>CANTUT010000473.1:887500-1195000 GCA_947687605.1 Reutealis trisperma
CATTATTTATTTATTTTTTGTTGAAGTAATTATAATTCAATTACTTGAGTATTAATTTTTTTTGTTTAAATTGTTACAGAAACACTTTTAGTGGAATCAGGTAATCAACACCTTTGTTGAAATAGCCTTTTATAAGAAGGTTGCACTACAATACAAGGACTTGCTTCATAATATGAAGCACATGGAGAAATAGACTTGGATGCCCAATGAGGCATAGAGAGATGGCATCAGCATTGGGCTACTCTCAAGTTCTAGAAGCTATCGCAATAGGTAAATAAAAGTAGAAAGACAAAGAAAGGTGATCTAGAATACGGTTCGTGTAAGCACACTGAAGAATCTATACCATATGAAGAGCACATAAGATGATTTGTAACTATTTTCATTCAAATGCCTTGTTTTTTTTTTTTGAAGTTTTTTATTTTACTTATTAATATATTTAATTCTTAATAGACTCGGCATTTAGAATGTGAGCCTCTGCCCATTGAGGTCTTCTGTCACTACCCAAACCTGAGAGCATGTGATCGATACTAAGACATGAGTGATGCATGTAGCTATCAGTGCCTATAGTAAGCCTTATAACATACTAAACAACAAACTATCAAGTCAATTATTAATTCAATTTCAAAATACAACCCTAAACCCATGGGTTAAGTAGACTCATTCAATTATACGTTCAATGCCATTATAATTTAATATATATCATTCATTTTGAATATATCATAACAAACTAACTACTACTTAACCAGGCATTCACAATCTAAAAGAAATTACAAGGATGACCAAATTAAATTACAAACAACTAAGTTAGCAATGCGGCATTCTAAAATAGAAATACAATTTAATAATATATATCTAATAATACATAACTTAATTAACAAAATAAATTTTACTGCTGAAGAAGTAAAGTAGATTAACTCAATTAAGAAATTCTTTATGAGCTCATTCCATAACTTGGAAAAATAATTTGAACAGGGATGAGCATTCGACTCAACGAATGATACTAACTAATATATTAACTTGGTGTCCTATAGACATGTATCTAAGGTTCATGCTAGTACATTGTGTCACAGAAACATATAGATCATACAAACAAACAAGGATGGGATATAGTCCATCGGAACCATGCTAAACCTCAATATAGGGAGCCAACCCCCTACACTTAACTCTCTTAGTTGAACTTTATCACTTAATCTAATACTAGGGCTGCAATTGTCCCTGACCTAAGCCATGCAGTGCTGAGCGATGAGCAAGCCCGCAGCTGTCATGCACTAGTAATAGCTCATCAAACATCACATCATCATCATCATCATATCATGAACCTATATGGTTTCATCTCATCCCTATCCCATCCAACAATCACATACAATACTTCATATAATTGAATGCAACATGCACATGCACATGCCTAGTATTTAGTTAATATATAATGTATAAGTATACATATATATATAGAAACAGTAATGTCAATGCATGAAAACCAAAAAAAATATATTAAATAGTATCACTCAGCTACTTGACGACGCATCTAACCGACTTTTCTGTGGAAGCACAACCTTTGGCAATAGAAGGATGTCAGATACATCACATTGAATAATATATGAGGTTATTAGAAAAAGGATGATACGTCTCTAAAAATATAACTAAATGACTTTTAAGATTCTTGTTAAAATTTCGGTAGAATTTCCCCTAGGACTAAGACTTTACCCAATTGTAATAAAGAAAACACGCACTTCTAAATAATTACTTCAACTTACAATATTCAATCATAACTCCGTAATTCTCCCTTCTAAGGTTCTAACTCAATAACAACAGAACCAGATCCAATTCTCAAGCATTAATCGAAATTAATCCTAATAACGTCTATTAACTTATTTTTCATAAATTTCATATAAGATTAATTTTATCATATTAAATCCATTTTCTGTCTAAATTTATAAAATTATTAATTAACTAATTAAATCTAATAAACATTAACTTAAATCAATCAATAATTCAATAAAAAAGAAATTCAAGAGTTTCGGATTTACCCATATAAAATTCAATTAAATAAATCTTGAAAATTGCTTTGAAATGGTGAGATCAAGCTACTGGAATTGGACCCATGCATCGTCGCCACGTGCCACCATTGCTGGTGGTGAACTAGGGTGAAATTCATGCCATCTTATTCACCTTGACATCACGAGCTTAAAAACCAGCATCACTCACCAAAGTTTCGCCAGAATAAGCCTTGAAAGTTTTGGTCTTTAATTTTTTTGATCTCTCTCTCTAGTGACTTTTAGAGGCATGACAGGTGCCATCTTGAAGCTCTCGCTGTCAAGAGCAGAATGGGACCAATTTCATCAGATTCTGTTGTCAAAATAGGCCAGAATCTTGATATGAAGTTTTGGCACCTGTGAGACTTCTCTTATCGAATATGTCGTGTTCTGGTAATGGTTTTCACCATTATCACCTCCTTGGTTCTCATCGGTTCATTAGCTTCAACTTGGGGGTGGCGGTGCAAGCCACCGCTGGTTGGTGAACAATCGGACACCCTCCACCCACAGTCTCTCTATCCCTCTCAATTTTGTCTCCCTCTTCCTTCCTAATTATCATTTCCAATATAGCTGGCTGATTGGTCGTCTTGGGACTAATCAACAGATGTTCTCTCTCTCTCTCTCTCTCTCTCTCTCTCTCTCTTTTATAATAATAATAATAATAATAATAATAATAATAATAATTTTAATAATTTATTTTAATAATTATAAACAAAATTTCAAACATTCTAAATAAATTTTCTTAAGTAGAATTTTCTTTAAAATTTGTTAAACTGTTGAAATTAATCATTTTTATCTTAAAATAATACCAAAAATAACAAATAGAATTCACTTAATCATTTTTACAAATAAATCGAGTAATTAAAAATGTTTTTCCTAAATTTCACATATTATAAATATTCGAATAAAATTTATAGTTAACAATATATTTTCAATTTCATAAAAATTTATAATTTGATATATACATGAAAAGAAATTTTAAATAAAATTTAACAATTTAATAAAATAATATTATTTCCATACAAAATAAGATTTTATAAAATAAATAAAATTTCAGATTATTACATCTTCGTTTGCACATGAAGAAGAATGATGGACAGACATTTGTTGATACCATATCTTGGGATGTTAATGTAAGTAACAAATGGTTAAATTAAAATTAAAAATTAAATTTTTATAATCCTATATTATTATGATAATCACTAATTAATATTGGATAATTTAGCAAAAAACTAATTAATATTGTATAAAATGTAGAAGGATATCAGTAACCTCTATGAGTAGTTGTCGCATTTAGCCTTGAGATCCACTAAGCCTCATCAAGTAGACGAAAGAGAGTTTTACCCTCATGATGTTGGGGGGTCGATGAAGAGTAGGATATATGGCATCGGTTCTCAGGCTTGACATTTTTATGGACAACTTGGTACCAGTACTTCTTTTGCCCCAGCCTCACATCCTTCATTTGAGGACATTCAGCATGAGGTGGATAGGTGAGTAGATGAGAGGTTAAAGGGTATAGAAGATTGGTTGTGGAGCTTATCAATGGCTACTAGGGTACCTTTATTGCCTCATCTTCTATCGCAACATGCTTCATACCATTAGCTTCCTCCTCCACCCGATTTAGACTAGCAACCTTCTCTTTTGCTGACTTCAGACTAGCAGACTGCTCGTTCTCCTACATAAGATTAGTAGACTGCTTCTTCTCCTGTTCATCTAGGAGACAGTGTTGATATTGGTGATCAGTATTTGTTGGATGATATGACTATCATCGATGATTACACCATATATCTTAATTAGTTAGATTGTTTTTTATTTTTTTATATTGACAGAATTTTACTTTTAACATTTTTTCTGTTTATTTTATATTAGCACATCATATTTATATTAATATAATATCACGAGATATTTTGTATATTTATTATTTACATTAATCCAAATTAATATATTTACTCTTATATTTGTCACTTTATAAATTTAAATATAATTGCAATTAAATTAAGTTATAAAATATAAAAAAATTCATATTCAATCATTACCAATGAAAAATGGATTTATTTATTTATTTATTATATCTTGATGGAATATATTTTTTCTTTATTTTTTTTACTAATTATCGATGGACTAGACGTTGGTGATTTATTGACACCATCATTAAATATTATTGACTGCCTTTTCATCTGGAAATTATTGATGGAAAATTATTTTCGTCGATAAGATATTACTGACCATAATTTTTATAATATTTATTTTTCATCAGCATTCTGTCAGTAAAATAGTTTACTGATGGAATATTCCATCGATAATATGTGTTTTTCTAGTAGTATTTAATGATAGATTAACAATGGAATTTTCATTGCTAATTAGTGATGAACACCTATTCCATTGTTAACTTTTAGGATTTGGTAGGCACCAAGATTATGACAGATTTTAGCGATAGATTTTAGATTTATTGATGGATTTAGTGATAGATTTTTCCTTGCCAATCTCAAAAAAGTTTTTCATTTTCTCACTTATTTTGAGATTTACCGATGGATTTTGGCAATGGATTTTAGATTTACCGATGGATTTTTCTCTTGCTAATCTCAAAAAAATTTTCTACCTAATGTTTCATTTTCTTGCTTATTTTGAGACTTATCACGGATGTTTCCCTTACTAATCCGAAAAAACTTTTCCACCTAATTTTTCATTTTCCCTTTTATTTTGTGATTTACCTATGGATTTTAGATTTACTGATGAATTTAGCAATGGATTTTTCCCTTCCCAATCTCAATAAAGTTTTCCATCCAAAATTTTTTATTTTCTCGCTTATTTTGAGATTTACTGATGGATTTTTCCTAGCTAATTTCAAAAAAGATTTTCCTCTCAAATTTTCTTTATAAATACTACTTTCTTCCTCACTTGTTTTATTTTTTCTTTTTCTTTTTCTTTTTTCTTTCTTTCACTCTCTTCTTTTTCTGTATTCTTCATCATTTTTTCTTTCTTTCACTCTCTTCTTTCTATATTCTCTATCATTTTTTCTTTCTTCTTCTCCCCTTCATTTATTTTTTCTTCTCTCTTTCATTTTTCCCTCCCTTTTCATTTCTTTTTCTCTCTTCTTTACAATATTTTCTTTCTTTCTCTCACTCTTATTTTTTTATATCATTTTTTCTCTTTTTTTTTAATCTTTTTTTTTCTCTAATATGTTTGTCTTTTTATTATTATTATTTTTATTATCATTGTTTCTTTATTTGTTCTCTTCTCTTTTTATTATTAATAATATTATAAAAATAATTATTATTAGTATTTATGAAAATTAAATGGACATAAAAAAATAGATAATTAATTTAAAGAAATTAATATTAAAGAAAACTGAAAAAAATAATATATTAAAGAAAATTAATATATTAAAGAAAAAGGCAATTAATGGAGAAATTAAAACAAAATAAAAATTTATATATTAAATAAAATATAATTAACATATTAAAGAAAATTAAAATAAAAATTAGCCAATTAGCCAATTAATTTAATAAAAAATTAAAAAGGAAATTAACGACGGATTAGTACCCATTGTTAATTAAAGGCTCAATAGAGGAAAATAGTCACTAATTTAGCGAAGGAAGAAAAATCCATCGCCAAAAGTATTAGCGAGCAAAATTAACAAGAGACAAATCTGTCGCCAATGACATTTCTTTAGCAACAGATTTTCTTGTTTTAACGATGGATATTGCTTTCTACATGTCCGTTTGCATTTCCTCGTCTAATTCACTCTCACATGATATCAGTTGTGACTTAATTAAATATTATCAATTATCTATATTTTGAAATATTGGACATAATACAAGATAAATTTTCCCTTAAAACAATTTTTAAAATCAGTTGAATCAACTAGTTCATTAATCTAATTAATTTATCCTCCAATATGATTTTAAAACATTACAAGATCTCCTATTTAATTATGAATAATTTAAATGTTATAAACTTAGAATACTGTGATTTAACTATGCTTTTAATTTTTTTTGAGCTAAATAAAAATTAAATATTGTTTTGGAATGTACTTTTTATATATAAGAATGAACATTTCTGAATAATTATACTAGTAACTCTATAGTTAAGTATTCCTCTCATAATATTAAAAATAAAAAATTTCAAACTCCTTCAATTTCTCTTCTTAAAAAGTTTTCTAACTTAAAAAAAATAAAATTTAACAAAATCCATTGATTTTAAAATATATAGATGTGAAATTTATGAATTTTAAAAATTTCACTATTTGAATTAATTATAAAATCAATAGAATCAGAATAATATTGAAATAAAAAAAAATTATCACAATTTTAAATTAAAAACCTTCAAAAGTGAAAAATTTTGGAAAATGAGATATTTTAAAAAATCAACGAACTTTGATTATTATCAACCAATGAATTTAACTTAAACATATGAATTTTATAAAATTACTCATTTGAAATTCCTGGTGCTACTAAATCCTATTAGGAAATGTATATATACTGGCCTCACTCAACATAGCCTTATTAATATCAAAATTAATTAGAGTCAAATTATGTAAATTCTCTGGGCGAAAAAAAATTATGTAAATTCTTCGTTTTCGGAGAAATACAGAAATAAGATAGTAGTACTAACCATAATCGCCGGAGCCTTACAAAATCATAGCATCCTTTTGTACTGTTAGTTGCTGAAAGAAAAGAAAAGGTTTCACCTATGAAAGGCAGTCCGAGCCGGCCAGGGATTCGAGTGTTTTCTCCATCGACATTTCTTAGTGGTTTTTTGAACACAACATATGTTATTGCTATAGAGAATAAAGCAACAGCGATGAGTACAAGGAAATGAAGCTCTTCCATATAATGGTTCAATATGGTTGTCAGGTTTAATCTAATTTTTTTTATACAAAATGCTTATATATCGATGGTGGTTCCACATTTACTGCAAGGATGTTTTTATACTAAGAAAAGAGCTTTTGTCTTAATGAGACAAAATACCACAGATAGGACCTTATTTGTCTTAAATGCATAGCATCTTAGGTAGTATTGTTCTACGGTATCTCAGCAATACTCTACCCCAGTGTTTATAAACCATGGTGAGGTTAAATTTCTTCTGAGCTCATGGTCAGTTGCACAGGTCTAATCTCTTGCTCTTAAGGGCCCTATAAATTTGAATTTTTTTTTTATATTAAATGTATAAATTTATCTTATATATCAAATTAATAAATGATGACATATTTTAGAAGATATTTCTCCTTTGTCTATTTTTCGCTCAATGAAAAATATCAATACCGTTTTTTGTTCTATATATTTTTATTTCATTGGATTGATATATGCACTCAGTAAGAATTTTTCATAAAATTTCTTGAAAAAATTTAGAGGGTAGAAATTATTTTTGAAAAATTTAATCACTTTCAATTATATTAAAAAAATTTTCAAAAAATTTTGAGCACGAAAACATGGCTGCCCCCTAACTCCTTATTATATATATATATATATATATTCGCCCCACAAAGTATTTTTTATCTCTATAAATTTTATTTTTTAACTAAATATTTTGTACATATTTTTAATAATATACACATTTAATTTCACCAAAATTTTTAAAATTTTATTTATTATATGTGTTTGCACCATAATATTTTTTAGGTCAAAATTGATAAAGAGCCCATTAATATTCAAACTCAAGCTAAACAATAAGGCCTATAAAGATCTACAGAACAATATTAGAAATGGTTGATATTATAGATAACTATGGACAATTCCAGAAAGATAGCAGTTACTAGAGGTTACTAGCAGTTAATCTACATAGGAAATGGAGCAACAGTTACTGAAATGTAGTAATGGTGGAGTAGTTATCTCTTAGAAAGTATTTAAGCTAAATGATATCTCTTGTACAAACCCCAATCAATCAATCACTTAACAGGTCCTGCGCATTTTATCAGTCCCATAGGGCAAAGTTTTCCTTTTCTGCTTTCTGTTTTTAAGCTTTTTGTAATTACTATAATCAATCAATAAAAATTTTCTTTTATTCTATAACTATTACTTTATCTCTATAGTTACTTTGCTGTAGAGAATTGAGATGTACTATGGTAAGGAAATCTAAATATCCATAGTCCATTGATAAAAAGTCAGAAAGACATAATTCGTAGGCTTGTGCACCTTCATCTGTATGTGTCATGCCCGCGCAATCACCAATTACCCTTGTGCCAAATTTCATAACCAACAATATTTTTTGGCATGCCTAGTGGGACTCATTCTTATGGTATCAAGAATAAGAAATTTTATTGGAAAATACGTAGTTGCTAGTTCCTATGAACCGTAAGATGACACTGCAATAGTAGTGCAGGAAGGACTTGTTCCACAACTTATAGAGTACATTGAGCATGGATTGGCTTCTCCACAGCCAGTTCAATAGAATAATATACCAGAGATAGAAATTCTAACATGTCCTGTTGTTAGAAACTAAGGTAACATTCCTTAGTCTGTTTAGTTCATTTCCCCTAATAGAATTTACAAACCATCTTTGATGAAATGAATAGATAGTCTCAGAGAGTATATGATGAAATTGCAAAAAATCAAGGTTTACTCTACAAAGCATTGGCTAATATACTTACTCCACTACAAAGCCTTAGATAGACTATGGTGTTGGGCCTACTAGATAGCTCTCAGAAGAACTTAGGGGGCAATCTTTTGCTCAATAGGAGGCTGGTGATTCTCACCACGCTAAGGAACTCTATCAACCTCCTCATAGGAGGGAGGAACTAAGGATTGTGCCTATAACTTGTCCAAAAAACATTCAACCACAACAATTGCATGCTACTATTAACTTGGTTAATTACCTTACTGCTTATATTCATGATGCAGATTTCAACAGAGAAGTTCTGGTGAACTTGGCACCAGTATTTAATAAGATTCCATAGTCTATTTTTTCATCACAAGTCCTTAGGAAGCAAGTTCTAGTGGATATTAAAGTGGATAAGATCAAAAAGGGAGTGCTTAAATTCCTTGAGAAGAAGAATTCCATGATCACTAATCCACTAGTGGCCACTGTTAATTCTACTACTATTGATCGCAAGTCCCTAGTGATTTTAGATGACAAGTAGAAAGATAAAAGTCTACTGAGGGTTCGTGGGGAGAAAAGCTCTAAACTATGGACTTCTAAACCCAAGCCATCTCACTAGAGAGATAGGATAATAGAAAAACCACTAGGAATAACTCATTAATACAAGTTCTAGAGGAGCTAACCTTGGTTCATTTTTCCTTTTGCCGTGGAACCTATCCATAAGTCAATTCCTGTAGAACACAAGAAATTCCTTGAGTCACTCACTAGGACTCAGAAATGTAAGCTATAGAGACAAAGGGTTGAGGCTAGAAGACAGGCCAATCCATAAGCTATTCCTCCTAGGGAAGTTAATGGAAGCAAACTCAAGAGGAAATAGACTGAGAACTCTAAGAGTTCTAAGCAAGATCTGATGGGCATTCCAAGGTATTTTTAATATAAATTTCTTAGTGCTGATATACCTATGGAGTCTTTATTGTTACAGGCTTGGGTGATATGGAATCAGATGGTAGGAAATGGATATGCTGCTGTAATAGTATAACTACCCGCTATCTTCAATCCAAACTTATAAAGGGTGATGTCATTGAAATCCATGTTTTTAAGGCTTGGGGGGCAATTTTCCCTAGGGAGGAAGATTTCCATAATGGAGTGGCTATATTAGCGGCTAGTTCTCATTAACCTAAAAGTGTGATTTTGGTAAATCCATTGTATGTCAAGTCATATGTCAATAGGAGACCCATTACTAATGTTCTAATAGACAATGGGTTAGTAGTAAATATCATGTCACTCAGAATTCTACATGCCCTAGAGAAACTAAAGAGGACCTAATTTCTATAGAGGTGGCAACACATCTTTCATTGGGGAGTTCACTAAGACTTTCAGGATGCTACATATGGAAATCACAATAGTTGTAACTGTCATTTTCAAAGCATATATATAGTAGAGTATAGAGAGACTGGAAGTGGAAGAATTCCATGTACCTATGGAGTTGAAGTAATTTATGAGGAGGAGCCTGTTGAAGATGAAGAAATTATACAAATGCACGAGTTAGAGAAGGCACCTTCCAAATTCAACTAAGTTGATATTTTCACTATAGACGTCGGTATTGTTGGGGAGTGGAGTGCCAACCTAAAGAAATACTTTAACAATCTAAGTAGGAGAGTCCTGTATAGAATAAAGGTGTAGGCATAAAATTATATCATATTAGAGGCTAATCTCTATAGGAAAGGATGTGATGGTCTATTATTAAGGTGCTAAGTATGTTAGATGCATTGGAAATGATTGTGACATCCCAACTTATGAGATATGATGGTCTTTGAACATAAGGAGATATAAGGTTACCCATGCTTGTCGAACCTTCCCATGCACTATTAAACACTGTATAGGATCATACCAAAATCTCATGCATTAACCTGAATAACCAATAACAAAGGAAATCCTTAACTAGCAGAAGAATAATTTATAAATACTTTGAGTATATGTTCACCTCAAAATAACCTGTCAAAAAGCGACCTGCAAGTATACAGGACAATTATAGTATATTGAAAGCACCCCAGGTCGTATCTCTCAAGGAATTGCAAATGAAAATATTTGTCTCGGTTTAAAAGCAAATTAAATGAAAATAGTTTGAATGTTTTGAAAAGAAATAATTGCAAAATAAGAAATTAAAAGAAAATGTAGATTAAGATGCAATAAGTTTTAAAACAATGAATGAATGATGCCCAGGGTTTGTATTCAGCTTATCAATCATATATGATCATGAATATATCCAATTGATTATCCTAAAGTTTTAATTTCTAACAATTCAAAGAATAGAACTCAATCTAATAGCTTTCGCATCCATGGAAATCATTCTATCGAATTATATATCAAAAATTAAAATCAAATCTTAAAACTTATATTTCTAATTCATTTTAAGATTCTAAAGGAATTAGATCCGAAATTGAACTTCAACTCTCATTCCCTCATTCAAAACCTAAGTCGAACAATTGGTAGCTAAGCAATTATTCAATAACAATTAATCAATTCAATTAGGGATAAAAATAATCTAATGAGATTATATTCAATTCCATATCATGAACACCTTATACAAACCCTAGACAAAGATGAATTTAGCTCATAGGAAATAAAGAATTCATCATCATTTTATTATAACCAAAAGAATTCATTAAATCAATTTTATCAATTCAATAATCCCTAAAAAGAATTATTTTAAAATAATAAGAATTAAACCGAGTTACTTGATCTGTTTTATCCAAGTCAATCTCTTGAATCTTCACAAACGAATTCCCCAAGAACAAAATTATAATCTAAGTGTTGAAATCTCAAAACTAAAGAAAACAGAAAAACTGAAAGAGGAGGATACTATTCTCTCAAAATTCTCAAAATCAAGATAAAAAATCCAGATACTTTTCTTCCTCCCAACCACCCTATTTATTACAACAAAACTTCTTATTTAGTTTTTTACTTTCTTAAAATAGTTTAGGAATGAAAATCCTTGAGAATCTTGAAAAATCTTTAATGTTTGCACATAGAAGACGCAGCGGGCATTGGAATTGGTCAGCTAGGCGCTGGAACAAAGAGGCAATAAAGGAACCTTCTGTTGCGTGGTGCTGGAAAGCTTCAGTGGACATTGGGATAAGCAAGCAGCAGGCTGTTTGCTGCTGCGTCACATTGCTGTTCCTAGCGAGACACTGAGGCACTTGCTGGAATAGGCAAACATCCTGTTGCAGGGCGCTACACCCCTTAGTGATATGCTGGGGCAGAAATGGCAGTAGGCTCCTCATAGTAGCATGGTGCTGGACATTCTAGCGAGGCACTGGAGATGTGCTATTGCTCCTAGAAGGCGCTGAGGCTGCCATGGTGACACTCCTCCTATCGTGTCTTGTGACACTCCTCCTATCGTGTCTTGTGACACTTTGCCAAACTTTCATTTTTTGCTCCAATTTTCTACAAAACAAGACTAACCTTCCTCAAACCTACAAAGGTGAATAAAATAACATAATCTAACCTATATGACACGAATTACACTCAAAAAGCCTAATTTATCACAAATAAAAACATATAAATATGCCACAAACAACTTCCCCCACACTTACTCTTTTGCTTGTCCTCAAGCAAAACCATACTCAACTATTTTAATTAGTTAGCAACAAGAACCTTTTATACTTAAGAAAACATAGTGTGCCTCAAAAGATAAATGTTTGAATAAGAGTGTAGTAATAATTGCAGAATACTCAACATTCTTTACCCAAAATCACCACAAATTCACCAAGTATCAATCAAATCTTCACAAAGATTATCAAGAAGAAAACTTGTTGCACTTTATAATAGGCATATACACTCACTATTATCAAAGAGAATTTATATTCAAAAGATTCATATCCAAGCATGTTCATCCACCTCATAGGCACACTAATTAATTTCATCTCTACTAATGGAGTCCACAAAGGTTAAAAAGATCAAAAGGTCTTTATTAAGGCTGTAATGGGGTTTAAAGGGTAATGGGTTAATCAAGAAAGAAGTTAACATGAACAAAAAATTTTCTTTGAAAATGATGCCAAAAAAAACACAAAGTAACCTCAATAATAGCCATTCTTCCTTAATAATGGAGCAATAAATATTTTAAACTTCAGATTTGTCTAAGAGGAAATACTTATTTTATTTAATTTTCTCCCTTTTTTTTTATTTCCCCTACACTCATGTTTGTGGATGAGTTCTATTAATTTTCCATCACTCCACTCAATTGTAAATAAATTTTTAAGAGGTTACTATCTTTACCAACTTTGCATCATTATCCAAAGAAAACACAAGGGTAGTGACAATGTGGTTGATTTAAACAAAGAACTTAAGTTTAAAATACACATGTTAATGCACTTATTTGGTTCAAAGGGTGAACTAGGGGTGAACATTTAAAACAGGTGGATATAAGGATTTGGTTAAAACAAAGAAATGCCTTAATGATTTCTTCCTTCCCCAAGTAGACTTAAAATTTTGCTTTGACTAATTGGCTAGCATATTCTAAAGTGGGCAAAATTACTCAATGATAACATGTTGCATAAGCCCTCTCTAAGTGCAGCATGCAAAAACCTCTCCAATAATTAAAGCAAATATCAACTCAGTTTCAAAGCAATGATTAAGGGCAAAAAGAATTTAGTATCCAAAGCAATTGAATATAATCTAATTCAAAACACAATCTTATTATATCATTAGCCACACTTAAATTTTAATTCCAAAATTAACACCTTGTGCCAAGCTAAGTAAATAGTTAAGTAAGTTTTAACAAAAAAGGGACAAATCAAAGGGACTTACTCCTCATTTGTACAATATTACACAAAATAATACACGAAATTACTCCCCCCACATTGAAACTCCACATTGCCCTCAATGCAGAAATGTATGCAAATATTCATATTTGAGGACTAACAACTAAAAACTAAAAAAGTACAAATGACAATCGAGAGAGAAAGGTTACCTTATTCATTCACCGTGGATGGCAAAGGAGTGGCTGATTCCAATACAATGCTGGACTGTTGACAAAACTGAGCAATTGTGCCGATGAGATTTTTATTCTTGCTCCACCTTGTCAAACCTGTGGTGTATCTCATCAATCTAGGCTCGAATTTGCTCTTCTATCGAGTCAAGTTTGTGCAAGACCATTTGCCACCCAGCCACCTCACTTGTTGGCTCTATAGCAGGAGGATCTATCTCAGCAGAGTGTTCATTTTCAGGATGACTCAAAGAAGATCCTTTATAAAGCAAATATGGTGGTAGGTTCTTGAGTCGGTGATCCCGCCAACACTTTTGAGTTTTTGGTACCCTCAAACATTATTCTATAGTAACCACCTCGGATTGAATCCAAGACTCCATTGTGAAATTCCATGTTGGTAGCAGTAGTAGGTCTTTAGAGTTGGAATCAAGAAGATCATAAGAAAGTACTATTACAGAAATAATGTGATCCATATTCAAATTATAACTCTTGTGAGTGATCATATCCATAATTTGTGACATAACAAAGAGGTAGTGTCAATCTTTTTCCCATTGGCCAACACCATAAAATGCACAATTCCTTATACGAGACCTTACTACTCTCTGATTTTCCAAACACAACATGGCATATAAACTTGTGCAAAATGAGGGTAGCATGATCTTTAATAAACCCATTGGGGGCTTTATTAGTATCAAAACTCTTAAGCCCAGTCAATTGCTCCTAAAATTCATTAGCATTAAACTTACTCTCCAAACAATCTTTACCATCCATAGGAAATCCAAAAACCTCACAGAATTTTTCATGCCCAAGTTTATATTCCTTATCATGGAGTCTAAAATAAATTTCATCATCATCCATTAGATAAAATGAGGTAAAAAATTCAAGTGCAATCTTAGGGTATTCATCATAATCAATCTTTATAAACTCTTGCCAACCCAAAATTGCACTCAATCTTTCAATCGCACCATCTAAACCCAAAGTTTTCAAATCACCAAAATCAAGGTATCGGCAAGGTTTAAAAATACGATTAGTGTGAGTGAGAGCTCCATACCTTTCTTTGTCCACTTTGGTGAGAATGCGAAATGGGGCTTCATAATCCTTTTTCAAATCCTTAACTTCTTTCCTTTCTTTGCCTTTAGTTTTGGAACCTTTCTTCCCCACACTCTTGACTCTCTTAGACATGATCGGTGGAATTAAGAGAATTGAAGTGAGAAATTTAGAGTTGGGGAGGAGATGGAGGGACCGTATTGAAGAAATTTGAAAAGAAAAAAGGAATTGGAATGGGACAAAGGCTGTGGGATGGGTTGGGGTTATAGAATGGGTTGTGGAATTTTAGGAGTATAGTGGGACGGGTAATAGGGAGAGAATGAGATGTAATGGGGTTATGGAATTTTAGGAGGATAGTGGGATGGATAATGGGGAGAGAATGAGTTGTAACTTAAAATGGAAGTGATGGTGTCTGAAATCCCTAAAATACCCTTCATAAAATGCCTTTACTACTAGATGCAGTGGCCTCTGCTGCTGGCGCCAGGGTGTCCTAGTGTGGCACTACTAGTACCGTGTATGCTGGAAGCATCTGTTGTGTGCGCCAAGGTGTCCTAGCATGGCGCTGTTGGTACCGTGTCTGCTGGAAGCACCTACTGTGCGTGCCAAGGGTTCATTGTGAGGCATTGCTGGAAGTGCTATGGAGAGCTTTTTGCTGGAAGCTACTGCTGCACGCGCCAAAGGGTCTTGCGTGGCACTGCTGGAAGTAGCCTGATGGCCTGTGGACTCCTACGTGTTCCAAGACATCCCAGCATGGTGCTGCTAGTAGCATCTTAGTGGCTTGGATGCTAGCAGCTCCTGCTGCGTGCACCAAGAGTTCCCAGCATTGATGGCCTAGCTTTTGGTACCTATTTTTCCATAAAAAAAAACACAACCAAACCAACGTATAAACCTGAACTAAAAATGACTGAAAAAGATAAATGTTAATAAGAACAAAACAAAACCTTTTTATTTTTTTTATTATTTTTAGACTAGGATTAATGAAATAAAAGTAATTATCTTGGGTTGCTTCCCAATGAGCGCTTCTTTAACGTCGTCTTAGCTAGACGTTTAGGGGTGATTTAAAGGTCCTCAAGCAAAATGCTCTAAATTTCTTTAACCTCTTACACACCTTTATAATATGGCTTAACTCTTTGACCATTGACTCGAAACGTTTCATTTGTGTGAGAGTTAAGCAATTCAACAGCTCTAGAGGGAAATACTACATTGATAAGAAAAGGACCATTGTAGCATGATTTGAGTTTACCTGGAAATAGGCGCAACCGCGAGTTGAAGAGCAAAACTTTCACACCTGGTTCAAGGATCTTTCGAACAAAGTGCTTGTCATGCAAAGCCTTAGTCTTTTCCTTGTAAATTCGAGAGCTCTCATATGCTTCATTTTGGAGCTCATCCAATTCTGACATCTACAACATTCTTTTTTCCTTTGCTTTCTCCAAGTTGAAATTCAAAGCCTTGAGAGCCTAATATGCCTTGTGTTCCAACTCAATTGGTAAATGGCAAGCCTTGCCAAATACAAGCCAAAATGGACTCATCCCCAAAGGAGTCTTGTATGCTGTCCTGTATGCCCACAATGCATCAGTAAGGCGAACTGCTCAATCTTTTCGAGACGAATTCATTGTCTTCTCCAAAATTCCCTTGATTTGCTTGTTGGATGTCTCTACTTGCCTTGAAGTTTGTGGATAATAAGGGGTTGCCACTTTATGTTTAACTCCTGACTTAGTCATTAGCTTCTCAAAAAGCTTGTTGCAAAAATGGCTTCCCCCATCACTAACAATTACCCTTGGCGTGCCATACCTGCTAAGAATAAATTCTCTAACAAATTTGACAACAACATTAGCATCGTTAGTTTGAGTAGGATTGCTTCCACCCATTTAGAAACATAATCCATAGCTACTAAAATATATTGAAAACCAAAGGAAATGGGGAAGGGTCCCATGAAATCAATGCCCCATACATAAAAAATTTCAACAATAATATAATTAGTTAAGGGCATCTCATTCCTCTTACCAATATTACCTACTCTTTGGCATCTATCACATTGTTTATAATAATCATGAGCATATTTAAAAAGAGCAGGCCAAAACAAACCACTTTGAAGGACTTTCTTAGTTGTCTTTTTTTCTCTAAAGTGACCACCACAGCTGAGATCATGGCAAAATCTAAGAACACTTAGCTACTCATCATCAGAAATACACCTGCGGATAATCTCATCTTTGCAAATTTGAAACAAGTAAGGCTCATCCCAAAAATAATATTTGCAAACATGTAAAAACCTCTTCTTTTCTTGATAAGTCAAATCAGTTCACAAAACACCATAAGTAAGATAATTAGCTATGTCAGCAAACTATGGGACTTGTGACACTTCAAAACTGTTCATTAGGAAATGACTCCAAATCTTTGTTAATATTACTCAATGGAAGTTCATTTTCATTTAAAAAGGGTAACCTAGACAAGTGATTTACCATAACATTTTCACTCCCCTTTTTATCTTGAATTTCACCATCAAACTCTTACAAAAGTAATACCTACCTAATTAAGTGCATTTTAATATGTTGTTTAGTCAAAAGATATTTTAAAGCAGCATGATTAGAATGCACTATCACTTTAGACCTAATTAAATATGCCCTAAACTTATCTAATGGAAAAACAACAGCTAACATTTCTTTCTCAGTTGTGGTGTAATTCACTAGGGCATTATTAAGTGTGACACTAGCATAATATATGACTTTTAAAAACTTATCAACCGTTTGTCCTAAAATAGTCCTTAACACATGATTAGATGCATCACACATGATTTCAAAAGGTAAAGACTAATAAGGGGCAATGATGATAGGTTTAGTAGTGAGCTTTTCTTTCAAGGTATTAAAGGCGTGCATGTAGTTATCATCAAACTCAAAAAGAACATCTTTCCCTAGTAACCTATAAAGAGGTTGGCTTATCTTAGAAAAGTCCTTAATAAACCTCCAATAAAAAATAGCATGCCCTAAAAAACTTCTTATTCCCTTAACAGATGTAGGAGGAGGTAAGTTTGCAATTAGGTCCACTTTAGCCTTATCAACCTCTATACCCTTACTCGACACAATGTGACCCAAAACAATGCCATGAGTCACCATGAAATGACTTTTCTCCCAACTTAATGTAAGATTGCACTCAATACACCTTTCAAGCACAAGAACTAATTTGTTGAGACAATCGTCAAATGAGTTACCAAAAACTGAAAAGTCATCCATAAATACCTCAATGAAGTCATTTATTATGTTAGAAAATACTGACATCGTGCATCGTTGAAAAGTTGTTGGAGCATTGCATAGTCCAAAAGGCATTTGTCGGAAAGCAAAAGTCCTAAAAGGACATGTAAAAGTAGTTTTGGCCTAATCCTCTGGTGCTATTGCCACTTGATAATAACTTGAAAGTCCATCAAAAAATAGTAATAAGAGTCTCCAGTAAACTTATCCAACGTTTGATCTATAAAGGGTAAGGGAAAATGATCCTTCTTGGTGGCATTGTTCAATTTTCTATAATCAATGCACATTCGCCACACAGTGATAGTCCTAGTTGGGACTAACTCATTGTTTACATTTTTTACCACTGTGATTCCTGTTTTCTTAGGAACCACATGAACTGGACTAACCCAATCACTATCCGCAACAGGATAGATCATTCCCTCATCAAGTAATTTTAGTATTTCCTTCTTTACTACCTCACTCATGTTGGGGTTTAACCTTCTCTGCATCTCCCTCTTAGGTTTAGCACCCTCTTCTAAAATGATTTTATACATGCACATAGAGGGACTAATTCCCTTTATGCCACTCAACCCCTAACCTATTGCCTTCTTTAATCTTTTTAGCTCACACACTAATCTCTCCTCTTCTTTTTCACTTAATAAGGCTGAAATAATTACAAGTGAATTCTCTCCCTTACTTGAAAATACATACTTTAAGTGCTGAGGTAGCTCCTTAAGTTCTAAGGATGGTGAGAGTTCTTTCTCCCTATTTTGGATCAATAGAAGCTTAACAATCTTCTCCTCTCCTAACTCTTCTACTTCCACCTTATCTAGGCTTTCAATGGCACTTACTACTTCTGGAAAATAGATGTCAGCATCTTGTTCAAGTGTAAGGGTAATTTCCAGCTTATCCTCAAAAGTATCCTATAAGAAAACTTATTGAACAATAGTGTCTATGCAATCAATAAAGGAGCACTCTTCATATAATGATGTTGTCATAACAGTAAGATTGTTAAAAATAGAAAACTCAATAGTTTGACCCAAAACAGTCATGGTTAACTTTCCATTCTTAACATCAATTAATGTATTTGTTATTGCCATAAAAGGTCTTCCTAACAAAATATGCAATTCTAACCTATTTGACAACTCATCACCCATGTCCAATACCATAAAGTCAACAGGTACAATCAACCCTCTAACTTGCATTAGCACATCTTCTATAATTCCTCTAGGAAATCATAAAGATCTATCAACTAGTTGCAAACACATTTTAGTGGGTCTCAATTCTCCTAAATTTAATTGCATAAACAAGGCATAGGGCATTAAATTAATACTTGCACCTAAATCTAACATAACTTTAGCCCTCTCACCATTGCCCATACTAATATCAATCATAAAACTACCAGGATCTTTAGCTTTAGGAGGTAATTTATGCTAGAGTATAGCATTAGTTACCTCAGACGCAATAACTTTTTCTTCCATTTCCAACCTCCTTTTCTTGGAATTCAACTCTTTGAAAAATTTTGCATAAGAAGGTACATTTTTTATTACATTAAGCAAAGGCAAATTAACACTTACCTTGGATAACATTTTGAACAATCCATCAAATTGCATATCCTGCTTACTATTCTTGAGATGACTCAGAAATGGAATAGGCAGTCTATATAGATCGTCCACCTTGTGCAACTTTAAAGGAGATGAGGTCTCCTTCACTTTCTCTTGTTCATCTGGAATTCTAACAGGCTCATTGTTGCTCTTTTCCTTCTTTAGCTCATCCTGATCATCACCTGCATTATCAAGATTAGTACCAACAATATTATTAATGATCTTCCCACTTCTAAGGACCATGATGGCCTTAGCTTGCGCCGGTTGACTAGGGAGTTTCCCTTGTTGGTGTGATTGCACATGACTCGCTATTTGCCTAACTTGTGTCTCCACCTTTCTGACTGAAGCTTCCAATAAATCAAACCTCTTATTGTTAGCCTCATGATTTTTAGTGCTAGCTTGAATGAAAGCATTCAAGCTATCCTCCAAAGATAGCTTCCTTTGCTATTGTGAATTTGATGATTCTCCTTGGAATAGTTACCCTCTTTGCATAATTTGAAACTGAGGCTGCTACTGGTTGTTGTTTCTCCAGGAAAAATTTAGATGGTTTCTCCAACCTTGGTTATACGTATTAGAGTAAGGGTCATTCCTTGACCTAGATTGGAAACCATCCAGAGCTTGTGCTTGCTTTGATTCATTTGCATAGACATCAAAACTAGAAGGGCAAATATTAGCACAATGACCAAAAATGCCACAAACCCCACATACCTCTTGTTGTTGTATTGGTGTGTTTCCCTTCATGGATAAAAGTTTGATTTGACGAGTGAGCTCGACTATTTGTATAGCCACATCCTTACTAGGAGCTCCTTCTTAAACTCCCACTCTTCTTCCCCTTACACTTTTCTACTGAGAATTAGCACCAAGCATCTCAAAAAGGTCATTAGTTTCCTCAGTAGTGATCTCACCCATTGCCCCTTTAGCTGCATTGTCCACTATGCTTTGGCTTTGGAATGTGAGCCCATCATAAAAGAACTAATTGAGCAATTACAGTGGATAGTGATGATTGGGGCACTGAATTTGTAACATCTTAAACTGTTCCCATGCCTTATGAAAAGGTTCTCCTTCCATTTGTGCGAAGGTTGCAATATTTGATCTCAAATCAGCTGTCTTTTGGTGAGAGTAAAACTTCCCCATGAATTTATTGTATACCTCCTCCCAAGTGGTCAATGAATTAGGAGTAAGTGTCATCAACCAAGACTTAGCTTTGTCTTTCAAAGTGTAAGGAAAGTATCTCATCCTTAACTGATCTTCAGTTAGACCTTGTAAAGGAAATGTTTATATGGTGAAGTAGAATTCCCTGATGAAATTGAGAGGGTCTTCATTTGGCACTCCATAAAAGGATGGGAGCATGTTGTAATCGATGTTCTTCAATTCATAATTTCTGGTAGCCACATTAAGTCTAATGCATGATGTTGCAGTGCCAATGATTGGCCTAGCATAATCCTTCATAGGCCTTCTTTCTTATGCCAAGATGTATGGTTGTTCCTCTTGGTCTTCTATCCTTAGATTCTCGAGATCTATCAGATCAACCTAGTCCCTGTTTAGCTCTAATCTTCTTCTTTCTCCACCTAACCTGTGAACGTTATCAATAAAAGGGGCAAACTCTTCTTCCAAAGATCTTTTCCCTTGCATAAAAGTCTCAAAAAAACAAATGTAAATAAAAACTAAAAAAAAATGAAACAAACAAATTTGCCTTGCAATTCCCAGGCAACGGTGCTAAAAACTTATTCGCCTCAAGATAACCTGTCAAAAAAAGACCTGCAAGTATACAAAGCAATTATAGTATATTGAAAGCACCCAAGGTCATATCTCTCAAAGAATTGCAAATGGAAATATTTGTCTTAGTTTAAAAACAAATTAAATGAAAATAATTTGAATGTCTTGAAAAGAAATAATTGAAAAACAAGAAATTAAAAGAAAATGTAGATTAAGATGCAATAAGTTTTAAAACATTGAATGAATAATGCTTAGGGTTTGTGTTCAGCTTATCAATCATATATGATCATGAATATATCCAATTGATTATCCTAAAGTTTTAATTTCTAACAATTCAAAGAATAGAATTCAATCTAATAGCTTTCGCATTCATAGAAATCATTCTATCAAATTATATATCAAAAATTAAAACCAAATCTTAAAACTTATATTTCTAATTCATTTTAAGATCCTAAAGGAATAAGATCCAGAATTGAACTTCAACTCTCGTTCCCTCATTCAAAACATAAGTCGAACAATTTGTCGCTAAGCAATTATTCAATAACAATTAATTAATTCAATTAGGGATAAAAATAATTTAATGAGATTATATTCAATTCCATGTCATGAACACCTTATACAAACCCTAGACAAAGATGAATTTAGCTAATGGGAAATAGAGAATTCATCATCATTTTATTATAACCAAAAGAATTCATTAAATCAATTCTATCAATTCAATAATCTCCAAAAAGAATTATATTAAAATAATAAGAATTAAACTGAGTTGATTCATTTTATCCGAGTCAATCTCTTGAATCTTCACAAATGAATTCCCCGAGAATAAAATTAAAGTCTAAGTGTTGAAATCTCAAAACTAAAGAAAAGAGAAAAACTGAAAGAGGAAAATACTATTCTCTAAAAATTCCCAAAATCAAGATCAAAATCCAGATACTTTTCTTCCTCCCAACCACCCTATTTATAACAACAAAACTTCTTATTTAGCTTTTTACTTTCCTAAAAAAATTTAAGAATGAAAATCCTTGAGAATATTGAAAAATCTTCAATGTTTGCAAATAGAAGACGCAGTGGGCGTTGGAATTAGTCAGCTAGGCACTGGAACAAGTAGGCATTAAAGTAACCTTCTGCTGCATGGCACTGGAAAGCTTCGACAAACGCTGGGATAAGCAAGCAGCAGGCTGCTTATTGCTATGTCACCTTGCTGTTCCTGGTGAGATGCTGAGGCACTTGCTGGAATAGGCAAACATCTTGCTATGGGGCGCTACACCTCTTGGCGAGACACTAGCGCAGAAATGGAAGTAGGCTCCGTGAGGCATTGGAGACGTGCTGCTGCTCCTGCGAGGCACTGAGGCTGCCGCGGTGACACTCCTCCTGCTGCATCTTGCGGCACTTTTCCAAACTTTCATTTTTCGCTCCAATTTTTTGCAAAACAAGACTAACCTTCCTCAAACCTAAAAAGGTGAATAAAATAACACAATCTAACCTATATGACACAAATTACACATAAAATGCCTAATTTATCATAAATAAAAACATACAAATATGCCACAAATAGTATAATTCATAAGAAAAAGAACAATTAAGACTCCAAATTAATCATTAATGAATAATGTTCCAAAAAGAAACTGTCGGAGTATTAAGAGCGACTCTTGCATATCATAGTATGTAAATAGATTTGGACAAGGAAATCTCCCAAGCGGAGTAGATAGCTTGAGCTATAACTTACCTCCTCATAATGCTCACCTAAAACCATACAAAAAAAAAAAAAAAAGGGTGAGATAGATAATCTCAATGAGTAAACAATACAACTTATACAATAACACATATCTCTTTAGAAGGGTTCATAGTTCATAGTTCATAGTTTGCGATTTAGCAAGTTTTACAGAAATTAAACTTGTAACTTATAGAGTGATGGCTTTTGCCTTATTCACTCAAGCATGAAATGGAATGTGGCATCATACCAAATTCCAACTGTTAACTTATAAAGAAGCGTGAAGTTGATTAGGCCCCATGGCTAGAACCGCCTCTTGTAACTGAGGTGGATACATTACCCCATCCATCTAGTTAAGACCATGTGCATAGGTTCTGATGATTTCCAACATCAACACAAGGATTTCTACATATAAGGGTTCATAGGTACCATAGCCAAAGCTAATAGCAATTACATGTAATAATAGCATTGAAGAATACAATCACATGTATAATAGTAGCAATAGAAGTTTAGCTTATTAAACAAAAGATAAACAATAGTGTGGCTCTAGAAAGAATGCAAGGTAGAGCAATAATCACAAAGGCTCTTTTGTTATCATTGAATGGTCAATAATAGTTTCAGACTAATTTTTCTTTGGCAACCCAAGCTTAACAAAGAAATCATATAATTATAATTTATGATAGAAAGGAACTCGAGTTTCAAGAATCTCAAAGGTTCACATATCATGATAACTTGTACTTGTAATATGAACATAATGTTTACTCACCTTATGGTTCCTTAGCTCCTAATGCTTGTAGCCCTTACACTTCTAACTATTCCCAAGCTCTAATAGAACATTATAATTCAATACTTAGCATTAGCTTAATATCATGCTATGCTACCCCATAACTACTCCATGCATATATATCATTCACATGTACTTAGTGTTACACTTAGAAGTCCACTCATCACTTATACACACATATTGACTTTTAAGTCTTGCACACTTTGCCTTCTTAGGCTCATATGAATTCACATGATAGTTCATATCAAGACTTTTCTAAAGTCAAACACAATGGATCATAATCTTAATATTAATGCAATTTAACTTCTAACTTGGCACACTTAATACTTTCCATATATATCAATTTAACTAGTAAACCCTCGGAGAGTCATGCTTGTCTCCTTTAGACAAAATCATGCAATCAATCCATAGGCAAATTTGGATCATTAATTCACAATTAAAACATCATAGAACTCGATTAACATGCCACTTGACTATGTACACATATTAGCCAAACATATCAATTAGGGTTTGGGAACCCTAGGCATAAGCCAAACTACTCTAGGTGTTTTCTAGAGTTAATCCTTCAATCATCATGCAATTAAATCATGTACTATTCATATACACATATTAACAATCATTAAAATGAACCTTACAAAAATTATAGGCCTTGGGATCAAAATCAAAATTGTGCCTGATCTAACATCATTATGGGAAACTAGGGTTTTTCATGTTTTTATACTTTATGATCATTATAGTAATATGTAAACGCATGACTTCAATTAATATTTTTCATGTAATCATAAAAAAAATTAGTTTAGGATGAATAAACACACAAATTGCCCCCCTAATGCACATATGCATGAAAATTCTAACTTTTAGGTTTTAGGATTCACCTTTGATGGATTTAAGAAGAAATAAGTTCACGATTGTAAATCAATTTGTTCCTCTAAGAACAAGCCTAGATAGAATATAATAAAGAGGAAATCAAAAAATATATAGCCCCATATATATTACTCATGATTAGTTTCATAAAATTCAAAAGTTAACTTGAAAGAAAAGGAAAACTTACAAGGAAGATCACAAAATCACAAGGTTTGGAGGCACCTTGTGAATTTCGGCTAAGAGAGGGTTTTTGAGAGAAAAATTCTATAAAACCTAAATGAAAAATAGAATGGAGGTTGTCCAAATACAAAGGAGGCTGAATATTAGCTTTGGTTTAGGGTTTTTGATGCAAAATTACAAGATTACCATTAATGAGCTAGGTTAGGAGTGCTTAGGTGTCTTGTGCCTTTGGTAAATTGAATTTTTAATCCAATTTATGGGTTGATTAAAATGTATTAAAAATAAAATATTTTGCTTCTTATTTTCATTAAAATTTCCATGAAAATATTTAATTTAAAATATTTTAAAAATGTTCATAAAAATTATTTTATGTTTAAAAATCACTTTGTGCATGGAAATTCACTTTATATGCATTAAATTAATTTATGCATATGCACTTCATATAAATTAACTATTTCATATTCATAATTCATATTATGCATATTAGAACTAGTCTAGTATGCCACTTGCTCATAAATCATATAGCACATAAAATTTCATGAAAACACACATTTTATCATAATAGCTCTAAAGTCAAGCAATTTGTCATGAAACTCCTAGAAAGAGTATGGTTGTTACATTCTCCCCCCTTAAAAGAAATTTGTCCTTAAATTTAGATACTTTTACTCATACATTCTCAAAAAGCTAGGGATGCTTCTGCTGCATCTTTTCCTCAGCTTCCTAAGTACACTAGTCCATTCTATGATTATGCCAGTGGACATTAATCATAGGTATCTCCTTGTTTCTTAATCTTTTCACTTGTCAATCAACTATGGCTATTGGTATCTCTTCATAAGATACTTGCTTATTTATTGCAATATCTAGTAGTAGCAGAATATAGGATGGATCTAACACATACTTCCTCAACATCGAGATGTAAAATACCAGGTGTACATCTGCCAGAGTTAGGGGTAAGGCAAGTCTATAAGACACTTCCCCAACTTTATCCAAGATCTTGAAAGGACAAATGAAATGAGGCGATAGCTTTCCTTTCCTACAAAACCTCATGACACCTTTCATTGGGGAAACTGTTAAGAAAACATGATCTCCCATAGCAAAATGGACGTCCTTTCTCTTAGGATCCATATAGCTTTTTTGTCTACTGAAGGTCATTTTCAGACAATCTTATATCAATGGTACCTTTATGGTAGTCTCCTTGAGCAATTTAGGCATCTCCACATAGTTGTCTCTAGGCTTGACCCTACAGACTGGAGAACAACATTTCTTTCCATACAAGGCTTTGTATGGTGACATGCCGATGGATGAATGGTAGCTTTTGTTATAGGCAAACTTGATCAAAGGTAGGTACTTATCCCAACTAACATCAAAATCTAGGACACCCATTCTTAACATGTTTTCTATAGTCTAAATTTTCTTTTCAGACTACACATCCGTATGAGGGTGAAACATAGTACTGAAGTCCAATTGTGTTCCCAATGATTCTTGCAACTTTAACTAGAACCTCGAGGTAAACTGAGTGCCTCAATATGAGATGATGGACATTGGTATTCTATGCAATCTCACGATCTTGTCTATGTACAATTTGCATATTAGGCTATAGAGTATATGATCTTAACTTCTAAAAAATAGGCAAACTTTGTTAGTCGGTCTATTATGACCCATATAGACTCATATCCTTTAGAGGTCCTAGGTAAACCAACTATGAAATCTATCGTGATATGCTCCCACTTTCACTTAGGTAGCTTAATCTCCTGTAGTAGCCCAGAGGGTCATTGATTCATACTTGACTTGACAAATTAGGCAAGACGTCACAAACTTAGCCACGTCCTTCTTCAGTCAAGGCTACCAATAATTTGCTCTTACATTATGATACATCTTGGTAGTTCTAAAATGAGCAGAATAAAGTGTCTAGTGTGCTTCTTTCAATGTCTTCTCTCTTAGTCCATTCACATCAGGCACACATACTCTCTTACCCCACTTTAGAACCCCATTGCTACTTCAAACTCAAGGTTTTTTCCTTTCTTAGCCTTATCCCTTAACTTAACCAAGTGCGGATCCTTATCTTATGAAGTCTTTATCTCCTCTAATAACTTTGACTTCACTTGAAAATGTGCTAATAAAGCTTGCAATTCTCCAATCTCTAGTCTCATGCCTTGACTAAACATTCCTCTTAACTCCTTTACAATAGGCCTTTTGAGCATAGCCATATGTGCTAGGCTTCCCATCGACTTTTAGCTCAAGGCATCTGCTGCAACATTTGCTTTCTGAAATGGTAGAGAATCTGGCCATTGTAGTCCTTAAGTAGTTTAACCCATCGCCTCTACCTCAAGTTAAGTTCTCTTTGGCTTAAGATACACTAGAGACTCTTATGATCTATATAAATTTCGCACTTTGTTCTTATGAACCCTTATTTTAGCACCTTCAAAACTAATTATGAACTCTTCAAAATGAACTAAAGTATTCTTAGCACAATCTGATGCCTTTCCTACTGAAGCATTCTTGGGTAAATTAATTGAAAATTAACGAATTGGAGTCAATTGTGTTTCTCCTTAATTTTCCCATTCAAAAATAAATTAGGGTGGCAACTCCTAAAAATCATTTTCAAAATCAACCAAATCCAGACCCAAAGGTTCCATCGTAAGTCTAAACCTGAATGAGCATCCCGATTCCCTCTAACTGACCAGGTCAATGCTTGGGCGAGGCCTCACAGTTCCATACATGTAGTGTCTCTAGATCTTTAGAGCAAATACTATTGCAACCATTTCCAAATCATGAGTAAGGTAATTCACTTCATGCTTCTTGAGTTGCCGCGATGCATAGGCGATGACCTTTCCAGTTTGCATTAGGATGCACCTAAGCCTTATTCTTGAGGCATCATAGTAAACCGAGAATCCTTCTTCACCTTTTGGTAATGCCAGAACCATAGTTGATATCAAGCACTTCTTTAGCTTTTGGAAACTCTCTTCATAATACTCCTCCTAATTAAACTTAACCTATTTCTTAGTCAACTTGGTTAGTAGTGATGCTATCTTAGAGAAGTGCTATATAAATTTGCAGTAATAGCCGGCCATACCTAAGAAACTCCATACTTCAAAAATTGTTATGGGTTGTGGCCAATCGGCTACCCTTCAACTTTCTTAGGATCAACTTGAATTCCTTTTTTACTTATAACATGCCCAAGAACATTGATAGATTCCGTCCAAAACTCACATTTAGATAACTTCGCATAGAGTTGGTGATCACATAGAGTTTGTAACATGATCCTTAGATGCTCTTTATGTTCCTCTTTACTCTTAGAGTAAATCAAGATGTCATCGATGAAAATGATCACTAAGCTATCGAGAAATGGCTTGAACACTTGGTTCATCAACTCCATGAAAGTAGCGGGAGCATTTATTAAATCGAATGATAGGACTGTGAACTCATAGTGATCGTATCTTGTATGGAAAGTAGACTTGCAAATGTCTTCTCTATGGATCTTAGGTTGATGATAACCAAACCTCAAGTTGATCTTAGAGAGTAACTAGCTCCTTGCAGTTGAATGAATAGATTGTCTATCCTTGGCAAACGGTGACCTTATTTAGCTGATGATAATTGATGCATATACTGAATGAGCTGTCTTTCTTTTTCATAAACAACATTGGAGCACCCTATGGTGATCTACTCGGTTGGATAAAACCCTTGTCAAGTAGATCATGTAGTTGTGTCTTTAACTCTTTCAACTCTGCAGGTGCCATATGATATGGTGGTATCAATATTGGTTGCGAGCCTGGTAGCAGTTCGATGCTAAACTCAATCTCATGATTTGGTGTTATTGCAAGTAGATCTTCTGAAAAAATGTCCATGAACTCATCTACCATTGGTATGCTTTTGCCATGAATGGCGGCTTCCTTGCTTGTATCGACTATATGAGCTAAGTATACTTGACACCCTTTCCTTAACATCTTTCTAGCTCCCAAAGCTGATATCAAACTCAAAGAGTTCTCATTCCTATCTCCTTGATATATAAATTTTCCCCCACCCATGGTTCAAAATTCTACTTGCTTCTCTCTACAGTTAAATAAGGCCCATGCTCATATAGCCAAACCATTATTAAGATTACATCAAATTTTAGTACATGAAGTTCTAACAACTCCATTAGAAGTTTCTGTCCGTCAATGTCCACCTTACAGTCCTTAAATATGTATTTCACTTCCTTCATCTCTCCTAAAGGAGTCAACACTACTAGGGGGTTCATTCATTAACTCCTTATCTCTACCCAAACTCTTAGCAAAATGTGGAGACATAAATGAATGCATAGCACCAAAATCTATTAAACATCTTGCATTAAAAATTTGAATGGGAATGATACCTATGATGGCAGTATGCAAAGCATGGGCCTCTTGCTGGTTCAAAGCAAAGATGCGACCTTTCTAGCAGCTGGTCCCTTATTCTTGCCTCCATACCCTTGAGGTTGAGATTGTTTAGGTGGTGAAGGTGCTGAGGTCATATTTCTCGAATTTCCCATTTGTGGGTAGTCTCTGATAGAATGGCTCATTTGACCATATTTCAGACATGCACTAGAGACTTTATGGCAAACTCCAGGATGCTTCTTGCAACATTGGCCACAAGTAGGGAAACTCTACTTAGATTGACCATTACACTATCTAGGTGTTGAAGTTGTTGGTAATGATTCCTTTCCTGGACCTCCTTTTCCTTCTCTATGCTGGCCTCCATGACCTTTGCGCTTATGCTTACCCTTTTGCTCATATTTAGTACGCTCGACCCTTTTAGCCTTGTGCCACTTCTCCAGTGCCTTAGCCTTATCTATTAGCTTGGCTAAGGTTGAGAACTCAGTTGCTACCAAAGAGTTGAGCAGGGGTTAAATAGGGGTGTAGTCAATCCCCTTAAGAAGTGATTGATATGACTGGCTTCAGTAGGAATACTGTTAGCAGTGAACCTACTAAGTTAGCTAAACTCCTTAGCATACTCTGACATTGACATGCCACGTTTCTATCTTAGTTGTTCAAACTGTAGTGCCCTATCCTGCCTTTCACCTTCTAGCAAGATTTGATCCATCATTTCCTACTTAAACTCTGCCTAAGTAGGTAAACTCTGCCTAAGTAGGTGGATCTGCTCCATAAAGTTGGTCTTCAATATTCCTCATACTAGTACCACGCCTCCTTTTTGAGTTAGAGTCCTACCAATATAATTGTTAGAGCATCAGAGTTGGATAGTAGATGGACTAGCTTATCCATCTTGTCCAAAAACTGATGAGGGTCGTCACCCTCCTCACCACAGAAGGTAGGTGGTTGTAACTTCTTAAATTCCGACACGGTCATTCCCTCATTGGGTAACCTCTTCCTTTCTTTCCATATATGTAACAACCCACACCCACCCTAGGAATTTTCCTGATAAATTGTTTGATTTAGAACTATTAAGGTTAAGTGTGTGCTTGTGTGAAAATTAGTGATCTAAGTGATTGATGAGTATGTGACATATTAAATTAATTTTAATATGCATAATATGAGTTGCTATTGTGAAATAAATGATTCACATGAAGTGCATTTGCATAAAAAATTTATTTTAAATAAAATGAATTTTCATGCATAAGACAATTTTTAAGCATAAAATAATTTTATGAGTATTTTTAAAATATTTTAAAATAAATATTTTTGGGGGAAATGTTACAGAAATAATAAGAAAAATATTCTTTTTATTTTTAATTTTACTTAGCCCAAAAATTTAAATAAAAGCCTAAATATCCAAAAGCCCACTACACAAAAATCCTCCTAACCTAGTTCATTAAGGGTATTAATGGAAATTTCACCTCAACCCTAATATCTATTCTAAATTTCGGCTAGACCAAAGTTCCAGCAGCCATTCTCTTATTCTTTTTGTATCTTGGCAGAAAAATCCTCTGAAAATATTTCTCTCTACTAAAATTAAGAAAACACCTTTCCGTTTCTCGATTTCTTAATCGTAATCGTAAGTTTTTCTTCTCTTTTGATTTCTAAACTGATTTCTATGAAATAAATTATGGGAAAATTATTTTGAACTAGTTGGTTACTGATTTTTATAGATTTAATTCTGTTTAGATGAGTTTTTGGGAGAGAAAATCTATTTTCTACCGAAAACACGATTCTTTCCGCGAGATTCTCCAAAGGTGAATTCTATAACTTAAAATCATAATTTTTATGCATAAACATCATAAGGGGGGGGGGGGGGGGTGGAATTTGTGTATGGTTTTGTTATAAACTAATTTTTGATTTGTTTTGATGGAAAATATTGGATTAAATAATATTTCTGCATATTTATGTGATGATCGGAAAGTTTCAAAAAATAAAGGAGTTCAAGATCTTTGTGTTGGAACTTGGGAGTTGGAAAATTTTATTCTTGAATGGATATATGACTACTGATTTGTATGAGGAAGTGCTCTAGTATGATGTTTGTTTTGTTTAGATGAAAAATAATGATTTGAATCATGTGTCAGTTTATCGCTAAAATGAATGAAAAGCGCGGAAAGCGCGAAAACTCATGATTTTTCACTTAAGCCTTTAAACTTGGAATTTTTTTGTATAAATCCTATCTATGGATGCTGAATCATGTATGGATGTGTCCTAAATTGATATTTTCTATGATTGAATGAAAAATAATAGTTTAAACAACCTGTTTACATATTTCTGAAATGACCGAAAAATACCAAAAACAAGAAAACTCATGGTTTTGTGCTTTGTAATTCAAAAGTTGGATTTTTATGTACAAACAACACTATATGTGGCCGATTCTTATGAATTTAAATTCTAAAATGATTTTTGTTTCATTTACATGAGAAATCTTGGTTCAAACCATGTTTTTACATATTTCTAAAATAGACGGAAAGTGCGAAAAGAAGAAGAATTTAGTCTCTACCTTGATAATGCATTCGGCCTATATAAACATTTTTGTTCCAAAGTTTATAATTTTTATATGATATGTTTTGATGATTATTGACATGTATGTATATATAATAAATGATGAAATTTTATGTTAGTTGAAGGTATGATCCTAGATAAGCTTAAATGCATTATGGTATACTTAAGGTATCTTAATCTTATATTGTGATTAGAATACAAATATGATTGGGAAATATGGAACTAGATGTTATGATGACTTGATAATAAATACATGGTTTTGAGTTGTTGAAGTGACAATTGAATAAAAGGGATCATAAGAGTTAAGCATGACACTTGAAAGGTTAATGGTTAAGTTGACATGTATGGGAGTGTAAAGTATATTAAGATGATTGTTAAAGTGAAATGATATTGAGGTAATAATATTGTGATGACCTTAAAAAAAGTATTAATGTGATTGTAATGTGATATCAAGAGAGCCTATGAGGCCAAAGCATGCAAGACTTTCAAAGTCAATGTGTCATGTGCAAGTGATGAGTACACCTATGTGTGGACTCTAAGTGTATGTGTATGATATATATGCATGGGGTAGTTATGGGATAGGAGCATCATGAGTAAATAAATACTAAGTATTAAATCAAATATTATGTTAGAGTTTGAGGTGCTTTAGAAGTGCAAAGGGACCACGTATACTAGGAGCAAAGGAACCCCAAGGTGAGTAAACACTATGTTCTTATTACAAGTGTGAGTGAACATTGTATTCATTTTACAAGTGCAAGTAACATTTTGTTATGTTACAAATATGTGATATCATGCTATGTGAGCCTTTGTGATCGTTGAAACCCAAGTCCTTTCTATTGTAAATATTATTATATGATTTCTTTGACAAGCTTGGGTTGCCAAGGGACATTTGGTCCAAAACTATTTTGTTCATCCAAATGAGAATTTCTTGTGATTAACACCCTAACTTATATTTCTTCTGGAACTACACTATCATTATATCTTTGTTTGAAAGCTAAACCACTATTGTTATTGGAATACATGTTATTGTTGCCTTATGTGATATTATTAATTGTGATTACCATTAATTCTAGCTATGGTACCTTTTATCCTTTATGCAGAATCCTCATGCCGATGCGAGTAATCATCAGAACCTGTGCACATGGTCTTAACCCATTGGATAGGGGTAGTGTATCCACCTCAGCTAGAAGGGGCAGTTCTAGTCATGGAGCCTGATCAGCTTCATGCCTTATAAGTGATAGGAGTTGGAATTTGGTATAAGGCCACCTCTCCTTAAGTGTTCGAGTGATAGAGCAATAGCCTTCACTCATCATAAGTGATAAGTGTGATTTCTGCAAACTTGCCAAATTGAACCTTTGCTAAATTGCAACCTGATTCATGAACTATAAATCATGAACTATGTGTATAAGTTATGTGTTTCCTTTTCAAAGGAATATGTGATATGTATATGCCTTATCGTTTACTCATTGAGATCATCTATCTCACCCTTTTTTCCTTGTGTGGTTCCAGGTGGGCAAATGTGAGGAGGCAAGGTGATGGCTCAAGCATTCTACTTCGCTTAGGGAATTCCTTGTCCAAGTTATCAATAATACTATTTTATGAAGTCTTGTCATTAGATGCTCCGGGAATGTTGATTGATACTTATTGATATATATTATTTTCCTTATGGATTTTATCTGTAATGATTTATTTTAGTCTTCTGTAATTAAAGATATTCATCTAAATGTTATAAATGAGTTATTGTAAGAGGTTTGGTAAGATTCTAGGCATGATTTGTTTATGAGTAAGTGGGTTCTACGGGCGTGGGTGACCTTATGTCTCCCCATATTTTAGGACCGTCATATCTCTAAGGTTGGGATGTGACAATGTAGGTGCCACTACTGCGAGAGGTGGAACTCCATTCTCCTCTTGCATTGTTAGCACTTCCTAAAGGAATGGTGGAGCCAAATGCAGTGGAAGAAAGGTGGTGAGGTGAAATTTCAAACATTTTTAAATTTTAGTTCACCCAATTTTGATCCAAAATTCATTCAAGCAATCAATTAATGTATGTGTAAAGCACATATGCATATAAAGAAAAAGGAAGAGTAATCATATTATCTCTTATAGGTTCCTTCATTCTTTATCAGAGAGCTTCCTAAGTATGAAGCCTCTAGATCATCCACACCTAGCTTACCTCTAAGTTTCCTCTTAATTTCTTTGGTGTTCTTGAATCCTCTCTTGATTGCCCAATTAGATTCAAGATTTCCCTAAAAAATCTTTAGGAAGTTTAAGGTTTCTCTTTGATTTATTTTGGACTAAACATATTTTCAATTTGCAAGCATTTGTTCTTTCATAAAGAGCAAAGAAGAGAATTGAAGATCAAAAGAAAAATTGAAGAAACACTTTCTTTATTTTTCTTTCTCTCTTAACGTCTCACTCTAGAAATGCTTCAAATCTAAAATGATGTTCAAAACTTATGAAGAAAAATGAATATAAACTCTTTTATACTGATAAGTGTTAAAAACACTATATTTTTTCCCTTGTTCTTAATGTATTTTATACCTCCATTTGAGTTTAATCTATTTATTTTAGTGCTTTCACAGTTTTTTTAGTTAATCTAGTGTCAAAAGATGCCATGATCTGAATGTGACCTAGGATGGTGAATGATCCAATTCAAAACACTAATTTTTTGGAGAAATATGGGTTGCCAAAGGTTGAACCACGGCTGGTATTCCAGTCGTGTGATAAGAGCAAAGAGGAAAATCATCCAGTAGCCTCCCACGGGTGGAGACACAGCTGGGATCTCACTCGTTGGAAGTTACATTTTCTTTGATTCATGTTTCCACGGCTGGAACTCCAATCGTGGGTTCGGTGGTGCACATCAGAAAATTCAAAACTATAAAATCAGATCTAACAACATTTCAGAGGGGGGACAGAGTGAATTAGCGAGAGAATAAGAAGAGAAAGAAGACATCGAAGATCGCAGATCAAAGAAAAGGATTTCTTGGCACTTAATTCATGAATTGTTTGAGAATTCTTATTTCTTTAATTCTTTCTTTGGTTTCAATATGTCATATGAACTTATTCTTTCCAATTTGGGTATTGATGAACCCTAGAACCTTTTACATAGATTGAATTACTTCTTATTCAATTAAATCATTCTTTGAGTTGTTTTATCTTTACGAATATTATTGCTTAAATTCCAATTAATAATTGTAGGCTTATTAGTTGGGGATTCTTTTCATATAATTCATTAGAGATAGCTTTATGTGAATGGATCACTCATAGGGATTGAGGGTTGATTGGGGTACCAGAGGTAGTCTTATAAGACTTCTTTGGTGGATAGTTTCTTGAATCTAAAGCATGACCTAATTGAGTTTGCATGAGAAGAAATCGCTTGCATTCCTCTTGGGAAATAGGGATTTAATTGCTGGGGAGAGATTTTTATCTAATTTAGTGAAATGCTAATTTAACTTCTGGAATCAATTTAGTTGATGTGTAGTTCATGATATACAATTAGGGGCTAGGGGGATTCAATACCTGAATGGGTTTTTATTTCTGATTTCATCTCCTTTTTCCTTCTTGTTATTTTACTTAATTTATATTTTAATTTAGTTTGAATATAAGTATAATCATTTTCATCAACACCAATTTGATTCACTAAACATTAGCAGATGTTTTGAGCTAGTACTTACCTAAAGTCTCAAGTGAAATGATAACTCATTCACTACTATATTGCTTATGCGATATGTACACTTGCAGAAGACGCATCAAGTTTTTGGTTTGCTGGGGACTTTTTAGAGTAATATTAGCAATAGAATTGAAGCTAGTGATTTAGTTTTTATTTTTTATTATTTAATTTTTGTTTTGGTTTTCTTTGCGAAATTCTCTTTTCAAGTACGCTTTTCTGTTTGTGACTAGAGCTAGCTCCTCCAATCTACTTGAATTTGATCCAGAGTTAGAAAGAACATTGAGGCAAAAGTGAAAGGAGGAATAGGAACTAGCTTTGGTAGGAGAGGTAGCAAACTTAAAAGGCATTGATTCAGAGGAAGAGGTTGAAATAATGGTAGAAAACTAGCTAAGAACCATGTGAGAATATGCAAGGCCCACTCTTAATGGAGCCGACTCAAGTATACAGAGGCCAATGGTCACTGCAAGTAATTTTGAAATTAAGTCGAATGTGATACAGATGGTGTAGCAGACTTGCCAATTTGATGGTCTCCCAGATGAAGATCCTAATGCTCATCTTGAGAACTTTTTGGAGATTTGTGATACATTTAAGATCAATAATGTCTCAAATGATGCGATTAGGTTGCGTTTGTTTCCTTTTTCACTCCGGGACAAACCAAAGAAATGGCTTAAGTTTTTCTGAGCCAGTACTTTCACTACATGGACTTTATTGGTAGAGAAATTCTTAGAGAAATATTTCCCACCATCCAAGACTGCTAAGTTGAGGAATGACATAACTTCTTTTCTTCAGCAAGATGGTGAGACTCTTTATGATGAGTGGGAAAGATTTAAAGACTCATTGAGGAAGTGTCCGCATCATGGCCTTCCATTATGGTACCAGATTCAAACCTTTTATAATGGTTTGAACTATACAAGCAAACAGTCTATCAATGCCGTAGCCAGTGGTTCCATCAATAACAAGACACCTGAAGAGGCAAGGGACTTGGTTAAAGACATAGCTCTCACAAACTATCAGTGGCAAGTTCTTAGAGATCAGAGAAAGATTGGAGAAGGTGGTTCACATCAAGTGGACCCAATTGTTGCATTGACCGCTCAGCTTGAAGCCATGAACAAAAAAATGGATTCCTTGATGGCATCTTCATCAATAAGACAAGCTCAAGTGATGTGTTGTGATTGGTGTGAGGGGGACACCAAAGTCAAGATTGCCAAAGTGGCAATAATTTTGCCAAGCCGGAGTAGGTAGATTACATGGGAAATGCTCCAAGGTAGCAGAATAACCCTTACAACAATACATATAATTCGGGGTGGAGAATCATCCTAATTTCTCTTGGGGTAATCAGTCTAACCCGAGACCTCCACCTGGATTTCAGCAGCAGCCTCAATACCAACAAGCTCCACCTAAGAAGACTTCTTTAGAGGAAACGATGGAGAAATTTATTGAGTTGTCTAACCAGAGGCACAAGGTAGTTGAGATAGCACTTAGGAATCAACAGGCCTCCATTCATACTTTAGAGAATCAGATGGGCTAGATTGCTAAATTGCTTAGTGACCGACCACAAGGAAGTTTGCCTAGTAACATTGAGGCAAACCCAAAAGAATAGCTGAAAGTAATCACTTTAAGGACTGGCAAGCAAGTTGAGAGGGCTATTAAAAAAAATCACGAAGAAGTAGTTGGGGAAGAGGCACAGGGTGCCATTGACAAAGAAGCTAAAAAGGAAGTTGTAAAGAGGGAAAAGGTAGCAGTAGAGAAAGAAAGAAAAGAAGCAACACAAGAGCTTGCCCCGATGGTAAAGGAGTATCAGCCTTGAGTGCCATATCCAGCTCGTTTGCATAAGGATAAAATGGATGCTCAGTTCAGTAAGTTTTGTGAATTATTTAAGCAACTTCATATTAACATGCCATTTGCCGAGGCTTTATCACAAATGCCCAAATATGCTAAATTTTTAAAGGAGCTACTTTCTAACAAAAGAAAGCTCAAAGAGGTATCATTTGTGCATTTGTCAAAAAAGAGCTCAACATATTTGTATCGACATTATATGTCAAGTAGCATGAGACTCACTGCCTCTATAATCATTTGTATCACATATTAATTATAGAAAACAAACAGAGGTGATGGTCTTCTAGAATTAATGTATCACATATTGTTTCACATACTGATTATCACATATTATACATAGGTGATCTGTCTCCCATATTCTCAACACTTGAGAATAGATCCTTTTACAAATACTTAAGACTATATTCAATAATATGAAACCCTTTTCACATTATGAATATATTATTATGCTATTGGGAATTAAAATCTACTATTACATAACTATTATATTGCTCCTAGAGCACATATTGCTATCAATCTCCCACTTGCACTAGAGCCATTCTGCTTAGTATCAGAAGCTTATCCTCTCAAGATGAAATTTAACTGTCACTAACTTTTGACTTTAGTCAATGGATTAACCAAGTTAATGGTTAAAGCTATTTTCTGTAAGGCTAGAACACCCTATTCCAACAAATGATTTGATAATATCTTAATGCCTTTTGAAATATTCTGGATTTTAGTGTGAGAATTCTTGCCATAAGCTAAGGCTCTATTATTATCACAGCAGAGAGATACTCATGATGTATTGAAAAAACTCTTAAAATAGTTCATAACTGCTAAATCTAAAATAACTTCTTATTTGCAACATCATATGTAGTAAATTTGGCTTCTATAATGAAGTTTGTAACAATAATTTACTTAAAACTTTTTTAGCAAATTATTTCTTCATCATAGATAACAATAATCCCAATGATAGATTCTCTATCATTTATGTAGTAATATTCTTTATTTGTCAATATTAAATCTTAAATACTTCTCAAGAACTTTAGGATAATTTTGATTATATTTCCAATAATTTAATCCTAGATAGGATTAAAATCTATTAGTCATACTAATAACATTCTCGATGCTTGGCTCATTATACAACTCTTATATAATTTAGATTTCCTATAGTCATACTATAAGGAATCCATGCCATACTTTCTTTGGGTATATAGGGAATCAACCCTTAAAAAGTGGATATTGAAATTATAGGAAATATAACTTTTGGAATTAGCATGTTGAACTTTTCAACATATTGTCCAAATATTGACTTAGACATATTTAATATTCTCTTTAATCTATCTCTATAGATATGAATTAACAAGAATGTAAATATTTATCTCAAGTCTAAGTGAAGAAAGTAATGGTCAAACCATTTTACAAATGCAAATATATTAATACTTTTACAAACTAATGTGTTATCCATGTATAAAACTTGAAAGTGAGGATACTCCCACTATACTTTTGTACATTAAGGACTCATCTTGTGATGATATTACTCATTAAGGTTTTGCATACTTTGGAATTTTCTTAAGACTCTAAGCCTTTAGATTTATTCCATGATTATGTTTTCTTTTCTAGGTAAAGAAAACTAGTATTGACATCTATATGCCAAACTCATAATCATTATACATTGCTATATTGCATATAACTATAATAGAATCATCTCATAATTTGCTTCATGATTAGTGTACAACTTTTGTGCATTCATATAAAGTAAATTATATTTTTCTTAAGATTAGATATTTTACTATCTCATGATTTACTTCATCATGAATATACAACTATTATGTATTCATATAAAGAAATCATGTCTTACAGAAAAATTAGATATTCTACTAAACCTTTAGCAACTTATAAGGATAAAACTTTTAGTTAGTTTTAGACTTTTCATAGGGTTGATCAAATTTTACTTTGATCATTTTATTGGATAATTATTAGATGACATTCACCCAATCATTCTATCTTTATCAAAATGTCACTTTCTTGAATAAACATTTTATCAAGAAATAACATCTTTGCTAACAACTCTTTGTTATGCAAAAGATAGAAATACTATCCTAAATCACCTTTAGGATATCCAACAAATCTCATCTTAATTAGAATTATCTTCCAATTGTCTAACTTTAGCTTATCAAATAAGCTAGATATCTCAATTCAAATTATGAGTAAGAATTTTGATTTCTATCTATATCATATCATATATGAATTAGGATTACATAGACTTTGGAGAAAATTCTATTTAAGAATATATAGCTATGAATTGTAAATTTTCATAAGGAAATAAATAAAAACTTTTATAGTTCATCATCTATTACAACATATCATATACGTTGCAATTTATTCTTTTGAGTATACCATCATGTATTGTTTTCCCAAAAAGAATTATGATTATATGCCATTTTTATACTTAGGAAATTCCTCAAAAATTGGTAATTGAGTTCTCCCCACTTTGATCAAATCAAAGGGTTATGATACTCTTTCCCTTTTTGTATGAAATATCCTTAATATTTATTTTCCTTTTCATCTTGAATTTCTTGAACATTTTAATAATTCAAATGAACAATTCATTTTCTAAATGGGTCAATGTTTACACATATAGGTGAATACAACGAATTAGGAAAAACTGCCACTAACCATTTCACAAATGGTATTGATGCATCTATATGCATAAATTCTAAAACTTCTTCAATTTCTATGCTTTTGTCCAAAAAAGGTGATCTAGTTGTTTTGCATGAGATACTAGACTTCTAAGTTGATACAAGTTCACTCCCTGATAGGTAGTGATAAATGTTATCCAACTAAGTTGTCTTATCTTCAGTTAAACAAACTAATCTAAGAAATCATAGTGGTTTAAGATTGGAGTTCTTTATGGCATTATCATAAAAGCACTTGGAGTTGTTTTGTCATTATTAACTTAATAATAATATATCAATCATATAATTCATACTCTTAAGCTTATTACCATAATAAACCATGCAAACATTTTTCTAGTAACAGAATTCAAAATTCCTTGAAGTTACAAAATAAGGTAGCTTAAGTATGAAATACATACATGATTTACAAAACATGATTTTAAAATCATCATTAAGTACTAGACATACAAAATATGATTTCTAAAATCATCATGAAGTATTCTAGAAGTTCTTTGGAAATAAATACTTTGCCCCTTAGATTTTTCAAAATCATTTCATCTAATTCCATGCTTCTGTTGCTTACTTTGATCATGCATATGGCATAGAAGCACCTATATCATGAATCCTAACAACAGATGAACTATATAAATCATTGGAATATAGTAACAAGAGATAGATTTACCTTCATAAGGTTTATCCTTCTCTTTGTCTTTAGTATTCACAATACTTAAAACAATTACTTTTCCAATATTCATAACATTGACAATAGAAACATTTTCTTGTGTCAACTATAGCATTATCTATGGACTTGTCCCTTCCAATTTCTTTTTTAGGATTTATAATAGAAACTTTTTCTATTACCTTAAAGCGCATTTTCCATCTAATGGAAATTTGGAATAAATTTGAAGAATTAAACCATTTGAAAATTATTATTCATTAAAACATCTAGACTCTCTAGTTGTTTGATGAATTTAATCATCAGATGAAAATAATTCCAAATCAAGTTTAATTAAAATTAATAGGAAATGAAAGAGGATACTCACAATTCATATTCTTTCATAAAGAATATTAGATTGAAAAATAGAAGAACAAGAAATTAAAGATGAAACATTTTCTTGTTTGATTTCTTTTCTCTAATTTCTTACTCTAGTTGAATTGTAAGAATAATAAGAAGAATGAAAAATATGGAGAAGACAAAGAAAAATAAAGTTATGAAGATCAAGAAGAAACATTTTCTTCTTTTCTTCTTTTATAATTTCTTTTCCTTTCCTTTTCTTTCTTTTCTTTTCCTTTTTCTTTCTTTATAATTTTCTTCATATTCAAACAAAATAACTTCCTTAATATCTCATATTAATCAGTGTATTTATGTTCATCATACAACTCTTATAGACGATGCATAATTACTTGGAGTCTTGTTATGCTCATATATTATTTTTGCAACTCTTGACTTATAAAACAATCATACAGCATCAAGCTCATCTAATATTTTTTTTTTCATTGCACTTAGAGTGATATGTTCCTTTGGAGTAGTCTTTTCTCTAAAAGACTAAGAATAAATCAAGTTGAATAAATATACTATGTACTCAAGTGCAAAGACCACAAATTTAGGCCCTGTGACCCTAAAATCAAATATATTCGCAAGTGGGTTTGTCAATTTCATATTATCAAAATGTAGAAATAACAAGATTAATAACTTATGTAATTGAGTAGCTACCATAATGATTTGGTCTTTAATCAAAATGCTAATCCTACTAATTTGGTGAATCCTATACTTCCAAATAGGAAATGGAAATCTTGTTAGGGTAGATTTCTAGTAGGTAATTGAATTCTTATTAGATTATCACAAATTCCTCAGATACACATTATCATTATTAGAATTTTGCTATCTAACAAGTGAACAACACTTATTCATCATGACTCTTTGTAAGGCTGAATCAATTCGGTTGCTAGTGTTTCCAACCTCAGATACACATTATCGTTATTAGCTTTTCACACTAGTCAAGTCAAACCCAATGGACTAACAAGTATAATGATTTGAACATTATATGTCTCCGATACTCATTGTCATTATTGATATACAATGTATCATATACTCGTAACATCACATGCTTTACAATAACTTCAAGAAAACATTCAAGCCAAATATGTCATCTTTATGTATCCATAACCAATGACATAAGTGCTTGAATTTCTTTTGAACTATTGTTCCAATGAAGAATCATGACTCGATATTTTCTTTGGAGGATTTTCGAGCCTTAATTATAAGTCTCACTTTGCTCATTATCCATTTTAAACATACATCACATGCATTCATATATATCACATATATATTTCATAAAATGGACAATATACATATAGGTATGATAATGAATTCTATGGATCCACTTCCTAGCCATAACGAATGGATATGGGATTTAGGTTATGCAAATTACAAACATGAAATTACAACACTTGCATCTTCATGCTCCCACTAGGCATCTTCATGGGTTTAACCTCTTCTTGTTCTCACATCTCCATATTTCCATTAGTAACCTTGGCATTCCAAGGTGAGATTACAAAAACAAAAGAGCTTATAGGCTCAATGAAATTAATTTATAACGAGAACGAGTAATTAACATTTAATTACATCCCATCAAATAATAAAATTAATTATTACATTTCCATATTAGAAAACATACATTATGGTTTCTAAATCAATGATCAACCATTCATGCCTCTCAAATAACAACAAAACATATATATAAAACAATTGCATTTATAGATATGTTGTTCATCATTATAACATTTCCAAAATATCCATTTTGAATATCACATATTCAAGGTTTCTATAGCTTAAAATCATATTTTAAGTCATAGAAATTTATTTGATTGAAAAATTGATCCAAAACAATTTTGGAAAAAATTAAAGTTGGGTGGAGACACAAAGCAAATTGCGACCATTACAGTCGCGACTCAGGTTTTGTGAGCGCAAAATACTAGTTGCAGTCGCGATTATGTAAACCGACCTAAACAACGTTTGTTTTGATCCATTCGTTTGCGGGTGCGACATCAAATTCACGATCGTAATTTACTAGTCGCACAACATTTGTGCACCAACTCATTTTTAACCAAATCAAAAACCACCAAAACAACATATGCAAAGGTTTTACACAAAAATTAAGTGGCTCTGATACTAATTGAAGGAATGGTGGAGCCAATGTAACAGAAGGAATATGGTGAGGTAAAATTTCAAACATTTTTAAATTTCACGTCACCTAATTTTGGTCCAAAATTCATTCAAGCAATCAATTATTTTGTGTGTAAAACACATATGCATATAAAGAAGAAGGAAGAGTAATCATATTACCTCTTATAGGTTCCTTCATTCTTTATCAAAGAGCTTCCCAAGTGTGAAGCCTCTTGATCATCCACACCTAGCTCACCTCCAAGTTTCCTCTTAATTTCTTTGGTGTTCTTGAATCCTCTATTGATTGCCCAATTTGATTCAAGATTTCCCTCAAAAATCTTTAGCAAGTTTAAGGTTTCTTTTTGGTTTGTTTTGGACTTAATATATTTTCAATTTGCAAGCATTTGTTCTTTCATAGAGAACAAAGAAGAGAATTGAAGATCCAAAGAGAAATTGAAGAAACACTTTCTTCATTTTTCATTCTCTCTCAACTTCTCTCTCTAGAAATTCTTCAAATCTAAAATGATGTTCAAAACTTATGAAGTAAAATGAATATAAACTCTTTTATACTTATTTCCTTTAAGACTTAACTCTTAAGTCTTCTCAAAGACTTAATTACCCTTTTAGCTCTTCATTTGGTGGAAGGGCAAAGTTGACTTTGCTTCCTCAAATGATGAAATAACCATTTTATCTTTTAGGGATAAAATGGACATTTCTACTAGTCAAAAGCTGTAATTATAATTTTAACCTTAGTAGAAAATTCTCTAAGGTAAATTGGACATTTCCACTAGCCAAAAGATGTAATTATAATTTTAATCTTAGTAGAAAATTCTCTAACCCCTATACCCATCATATAGGCTCATGAATAGTGAATTTTCTCTAACCTCTAAATTGCCTCTTAACCATATCACATATGGGCCTTGGCCACATCTCATGTGTTAAGGGTTTTTACTAAGCTTAAAATTAAGTCTTTGATTTAGTCCAAATTAATTTTCAATTTAATCTTTCTCATTTGCATCATATACAAATTAAGATTTTATTAAATAGAAACCTTCATAAATTAAACATTAGGACATGCTAAAGTCCTTATAAATTTAATTACATGTTTAATCATTTTACCACTAATCAATTAATTAAACACTTTAATTAATTATTATGGTAAACCTTTTACACTTGGAAGGTGATCACTATTGGGTGTGTGACTTTCTGTGTTCATGTCTAATTAGCAATGGGAATGAGAAAACATTTTTCTCTAATAATGTGAAATCCCCACTTCACACTTAGTCCCATAAGTTGTGAAGGACAGCTAACATTCCATATCACGACTAACTAATTAGAAGTGAATGTTTATAATTGATACTTTAAACATCATACGGACCATCAATCATAAATTATCATGCACTTGAATCCCTTCATTAAAGATCCAAATCTCAGCTAGGGTAATAGTTTATGTCAAACCCTAATGTGCCTCGATTTTATGTCCTTATCTCGGTTCTAATTCTTAATGATATTAGATTCTTACTAGCAACTCTTTCTAGTGAATTTGTTTGTCCTGGCCAGGAGCTTTAGTTATTAAGAATAACTAGATAGCATAGGATCTTAATCTCGTTTTCTTGAGGTAATGAATTCTATCTTGGCAATCACTTACCTACATAACATATTAGAAGCATCACATGCCATATATCCGTACATAAATAGCATGTCTACATAAGCAGTAATAAATCCTAACTTCCTATATATAAGATATAGTATCCCTCAAGTCAAAGGATTATATGCACTATTATGACCTAGATGATGAATAATTGAGAAGTAGTAAAAACTCATATTATTATCATCTAACGTTATGGTTTACTATTCATCCTATGAATATTCATGTATTTGTATTGACATCATATGTCAAGTAGCATAAGACTTACTACCTCTATAATCATTTGTATCACATATTGATTATAGAAAACAAACGGAGGTGATGGCCTTCTGGAATTAATGATGCCTAGTCATTAATCCTATGACCATGAACATATTTAAAATATTTGTACAAGAGCTATTTGTCTCCCATATTCTCAACACTTGAGAATAGATCCTTTTACAAATAGTTAAGAACTATATTGAATAATATGGAATCCTTTTCACATTATGAATATATTATTGTGCCATTGGGAATTAAAATCTACTATTACATAACTATTATATGGCTCATAGGGCACATACTGTTATCACTTCCCACCTTTGAGCTCGCAACTCATCTAATTCCTTGTGCAAGTGTCTCATCTCTATATGCATAGCTTGAAACTCTTGTGAAGAGGCTTGCTCACTAGAGCCAATGGTCAGTACTCTTTAAGTCTTCTCAACCTTGCTAATGTAGAGGCAGCATCTGAAGCGGTGTCTGATACTGCATTCTCATCAGCCCTAATAGGTCAAGCAGCTGTGTGGACCTTCTTCTTAGGAGGCATTTTGCTATAATGGGTAAGGGTATTTAGTACTAACTCCCTTTTAACCCATTTAAGCCCACTATCAAAATTATCATACTTACCATGCATTTAACATGAGCATACATCATATAGTATCATATTATAAGGCACATATTACATAGCATATATCACATATCATAGCATGTATCATATATCATTATCATGTAACACATAACTTATAGCATAATGAACTCTCCTATCATATAAAAGTCAATCAGCATACAGGCAATAGAACAAAAAAATCAAACCCAAGCTAAATAGCTAAGTAGTCATATAATTGTTAAAGTGTTTGCCCTAGAGCAGTGTATAAGTTATGTAAATGCAAAACATTCTTCCTATATGGCAATAAAATATATGTTTATAAATGAAATTGTTCCATTATATTAAATGTATATTTGTAGTCCGTAAATATTTTTCAAAAGAGGATCTATTCTCAAGTGCTCAGAATATGGATGGTAGATCGCTCTTGAACAAATACTTTAAAATGTTCATAGTTATAAGATTAATGACTGGGCATTATTAATTCTAGAAGACCATCACCTTTGTTTATAATCTATAATCAATATATTATACTTATGATTATAGAGACAGTATCATATTATTTGATAAATGTTGTCGATATAAATATGTGGATATTCATATGACGAATGATTGAATTGTGATGTTAGATGATGATAACATGGAGTTTTATTGTTAGTCAATAAATTATCATCTAGGTCATAATTGTACATATAGTCCTTTGACTTGAGGGATATTGTATCTCATTCATCAGTAGTTGGAATTTATTACTACATTCATACTAATGCTATTCAAGTATTAGTATATGGTATGTGATAGTTCTAACTAGTTATATATGGAGGTAAGTAGTCGCCAAGAGAGAATTCATTAACTTGAATAAACAAGGAAGAAATCCTATGCTATCTAATTATTCTTGATAATCAAATCCTTGGCCAAGGTAGTAAAGATTCATTAAAAAGTGTTTCTTATAGGAATTGATTTTATCAAGAATTATAATCGAGATATAAATATATGATCGAAGCATATTAGGGTTTGACAAATCCATAACCTTGGCTAAGATTAGGATTTCTTAATATAGAAATTTTAGTGTATGTTAATTATGATCAATGGTCTATGAAATAAACAAGTGATTAAACACTCATATTCATTCTAATTAGGTAGTCATGATATGCAATACTAGGCATCACTCATGACTTATGGGACTAAGGGTGAAATAGAAATTTCACATTAGTAGAGAAAAGTGTTTTCTCAATCCCATTGCTAACTAGACATGAACCTAGAAAGTCACACACCCAAAAGTATTCACCTTCCAAGAATAAAAGGTTTACCATAATAATTAATTAAAATATTTAATTAATTGATTACTGGTAAAAGGATTAAACTTGTAATTAAATTTACAAAGACCCTAGCATGTCCTAAGTTCAAATCCAAAATGATTTCTTATTAATTAAATCCTAATTTATATATGATTTAAATAAGAAAGATTAAATTAATTAAAATTATAGATGAGTTAAAAGAATCGATTTTGAGTTTTGGACAAAACTCTAAATAGCCTGAGCCTATTTAAGAAATGGAGAGACACAATTTAGGGGTTAGAGATTTTCTATAACCCTAAAGCCCATATGATAAGTTTAGGGGTTAGAGATTTTCTCCAACCCTAAAGACCATAAGATGGATTTATGGGGTTAGAGAAAGGTAACTAAGATTAAAATAGTCTTTTAACTACTTAAGGCTTAACGGAAGTTATTATAAACCATAAAAGGGTAAATTGGTCTTTTCCATTTAAGCTTAAAGTAAAAAGGAAATAAATATCTTATTTGTCCCCTATTATTCAACATAGTTATTGGTTATTAAAGGCAAAATGATGTTGTGAATTAGGGATGCTTTTTGCACATCTTTTCTAATAGAAATCTTAAAAGTAAGTCTTAAGAGAAAAAGGAAGGAAAAGAAGAGTTCTTCATAATTTCTTATTCTTTATCTCTTGTTCTTTGTTCTTTGTGAAAGGTGATGTGCCGAAACACACACTAACAAACTGCAAGTGCATAGGTCATTATCAAGTAATAAAGTAGTGAGTATGAGTATCGTCTCCACGAGAATAGTATATAAGTACTAGTGCAAACTTTAACTATTATCTAGTGAATAATCAAGATGAAGATTAACTAAAATAAGCTAAATTAACTAGGCTAACCTAAGAAAGCAAGTAAATGATATTGATGGAAATAATGTAGGCAAAGCTAATCTAAATATAAATCCTGCTCTTGCTTATATATATCAAACAATGGATTGAACTGGACTCCCACTAAATTAGATAAAAACCTTTCTCAAATGATTAAATCCCTAACTTCCTAAGTATTATAGGGGAATCTCTTCTCAACCTATAATCAAATAGGAGCAACATTAAGTTCAAGAGATTAACATCCAAAGAAGTCTTGTAGGTCTATCTTTAACACCCTAATCAACTCTCTATTCCCATGAGTGATCTATCTATATCAGGGTATCTCTGCTAGTCCAATATAGAAATAATATCTTATCAACAAGCTAGCAATTGCTAATTAGAATAATAAGATTTATCATGAAAATAAAACAACCAAAGATGAATTGATTAAAGTTTATATCCTTCAATCTATACAATCAAAACTAGGATTCATTACAAATATAATTAGTTCATATTAAAATTGAAGAACAAAGATGCAGAAAACAAAAGAGGAAGAAATCTCAAACAAATCTTGAAAATGTTCTTTGAAATCTTCTCTTCAATCTTCCACATCCACTTAGATCTTGGTCTTTGATTTGATTAAATCATAAATATCTCTAGCCTTCAAGCCTTTCCCATAACTCTAGGGCTTAGCCAACCCTCTTAAATCTCTATTTTTGCTCTGTGGCGACTCCTCCTTAAAATGCTATTTGATCTTATTTATATTGTTGAATTTTAACCTCCCACCACTAGAGCCACCACTGGGGTTCTAGTGGTGGCTACGACGCTAAGGGCCCACGGGTGAAACCTCAATGGTGGCTCCACCCATGGGAGGCTACTAGATGTTTTTTTTCTAATTTGCTCTTATCACATAGGTGGAATCCCATATGAGATTTCAGTGGTGTCTGTCCCATGGGTGAAATCTCAGTGGTGCCTCTACCCATGTCTACCCATCTTCTTCCAAAAGTTAGCATTTTGACTTGGATCTTTCACCATTCTAAGTCACATTTGGTTCATGGCATCATTTGGCATTGGATTAACTAAAAAAACTCTAGAAAAGCACTAAACAAACAAATCAAACTCAATTTAAGGATCAAATATTATTAAAAATAAGGGATAAAGTGTAGTCGATTAAGTGCTTATCAAAAGGACAAAGGTTTCTTGTGTTGAAAAGATATATCCATAGTAATTAGAGAAATCAAATCACTAAGGATTTATGTTAGAAGATCTTGTATTCAATTGGGCTACTAAGAGAGAGAATTAAGAAGATCTAAACAAATCAAAGTTTGCCTTATGGGTGAAGCTTGGTATGGACAATCTAAAGGCTCAACATTTGGGGGGCTTTTGGAGAGGAAAGAAGATCTAAAGTCATTGGCTTCATTAGGTAATTTGATTACCACTTGATTTTCTTTCTTTCTTATGTGTTTTACACATTAATTAGATGATTGGATGAATGTTTATTAGACTCATTTAGTTGAAAGTGAAATTTTAAATTGTTTGAAATTTCACCCACCATGTTGCTTTTGCATAATTTGCACCTAATAATCCTTCAATAATGTCATTCATATCATATAAGTCCTATGCCACTAGAATGATATTCACAACTACTAGCTTAAGTCTTAGTTGTGTCCCTCATTAGGGCAAACATTGGATAGCTTCCAGTGTTGAATCGGCAAATGATCATTAAGAAGGTAATCAAGAGCAATATGGCCAATGCCACGACATTGATAGCAAAAGAGGTCTCCATCTAGGTTGCGACTTATTAAAGATAAGGATCTAGATGGTAAGTAGCAGATAAGAGAGCATGCAGAGCTAGTATGCCCATCCTTACAACAAATCCTATAAGAATCTCTAGGTGTATAGTCTCCCATTTGTTCAACAATTCTAGCCTTACTTTATTCCACATCCTCTTCCAAAGTATTTACTATGGACCTTATGTGTCAATTTTCCTTCATTAGGTCTGAGCAATCTCTTTCCAACCTCTAAATCTTACTCTGAATCCAGTCATAATCTATACACTCCATGAGGTTCTCTTTATCAGGAGTCTTCTCCCTTTTGAGGTGGATTACAGGTATGGCCTTGTCGAACTTTTTTGGCCAGGTCCTCTTGTATGACATGTGCAGTGCTTTAGGTCGAGGTCCTCTAACAGGGGTACTCTTCTTGGTCATTTCACAAGTGAATCATAAGGCACATAGAATAGTAACAAAGAGTACTATAGCTTATTAGGATTTCGCAAAACTATATTAGTGATAGATTGTAATTGACATGAAAGGAAAATTCCTATGCTCTAGGATTATACTTAATCAACCCAATAAACAAACAAGTCTAAATTAGACTTAAAACTATAGCTTTGATACCAACTGTGAGGCCTCGCTCGAGCACCAGTCTGATCTACTAAAGGGAATCAAAATGCTCATTTGGGAAAGAACTCACGAGGAAGCCCTCAGGCTTATCGTTGATAGGTTTGAAAATTATTTCTTAGAGTCGCCACCTTAATTTATTTTTATTTGGGAAAATATAAGGAAAAACCCATTTGACTCCAATTATTACCTAAAAGAAAAAGGATCACTAGCCTCAAAACTAAAAAGGATTTGGGGACTAGGTTTTTGGTTTAATTTAACAAAATAAGTTTGGCCAAGTAATATAAAAGTGACTTAAAATATATTTTATGAATAAATTAAAATGCATAAACAATTTATAGTGTGCATGAAAATTCAATCCACAAAGTTTATACACAATTAGAGTTCAAAATAAAAGAGAGTTAATATTACAATGAAATCTAAACTTAGGGGATACCTTCTCCAGCCCTTATGAGTTCTAGCGAAGTCACACATTTCCTAAACTAAATCTAATAATTAAGTAAAGGAAAGCAAAATAATAGTAAGTGAAGAAGGTGATAAGGGGGGGAGGGGGGGGAGTTGGTTAGTTTTAATTGGATTCCATGCCTGAACCAAGTATGCCTATGTATCCTTTTGAATAGGAATCAGAAACCACGTAGTTCTCCCTTCTTGCGAAGGGGTTAGTTTAGCCTAGCCACTTTATCATGTTTTGATTGATTAATTAAAAAGGGGTTGAATTAATTAATTGATTACCGAGTTGATTAGCTAGCAATCTAGATAAATTAATTTAAATAACTAACTAAAAGATGTAAGGAAATTAAGAGAAAAGAAGGTTACCTTAGATGGCAGACGATAGCTGGCTTTTGACGACAGGTGGCGGCTAGCTTCAGATGATGGGCAGTGGCTGGCTTTGGATGGCAGGCGGTGGCTGGCCTCGAATGGCAGACACGATCCTTGGGCAAGAGACTTGCCTCGAACAGGTGGGTGGAAAGCCTTAAACTAGTAGGGTAAGAATCAAAGAGAAACCCAAGGAGCAAATGCAAAGCGTTTTACTTGAAGTTATTGCTTTTCAAGCTCTAGAAGTTGGTCCTTTGAAGTGTGGGGAGGCCCTCTATATATAGGAGGAGGTTTGAAGCATAGAAAACACAAAATTCTAATGTGGGATTGCAAAAAATTGAATTTTCACCTGAGTTGCCATAGAGGCCTTTGTGGCACCGCAGAGGCCTTTACAGCAGTGCTGCACAGCACTTTATAGTTCTATAGAGGGCTTTGCAGCAGTGCCATAGAGCTCTACTATAATGGGCCCTACTTTCGCCACTTTCACCCGTTCTTGCTCATTTCTCATCTGTTTTTGTGAGGCCTCGCCCGAGCACCAGTCCGATCCGCCGAGGGAACGAAATGCTCTTCGGGAGAAACTCCACGATTGGAACTCGCTGTGAGTTCGAAAAATTGATTTTTGTAATGTGACAGTTGAAAAGTGAGTCACCACTTTAATTTATTTATTTTAATTGGGAAAATTAAAGAAAACCCAAATTGATTGACTCCAAAAATATTTTAATTTTATCCTAATGGAAAATGCACTAATCCATGAGTGACCAAGGAGGGCTTGGGGATCAGGTTTTGGTAATTACACAGTTAAGAAAAATATATTTTCTTTAGTTTAGCTAAAGGTGCAAAATAACTCTTGAAAGGGAATTTTTGTGTATGCATGAACAGGAATATGATGATGCATGAACAAATATATGATGTGATGGAATGACAATAATAAATAAATAGGCAAGATAAACCCTACTTAATTATTACAATATCAAAACAAACGGAATAAAGGGGATCTTTCCTCTAGCCCTTATGGGTATTAAGAAAAGCACACATTCCCCAAAATAATCACAAATAAGAGATTAATATGAATAAATCAAAATAAAAAGGAAAACAATATTGATAAAAGATGTTGGAGTTGATGCCCTTCAGATTGGAAGCCTGCGTATCCTATTGAATAAGAATCAAACCCCACGCAGTTCTCCCTTCTTGCGAAGGAGGGGTTTTAAAATTGTATTGGTTTGCTTATTAACTTAATTCTGTTTCTTAAATTAATAAGTTTTTAGATCTTTTCAGTTTTAGACTAACAGAAAATTCTAGATCTGAATTTAGAATTTTAAAATATGAAAGGGATTATACCTTTGCTTTTCTCGGCTTTCGGATGAATGGAACTAGTTTTACTCCAGATCTTAACTCCACCTTGAATTCAAAGAAAGCTTGGAATCTGCACCTAGAAGCAACAAATATGTGAGTATAAGAACGAAAATATGCTTTGAAATATGCCTAAATTGCTTTGAAATGCTATAAAATGCTTTAGACTTCATTGGGAATCATGCTAAATGAGGCTGGAGGAGGCTTCTATTTATAGAGCTGACAGAGGAGAAGTTGGCGGTACGGACGGCGGCGTCGGCGCGGCGCCAGCAGCAGGGGTAGCATAGCCGACGCGCCGGCCATATGGGCAGCATGCCAGACGTGCCGCCATACCGGCAGCATGATTTTCATGCCGCGCCGGCGGTGTGGCCTTTTACCGGCAGCATGAAAATTGTGCCTCCCAGTGCCACTCACGGGACTCAATCTGTTTCTGTCTGTTTTGGGTCTATTTTAGCTCTGATTCAAGCTTTGCTTGATTCTGCGGATTCATAATTGAAAGACAGTCAATTGGAGGTGCATTTTTGAGGGTTCACAGCTGCCCCCTTATCTGATTTGGCCTGATAGAGGCCGAATATGATAAGTGTGAATCGAAAGCTTAGGATGCCATTTTGAGAATTTTGAACGTCCCTTTCAATATTGGGTTTATGGAAGAGCTTCGTGTTTGATTTATGGCTATTCTGATTCAGTTTGGATTGTTTTCCAATTTTCAGGCTATTTTTGAATTTTTAGCTTTTCTGCAATTTTTAGAGATTCTGGACTCCGATCGAGACCCCGTCAGTTTCGGGAGATGGATAAAAATCCCACGGATTCACTGCTTCAGACGGCACTGAATTCCGACTTAAAATAAGCTTGTTATGGCAAAACAACGTGAATTGGACCTGCGAATCAAAAAAAGTGAAAAAGATGTTATGATGGGGGGCCCACCTTTTCCTCTATATAAAGCTTAACTTCCTTCACTCTTTTCTCATAACTTCATTTGTCTCTCTCTCTCTTCTTTTCTCTCTCTCTCTCTAGCTTCTTTTCTTCCCTCAAATTTTACTTTCTTTCTTTTACTTTCCCTTGATGGATATCTTCAATCAGCCAGCAGCGGGTGCTGAAAATTTAGAGATATTGCCAAAGGAGCCGGAGCAGCACATCAGCTTCACTGGAACTCTCCAGGTATGCTTTCCTTTTCCTGCGCAGTCAGTAAAAATTCTGATAATAATGTATATTAATTAATTAATTATTTTTTTTTATAAAAAAATTACAGAGGATAAATTTAAGGCCCTGGGGTGGCCATAGCATCATGGAGCTGGTCCGCATTTACTTGACTAGTCAGGAGGCTGTCCGTCTGCGTCTTAAACCATCTGGACTGCTCGGGTGGCTAGAGCTAGATGTCAAGCAGCCAGTTAATACCATTGTACTCAAAACATTAGTAGAGCGTTGGTGGGATACTACCAACACATTCCACCTTGGCTGTGGTGAGATGACAGTCACTCCCTTCGAGTGGAGCATGCTTACTGGTATGCATTTTAGATCTCGTCCTCTCAAGTTTCATTCTTCATGGATTGAGCACTCTTCTGTAGAGATGACAGCTCTTGTTGGGGTTGATCCCCCTCGTGGGAGCCTGAATGTCCCACGCTCTTGGCTTCATCAGACTTTGATGACTATGGGTCAGGCTTCTAGTCAGTATAGTGTCGATCAGGGTGCTAGACTTTACGCCTTGATTATCTTGAGTTGTACTTTTATGCATAACAACAAGGACTGCATCAATTTGAATATCCTACGATCCTTGGAGAATCTGGATGAGATTGGGGAGTTTGATTGGGGAGGTGCTGGCCTTTGTGCTATGTCTCATGAGCTGTGCAGCATCTCCCGTGCTACGCTTTATGGGCATGGTGGTACCTCCATTGTGCTTGAGGTGAGTATTACTCTGTGGTATTTTGTTGGCTGATCTCTGCCTAGGTGACTGACAAAATTCTATTTCCTACAGTACTGGGTTTATGAGCATTTTTTGATGTTGGCTCCATCAATGAAAGAGCCCAATGCTATTGATCCCCCTTACGGACGCATTTGGAGGGTGTCCAACAAACCTGACTTCATGACGAGACCATTTGATCAGTGCAGATAGTTCTTTACTACTGTGACCGCAGACCAGGTATTTCTTCGTTGATCTTAATATGACTTTTACTGTTTCATCTTCTATTACTGCATATTGTAATCTATTTGCAGGTGAGATGGTCTCCATTTATCAGGTTGCTGGAGTGGATCCCTGACCGGATCAGGCCTAGCATGGCCTTGGCCTCTTGTTGACTCTTACTCCGCTGTGAGTCCTTGAGGATGTTCAATTTGGGAGAGAGGGTAAGGGCACAGGTTATAGGAGAGAGAGTTGTGCCACTGCCCCCTCCGACAAATATGAGATTTGGGCTAGCTATCCTAGGAGAGGATGAGTGGGTTAATGGAGCTTCCTGTCTAGATTTTTTGTTGTTGGACACGGATTATGATGACTTTTATGAGACATCCTTGATGCGGGGGACACCTCCCTTGGATAGATTGTGAGAGCTGTCTCATAGGAGATCGAGTTCAGCGTCTTCCCGAGGTCCTCCCTCCAGAGTTAGGAGTTTTTCACGGGCTGGCGGTACTATTCCGGTTGGCAGCATGGGTCTTAGGGTCGGACCTTCAGGTGTTATGGCCGGCCATTCAGGCTTTGCAGCTGATCCTGCGGGGGTTGGCCCTTCAGGGGCTAGCGGCTCTGCCCCAGCTCTAGCTCCAGATGTTTCAGTGGGAGGACCGACGGATTCAGTTCCCTTGCCTACTGGTCTTGTCTGCTTGCTAGCTTATCTGGATTATTTTTCTAGTGACGACCGATTACGTCATTACCATCTTCCTAATGCGCATCCAGCCTTCTTTCCTACTATCCCTGAGACTGTGACAGAGGTAATGATTTTTTTGCTCAGCTGGAACTCTTAACCTTTTGACAGTTTTATTTTATACTGATTCTGATATATCTTCCTCAGGTTCCCATGGATTTTGGTCACTATCATTACGACCTTTTGGGTTGATATGCATTTTCTTTGACCTCCTTTTTGCATGAGAGGGATTTGTCGGAGGATAGTCATGAACAGGATGTGCCTAGGTGAGGGCGTCGCAGACCCAGGCATGGTTGTTAGAGACCTGCTTTGCTAGTTTTTGCTTTTTCATGTATACATGTATTGAGGATATTGGATGTATTCATGATATTTTGAATGTATGGACTTTTACGCTTATGTGACATTTTGGAAATGTATGACATGTTATGACTTTATGTATGTTTTGAATGACATGGGTGCATGATATGAATGTGAATGTTCGGCTGAAATAAGAATTCCATTGTGCTGTACCTTACGCTTTTCTCTTGTTTTCTACTTGATTTTAAGAAAAAATGAACGATTTTAAATCCGAAATCATGTAAAAACTTGTTTTGGAGGGAAGGAGGCAGGGGATGGCTTGGGCGGCACAGTAGGCATGCCACCGGTACGGGCGGCATGGCTGCCGTGCCGCCACCTCATGCAGTATGTCTATCATGCCGTTGCCCCAAGCGGCACCTCTGTCATGCCACCGCTGTAGCAGCATGGCCGGTATGCCGCCATACAGGGCGGTACGCTTACTGTGCCGCTAGCAGTAATTAATTGCAGGTCAGGATCAGTCTATTTAAATAGCTTTTTTGTCCAATGTCAGTCCATACTTCTCGATTTCTGTGCCTCAAAAAGTCATTTTCAATCATTTTTTGTTCTCTATAAAAAATTTTATTATTTTTATTTTTTTTTATTTCTCACAATGGAGCCTTATTTCAGCCATGAGATGTTCTTGTGGTGCAAGAACCTCACAAAAGTGGAGAGAATTAATTTAGGAAAGTATGGGGTAAGTGCTATGCCCACCCTAAGAGGCATAAAGGTGGATTGGGAATTTTTGCGCACTTGCTTGCACTTTTGGGATCCAACTGCCCATGTCTTCAGGTTTGGGGCATTTATGGAAGAGATGTGTCCTACATTTGAGGAATTTTCTGTACTGCTTGGATCTGATCCAGAGGCTGTGCTAGCTACTCCTGTAGAGAAGGTAGGATATTTCAACTCTTTCAAGGGACTTCTTGATTTGAGCACTGAGGTTGCTAGTCCCATGATGGTGGATGACTGGGTAGATCTGAATGCTGTGATAGTAGAGTTTCATGATCCCAAAGATTTTGAGGATGATAGGTGGTTCCATTTGAGGATGTGGGCTTTATCCTTCTATCTGATTGCCAAATACATTTTTGTGAGCCCTACTGGTTGGGGCGATGCTAGAGTTACTGAGTTGATTCCGCAAATGGAAGAGGGGAGATCTATTGTAGCCATAGTGTTGGCTGAGACCATTATGAGTTTGGATAGATCTTGCACTTCTGGTGGGCCGTGGTCAATTAGCCCTATTATTCTTCAGGTTAGTTGAATTCTAACTTTCTGTATTTTAGTTCAACTACTTTATATGCTTATCTCTTCTGTACTTTTTCAGATTTGGCTAAGGGATCATCTCCGGATAGTTGGACCTCCCACCAAGGTGGATTATTCTGCTTTTTGGTATAGAACTCGGACCATTGCGATAAAATGGGATTCCGAGAAAGAATGGACAAAGTGGTTGATGGAGCTGGACTCTGATGACCTGTTATGGAGGTGTGAATGGTATAAAATTAGAAGATTAATGACCATGAGTTTTGGCTACAAAATGGTCTATTTGCTGGGATTGAGGATGGTGACCTTTTACCAGGCTACTAGGGTTATGTGCCAAATGGGACACAGTCAGGGCGTGCCCCCAAATGGCACTCTGTTTGAGTCTGTTTTGATTACCAAGACTGTTGCCCGAGCTGTAAGAAATGGATGGGTAAGGGGTTTTCATGCTGTTCGCCCTGCTGACCACGACGGTAAATCCACATAGTATATTGATTGGTGGATAGCCAACTCCTGGAAATCAGAGAAGGCTAAAAGAGCTGCTATTCTTAAGGAGATAGAAGAAGAAACATGATTATTATTTTAGTTTGGGACAAATTTTTGACCATGTCTGTATTTTCTTTTAAATGTTCCAAAGTTTAAATGAGATAAAATAAGACATCATTCATTCTTTTATCTCTTTTGTTGCTCTAATTTTTACCTAAGCCGCCCTTTTGGGTTTTCAACTTAGCGAGCTTATCATTTTTTTTTCAATGACACAGTTAAGAGCCAAATGATTGTGAAAATGAAGATGTTATTGATAAATTGGACCGAACCCACATGGGTTGCCTACGTATCTCCTTACAACAATTATTATTTTTTATTTTTCCTCTTTATGGAGAATCAGGTCCACGTAGTTCTAACTTCAGGTAAAGAATGTGAATGTTGATCATGATTTTGCAAATGCTATGCATGAGTTACAAGGATGCTTTATGCAAAGTATCTCTTGAGTTGATCCAGATTGCATGGGCTAGCAAATTCTATGCCATCCAAGTCTGTCAGGATTGCCGCTCCTCCAGATAAGATCTTTTTGATCAGAAATGGACCACTCCAGTTAGGTCTGAATTTTCCTTTTGGATCATGAACAAGTGCCCTTATTTCATTCAAAACAAGGTGACCCTCTTGCAATCCTCTGTCCCTGACTCTCTTATTGAAATGACGAGCCAGTTTCTGTTGATAACCTTACATCTGATATAAGGCATCCATTTTCTTTTCGTCGATGGCTAGAAGTTGGTTATGGTAACCTTTTTCCCATTCCACTTCGTCCAACTGGCTCTCCCTTAGAATGCGAGCTGACTTGATTTCTACCTCAATTGGTAGGATGGCCTCCATCCCATACACCAAAGAGTAAGGTGTGGCACCGGTTGGAGTACGTACTGTTGTTCTATATCCCCATAAGGCATATGGCAAATGCAGGTGCCAATCCTTATGGTTGTCAGCCATCTTTTATAGTATACTCTTCAGAGTCTTGTTTGTGGCTTCAACTGCGCCGTTTGTCTGAGGTTTGTATGAAGAAGACTTGTGGTGTTGAATTTTCTCCTTCTTTAATAACAGAGCAACCTCCTTTTGAAAGTGAGATCCATTATTAGTAATGATCTCAAAAGGGACTCCATACCTATAAAAGATTGGTACGGATAAATTGGGCTACTCGTTTGGAGTCCAAAACCTGGTAAGGTGCAGCCTCAACCCATTTAGAGAAATAGTCAATGGCTACCAGAATGAACTCGTGTTTGTCGAAAGACTTTGGGCTTATCTTGCCAATGACGTCTAGGCCCTAAGTTGCAAATGGCCAAGGTGTGGTAATAGGAGATAGAGGTACAGGAGGTTTCTTCTGAAGTTTTGCATAGATCTGGCACTAATGGCACCTCTGAACATACCTCGTGCAATCTTGATTCATGGTAAGCTAGAAATAACCCTGATTCATGATCTTGCGAGCTAGAGTAATTTCGTTCATATGTGGACCTTCGTTACCACCATGCATCTGTTCCATGATCTGTTGGGCTTCTATTTCAGTGACACATCTCAGACAGATGTTATCCCAAGTCCGCTTGTAGAGTACTTCCCCATTTGGAATGAAACTCTTGGACAACTGTCTTAAAGTCCTCTTTTCTGTCTTAGAGGCTCCTTCAGGATAGAGTCCATTCTTGATGTAGTTGAAAATATCCCAAAACCATGGCTTGCTATCAGCTACTTGTACATTCAAACAATGAGCTACACAGCCTGACTCGTGCTTAACTTCAATGGTAACTGGTCTGATTATGAAGCCGTTGCTTATATCAAGCATTGAGGCGAGTATTGCCAAAGCATCAACAAATCTGTTCTTCGTCCTTGGTAGATAATGGAAAGACAGTTCATGAAAACTAGCTGCTAGTTCATTTAAGCGCTTATGGTAAGGAACCAAACGCTCTTCTCTGATCTTCCACTTTCCCAAGGCTTGGGAGACTATCAAATTCGAATCCCCATAAATCTCGAGGCATTTGATTCTGAGCCTTATTGCTGCTTCAAGACCACAGATGCATGCCTCATACTCTACTTCATTATTTGTCACTTCAAAGTTCAACTTGATTGCAATGGGTAAGTTTTCCCCACTTGGTGTGATGAATACAATACTAGCACCATATCCTTTGTTGTTAGATGCCCCATCAAAGTAAAGCTTCCATACTTCAGCTTCAATTGTCAAGATGTCTTCATCAGGAAATTCAGGTTCAACCCAATGATCATCTATTGGAGCTGCAGCTAATTGATTAGCCACTATGCTACCCTTTACTGCTTTCTGCTGCACATATTTCATATCATATGCAGCTAATACAGCCATCCACCTTGCCATCTTACTGTCAAGAACCGGCTTCTCCATAAGGAATTTCAAAGGGCTCCTGTCAGCAAGAACATGAGTTGTAAAGGAACAAAGGTAGTGTTGCAGCTTGTGGCAGACCCATACCAAAGCAAGGCACAGCTTTTCTGTAAAACTATACTTGAGCTCATGAGATAGCATCCTTTTACTCAGGTAATAGATTGCATTCTCCTTGCTAGAGTTTGGAGCATTTTGGGCGAGCATTGCCCCCATTGCTTCATCGGTTACTGATAGATAAAGCAATAAGGGCTTTCCAAACCTTGGCGGCTGTAGCACTGGTGGGTTTAGTAAATACTATTTGATATGGTCAAAGGCTCTCTGACAGTCATCATTCCACTGCTTGGAGGTTCCTTTTCTAAGTAGTTTGAAGATGGGACCACATACATCAGCCAATTGATTGATGAATCGACTAATGTATTGTAGTAGTCCAAGGAAACCTCTGATCTCCTTTTCTGTTTTTAGAGGTGGCATTTCCAAAATTGCCTTTGACTTAGCAGGGTCCACTTCTATACCCTTCTTGCTGACCATGTGGCCTAGGAAAACTCCAGATGAGGCTCCAAAGACACATTTGGCGGGATTGAGTTTGAGATTGTATTGGCAAAGTCTAAGGAAGAATCGCCTTAATGCCTCTGAATGGCTTTCAACAGTGGTGCCTTTGATTACCATGTCATCCACATAAACTTTAATTTCTTTATGCATCATATCATGGAAAATGGTAGTTGCCATCCTCTAGTAGGTTGCTCCAGCATTTTTAAACCCAAATGGCATGACCCGGTAGCAATAGGTGCCCCATTCGGTAATGAAAGCTGTCTTCTCTTTGTCAGGAGGATGAACCATTATCTGATTATACCCCGCAACCAGATCGGTTAAGGAAACCAATTCAGAACCTGCCATGCGGTCTACCAACAAATCAATGTGAGGCAAGGGAAAATCATCCTTGGGACAGGCCTTATTCAGATCCCTGTAATCCACATACATTCTGACTTTGCCATCTTTCTTGGGAACTGGCACAATGTTGGCCAGCCAGGATGGATAGTTAATGGGCTCAATGAAATTATGATCCAGTAGCTTGGCAGTTTCTTCTTTGATTGGAATAGACCATTCTGTCTTGAGTCTTCTCAATTTCTGTTTGACAGGCTTAGCACCTAGATAAACTGGGATTTTGTGAACTGCGATGCTTGGATCCAACCCTGTCATGTCTTTCGGTTGCCATGCAAAACAATCTTGAAATTCTCTGATCATCCTTTCAATGTGATCCCTGTTTATGCATGCAGATGCAATGTATGTAATTTTTTGTGTCATGAGTGCCAAGATTGATGGGCTCTTTAATTATGTCATCTTTTATTTCATTTATTTCATTTTTATTTGATGTCTCATTTAAGTCAGATTTAAAAGTTGGAACATCAAAGAAAAATGGAGACACAGAGTCATAACAGAAAAGAGTTTGACTTTTATTGATTTCAAATGGGGATATGTTCCAATTTACATCAAAACTAAAGGTGAGACCCTTAAGGTCAATTACATCATCAACAGAAGAAATTGAAGAGATAGACTCAGATTCAGAAGACGAATCTATCTCAGACTAGGACTCTGACTCAGGTATGGATTTTGGTTCAGATGGATAGAAGGGGCTCTCTTCAAAGGACCAATTTTGCAGCTTGGTCTTGGTGGGATGGATTAAGGTGGAAGGGTCAGTTTTCTCCTCCTCAACAGTAAGCATGGATACTTCATCAAAGAGACTAGCCTCCATGTTCTCTTCCCAATCTTGACTGAGCATGTAGATTGGTTCATAATCTTCTATTCAAACCTGACATTAGAAAAAATTTCAAATCCGGGAATTAGTTTTGCGGTAATAGGGCAGACCCAAGGCTCAGGAAAGTTACAGTAAGGAACTGTGTCACCTTTACAAAGTAGCCATTTAGAGTTTTGAAGTAAGGGCACATGGACCAGTCATAAACCTCACCTCTCTTAAAGGCTGCTATTCGATCTTTGGCCTGATTTTCCATCTCTTCCATATCCTCATCAGTGGGCTTGTACCCTAGCCCAAATGGTGGTGTTGCCACGGGATAATCTAGGAAGGACTTTCAAGCCCTGTTGGCTTCTTCCCAAACATAGACCAGGAAAGTAATTCATTTTATGAAGCATGTTAGCAATAGCAATATTCCCAAAGGGGTCAAAATCAAAGGGAACAAATTCTTTACCCTCCTCACCCTCAATGTATTATATGAAGGAGAAGCCTGAAAGTGGATAGGAGGATAACTCAGGCTGAATTTCAAGAATAGGAATAGAGCTTGGAATGTCTGGTCTTCCATGCATGTCCCTTTTTATAGTCACAATCCCATTTTTGAAAGGGAACTTGACCTTCTGGTGTATGAAAGAAGGGATAGCCTTTGCTTGGTGGATCCAGGGCCTCCCCAGTAACAAGTTAAAGCAAGAAGGTACATCAATCACTTGGAATGGTATGGTGAAAGATGTTGGCCCAATAGTTACATCAATTTAGCTACTCTAAGGACCTCTCTCTTGGTGTTATCATATGCCCTTACAATCTGATCTGAAGGGGTAAAATCAGTAACCTCCAATCCTAAGCAGCTTCCCACTTTCAGAGGACACACATTAAGAGCTGAACCATTATCAATGAGAACCATTGGCATAGTCTTTCCCCGTGTAACCACTGTGATGTATAGGGAATTATTGTGGTTAGGATCTCCTTCTGGAATGTCAGTTTCTCCAAAAGTAATAGATACCCCTTTTGCAGCAGAGGTAATAAAAGCCACAAGGTTTTCCGGTGTGATGTCAATTGGAGTTTGGCATTGATTTAGCACCTTGCAAAGAGCTTAGCGGTGAGGATATGAAGATTAGATCAAACTCCAAGTTGAAATGTTGGCTTGTGTCTTCTTGAGTTGTTTAAGAATGGGATCTTCGTCTGGTTCAAGAATCCCTTTCAATTTATCGGCAGGTACAGAAATGGGTTGGGTTGGTTAAGTGTTTGGGGTTGGTTGGTTCTGGATAATTCTGCCACTTCTAGTGATGGCATCAATCTCCTCAACTAGGTTAGAGAGGTCCAGGACACAGCAATAACTGGGATTTGGCTCTATCAAGGAGATAGGGTCAACTCCCTCATGATTATTTATGGCATTTACTGTATGGTTAGGCAAGGGGTTGGTGTTGATGTTTGGTCAGGCTTTTGGGGGAATTAGGTCATTAGAGTCAATGAGGTCCTGAATTCTGTGTCGAAGGGCCTTGCACGCATTTGTTTTGTGCCCAGGTCCTTGATGATAATCACACCTCTCATGCGGGTTGTAATTTTTGGGAAGTGGATTGGGGACTGGTTTTGGCTCCAAAAGTTTTACTATATTTCCCTCAAGTAGCTTCTTTAGGATGATACTCATGGGCACACCCCCAAGGTCGAAAAACTGCCTCCTTTCAATCCGAATAGGCTTCTTGATTGTCATAGTATTAACTTCCCCCCCTTTCTGATTCGTTGAGGAAGTGACATTACCCTGATGACTGGGTCTTTTATACCTTGACCCTGATACAGTGTCTTCTTTGATTTGACCACTCTGGATCAAATCTTCAATTTTTGAAGCAGTGGCAATTAGGGCTTTGAAGGAAGGCAAGTATTGAGTCTATAGCCTTTCTTGGTAAACTGGTAAGAGGTTCTTGACAATTATGTCAATTTGCTCATTTTCAGGAGATCGATTTACCATTTGAGAAGCCTTCTTCCTCTACCTCGTAAGGAATTAGGAGAAGGATTCCTTAGCATTCTGTTTGGTGGTCTCGAGGTCTTTTTTGGTTACATCAACCTTGATGTTGTAGTGATATTGCTGAACAAAAATATTGCAGATGTCTTCATAGGTTCGTTTCTTGGTGACATCCAAATCCACAAACCACTTCACAGCTGTTCCGGTCAGTGATTGTTGGAATAATTGGGCTAGAAGTTGATTATCCACACCCAATGGCTGCATAGCTCCCACATAGACTTTGAGGTGGGTCTTGGGGCAGGTAGTCCCATCAAACTTGTCAAACTCAGGCATCCTGAATCTGGGAGGGACCCTTGCATCAGGGAACAAGCTTAAGGATTCTGTATCAATCAAACCCTCTTTCTTCTTCATCCCTAACAGCATCTTCTCCATACGCTCCATCTTTTCCATATAGGCTTTAATCTCAGGGTCAACCTCCTTCCTTTGGAAAGGATCCGCGGGTTGGGAGGTGGAAGCAGAAGTGATGTTTGTTGTTGGTGTGTTATTTTTGAGGAACTCTGGTGATGGGATTGGTAGTGGTGGGATGGCATCAGTGTTTGCCATTTCTTTGTCTTTGGATTCGACTCTAGAAATGGATCCATAGACAGGATAATAGGTGGGTTTCGGGTCAAGTTTAAATTATTTCAGCTCAGTGGGGTTTTTCTAGCATAGTACGGACATTCTCCATGATTGCCCTCCTTTGGGCCCTCAGCATGTCTTGGAAAAGGGCTTCCTGCCTTTTCAAGATGATCTCTTGATGCTCAGAAAGTTTGGAAAACAGCTCATCAAAGATCTCATCAGCCCTGGTAGTAATGGTCTCTTCTCCGGCAATAGACATCTTTTCAACCCTTAGGATAAAGAAATAAAGTTGGGTCAGTTTCTAGCTTAGGTATGGAATAAAGATCATGGAATAAATTTGGGACCATGGGTTGACATGGGTTTTTGGGACTAGTAGTGTTTGAGTGGAATTAAGACTCTCTAACTTTGTAAGGTTTTATGCATGCATGCATGTATGCATGAATGGAAAAAAGGGTTTCATGATAATGACATACCAAGTTTCAGTATTATAGTACATACAATCCTAAAGGAAAGGTTCTATGAGTCATTACATGAAAGGATTAGGGTGGTTTGAAGGGAACCCATCACACTAGAGATGCGATATACCTAACCACATGTGAGACAAGGAGCCTCGCGTGGGTCCAATGGTATATGCATACTCGTTACTCCTCCAAAAGGATTAAAGGATACGTCATGGGCTGGATGATTTCACTATCGGCAAGCAGACCTAAGGAAGGTTGCCCACTCGATGTTACTTTCTATCCTTTGTTTTTTCCTAGGAAACTAGGGTTTTGTGGACAAGGAATCTGATGTAGTGATGCATGAAAGAGTTATTTTGCGTTTAAAGCCAAACTTGATATTTTACCAAAAATAATCCACTTTATCTTTTATTTGAAAAAAGATTTTTAAGTCCCCAGTGGAGTCGTCGACTGTGAGGCTCGCCCGAGCACCAGTCCGATCTACCAAGGGATCGAAATTCTCTTTGGGAGAAACTCCACAATTAGAACTCGCTGTGAGTTTGAAAAATTAATTTTTGTAATGTGACAATTGAAAAGTGAGTTGCCACTTTAATTTATTTATTTTAATGGGGAAAATTAAAGAAAACCCAAATTAATTGACTCCAAAAATATTTTGATTTTATCCCAATGGAAAATGCACTAATCCACGAGTGACCAAGGAGGGCTTGGGGATCAAGTTTTGGTAATTACACAGTTAAGAAAAATATATTTTCTTTAGTTTGGCTAAAGGTGCAAAATAACTCTTGAAAAGGAATTTTGTGTATGCATGAACAGGAATATGATGATGCATGAACAAATATATGATGTGATGGAATGACAATAATAAATAAATAGGCAAGATAAACCCTACTTAATTATTACAATATCAAAACAAATGGAATAAAGGGGATCTTTCCTCTAGCCCTTATGGGTACTAGGAAAAGCACACATCCCCCAAAATAATCACAAACAAGAGATTAATATTAATAAATCAAAATAAAAAGGAAAACAATATTGATAAAAGATGTTGGAGTTGATGCCCTTTAGATTGGCAGCCTGCGTATCCTATTGAATAGGAATCAAACCCCATGCAGTTCTCACTTCTTGCGAAGGAGGGGTTTTAAAATTGTATTGGTTTGCTTATTAACTTAATTCTAATTCTTAAATTAATAAGTTTTTAGATCTTTTCAGTTTTAGACCAAAAGAAAATTCTAGATCTGAATTTAGAATTTTAAAATATGAAAGGGATTATACCTTTGCTTTTCTCGGCTTTCAGACGAATGGAACTAGTTTTGCTCCGAATCTTAACTCCACCTTGAATTCAAAGAAAGCTTGGAATCTGGACCTAGAAGCAACAAATATGTGAGTATAAGAATGAAAATATGCTTTGAAATATGCCTGAATTGCTTTGAAATGCTATAAAATGCTTTAGACTTCGTTGGGAATCATGCCAAATGAGGCTAGAGGAGGCTCCTATTTATAGAGCTGACAGAGGAGAAGCTGGCGGTACGGACGGCGGCGTCGGCGCAGCACCGGCATGGCCGATGCACTGGCTATATGGGCGACACATTAGACGTGCTGCCATACCGACGGCATGATTTTCATGCCATGCCGGAGGCATAGCCTTTTACTGGTGGCATGGGATGCGTGCCGCCTCCTGGGCGGCACCAAAATCTTGCCTCCCAGCGCCACTCGCGCGGCTCAATCTATTTCTGTCTGTTTTGGGTCTGTTTCAGCTCTGATTCGAGCTCTACTTAATTCTGTGGATTCGTAATTGAAAGATGGTCCATTGAAGGTGCATTTTTGAGGGTTCACAGTTTTACACGATTCTAGTTGCGTTATATTCATTACTCAGTCTTGGATTATTTGAAAGGGTTCAAATGTCAAAAAGAAATATTTTAATTTTTCCATTTTGAGAGTTTTTGACTTTTAAAGGTTTGTTTACCGAGCGTAAGTGCTTCTAAGGTTCAAACTTATACTGGAAGGTGCAAAATTAAGGGTTCGCAGTTGCCCCCTTATCAGGATTATTTTGTTTGGTAGGTAGTTTTGATGAGTGTGAATTTTAGAATGAAAAGGATGCCCTCGGTATATTTAGGAATAGCAGGAAGTTCTAATGAGTGTGAACTTCTAGAATGAAGAGGATGCCCCCAGTATATTTGGGAGTGGCAAGAAGTGTGAATCTTTAGAATGAAGAGGATGTCCCTGGTATATTTCAGAGTGGCAGGAGGATGCCCCCAATATATTTGGGAGTGGCAAGAAGTTCTAAAGAGGATACCTCCAGTATATTTAGGAGTGGTAGGAGGATGCCCCTGGTATATTTGGGAGTGGCAAGAAGTTTTGAAGAGGATGCCCCCGGTATATTTAGGAGCGGCAGGAAGATGCCCTAGGTATATTTGGGAGTGGCAGGAGGATGTCCTTGATATATTTGGGAGCGTTAGGAAGAAAACAATAGTTCTTATCTGATAGGAAAGAAGACTACCCTGTCAGGTAGGAATCGACGAAGTGGTGATCCTATTTGGTAGGAATGATGATGATGATCCTGTCTGGTAGCATTGAAGGCAATGATCTTGGTTGGTAGGAATCGATGAAGTGGTGGTCCTGTATGGTAGGAATGATGATGATGATCCTATCTTTCTTCAAGAGTTTTGACAATTTGCCTTGCTTTATGATCCTATTCAAATGCAAAAATGATAGATAATTATGCAATGATCTGATACCTTGAACCTATGAAGGGTCAGTCCTGATATATAAAAGTATTGATCTTTAGGAGAAAGATGCCCCTATTTCAGTAAAGTTAATATTTGGAAGGGATGTGCCCCCACATTAGAATGATAGAGGAAAGTGGTTTGATCATGTGGTTTTTGGTTTATTGGCTAACTTAGAGGTGAAGTGGGCATGCTAAGTATGAGATTGGTTAGTTAATGGTTATCAGTTTGACCTAGGCAGAAGTAAGTTGTGATCTTAAAAAAGATCGAGCTGTTTAGTTTAGATAGGTATGACTTTGGTTTGAGGCTGAGTTGGAGAGCTGGATCAGGAAGGTTAGGTTTTTGGAGATGATTAGATTGGAAGGTTTGGGGAAGGTCAACTTGTGAGACTTGTCCTCAGAGAAGTTTATATAGAAGGCTTAGTCATGTTTGGTACTTTGGCTTGGTTAGGTTGTAACCTTTGGGAAGTTCAATTGGAAGGCTTGGTCAGGTTTTGCTTTAGGCTCGGTTAGGTCTAGCTTAGAGGATAGGTTAAGCTAGGAAATTAGCTGGGGAAGGCTTAATTAGATTTGGCTTTGGAGGAGATTATGGTCTTTTGTGAATGGTGAAAGCTCAGCTTAGGCTTCTTGGTTTGGGCTTCATGGTGAAAGCTAGGCTTGGGCTTCATAGTTAAGGCTTTTAGGGAGTGGTTTTTATGGTGAGGACTTGGGCTTAGGCTTCATGGTGAAGGCTTAAAGACTTTTGGTCAAAAGGCTTTGTCAGTTTGGGCTTTTTTCCATAAGGGTGCTTTGGATGGTCGGCTTTGGCTTAGGTAAGGGTTTTGGTCGCATGCTCATAGATGAGGGTTTGCCCTTTTGTCATGGTTATATCAGATTTTCAATGCCCATTGGATGGTTGGCAGGCTTTGACTTTGTTGTAATTTGCCAAAGAGGCTTGGTCCTTTTAAGGATGATGAAATTTTGCCAGTTAGACATGGAATGACTTGAGTGGTTCGAGCCCTTCTTAAGCTTTGCAAGACATGACTTGATTTTGGTCATGTTAGAGAAAGCTGGCTTTAAGAATGATTAGTCTTGAAAGTCTTAGGATCTTTGTTTTGTCCATGGGCTTGGCCCTTAAAAGACGATAAGATTTTGCCAAGGAAAGGATGGTATGAGGCTCGAGCTTGAAAGGATAGGATGGTACATCTTGAGGTTTAGGAATGGTTCAAAGGCGGGTTGGAAACTTTGAAAAGGATCAGGCGGGTTGTAGCATGATTCACGAAAAAGAACAAGCCAAGTTAATCTTATTGTTTTGAGATCAAAGAGACACTTAGAGTGAAACTTTATTGGTTTAAATGTAGACGACAGACTGGATGAAAGGAAGTGTCCTAAGGAGTGGTTGAAGGACTAATGAGAAAAAGACAACTTGGGGATTTTGCTCCTAATAAGAGATAGGAACATGATAGACTAGCAATGTGAGAGATTGTACCTATGCTCTTTGAGCTAAGCGATGAGACATATTAATAAAAGATGATGACAACCTAAAAAGACATACCCCCACTGTGAGATAAGGGTGTAGAAGACAATATCATTTTAAAGAATGAGCAAGCTAGTGAGAAAAGACAACTTGTGTTAGCCCCATTACAAGCCTAATTAAGACCTATTAATTTATCTTGATTTGTGAATTCCATTAGTGGAGATTATTTGCATTAACATACTTATGAGATTTGTACATCTATTTTATATCTTTTGATAGAGACATTTAAAGATATTAGTGTGTATATGCCTATTTGAAGTGTAACAATTTCTTTGCAGTTGATTTAATGCATAGTTTTTCAAGACATTATTAAGATGAGGATTGTTTTAAACCTTGAAGCTTGACTTGCAATACTATTGATATGTTGTTTGTAAATATTAATTTCTTGAGACCTTTAAAATTTTTTTTTTTTGTATTTGATTATTCTCTGAAATAAATAGTTGAAAATTTAGAGTTTTATAGGTATTTGAGGGTATCACCACTGGAAGTCCTCACGAGACTATAACTCATCCTCTATGGGACACCTAGGGGTTTAAAGGCTCGTTGCATATGCTAAATGCAATCGTAATTTCCTACGAAAGTGGATTAGTTTAGGTTTTGAATTTTCTTTTGCATGAGAACAAGCAAAAACTTAGGTTTGGGGGGTATGATAACTCTACATTCGTAGAGTTATTTTATGTGTTTAAACTGAAATTTTAGCTCAATTATCAAGAATGCAATAATATTATTACTTATTTTGAGAAATAAATAGTTCTACAATTTATAAATAAATTATAACATATTTTAAGTATTTTTATTTTATTTTTGTAGATCAAAATGATGTCACAATGATGTAATAAAATAAATGATGCAGGCATGATGTCATAAAAATAATGATGCAAGCAATGATTCAAGTTTTCAATCCATGAGAAATAAATTCAATGATTTGTGGCAAAAATTCAATAGTTGGTGGCCAACCTAACCATCAATGTTCAATTTTTGATGTAAGAATTTTAATGGAACTTGAATTCTTCCACCAAACATGCCTATAAATACCATGCTTGGCAAAGAAAAATAGCATCAAGAAATTCATCAAAAAAAAATATATTTAGAGAGAAAAAAATAGATTAGTTTTCTTTTTTTTTTTTTATGTTATTTTTATCAAAAGAAGTTTTACAGCTCATGTTCATCAAAGATTGTATCCCAAAAAGAGTTCTTTCTAAACTTTACTTTTGAATTTAATTTTAAGTTGTTATTATGTTTGTTATGTTTATTGTTAATTTAATTGTTTCTTCCTTTTTAATTATGAGTAGGTAAGTTCATTTTTCTAGGATTTAGATGTAATCTTTTGATTTGCATATGATTATTTATATTTAATTGATTGTGTTTGATTATTGGAATTAATCTTTTATCTTAGAACTTAATGCTTGTAATTAACTAGCCATTAATTGCATGATTTAAGATATTGTATGAAGTAGCAAGAGTGGAAACACAATATTAGTTCATTAAGATATTAGACCTAGGGTATGTATTGCTTAGAGATAAGAACACTCCTTTGTGATTTTTAAAAGGATTTCCATAAAACTTAATGGGTTTGTGTTAATTGCTTATGATCATGAGAGTAGACGTAGGGTTAATATAATCACACATGTTGTATCTTGAGAGAGAACATCATATAATTTAGGGAAATCTAATCATTAATTCTAGCAAAAATAATCCATCTAAAGATTATAAAGAAGTCATATGTGATTAATTGATGAATTCTAAATCCTAGACCTTTAATCTTATTTTTCATCATTTATTTACTTGAATTTTACTTTAGGTTAAAATATGAATTCTCATAATTAATTTTCTAAATAATAGAGTAATCTTAATTTTGGTACTTGTCAACCCTTCGATGTGGATTCGATACTCTATTCACACATTATTACTTGGAACGACCTGTACACTTGCAGAAATCACACAATAAGTTTTTGGCGCCGTTGCCGGGGAAGGCGACTTTTGACAATATCAATAGATTGATATACTCTATTACTTTAGATTTTGTTTTTCTTTTCTATTTTTTTATTATTTCATAGGAATTTAAAAAAAAAAGGATGGCTTTCCACAACTAGTAATAGTGCGATGGAGGAGTGATGCTAAATATAGCAGCAAGCATGTATGGTGAGGATGATTTTGGTAAGTTAAATGCTAAAATTGATACATTGGTTAACTTAATTAATAAACTTGATGCTAATACTTTATTTAATTCATGTTTGAGTTGTGATCTATGTGGACGTAATCACTTGAATTTTGAATGTCAATATGCAGAACAGGTATAATTTTTCTCAAATTATAACAGGTATGAGAATTATCCATATTCCAACATAAACAACTCAGGATGGAGTAACTATTTGAGCTTTTCATGGGAAAACCAATGCGATCAAGGTAACAATTCATGTTATCCTTATCAATATGATTTTCAAGACCATGCACCATTTAAAGAGCATAAACCATCTTATGAAATATCATTAGAAAAATTCATGAATGCTACTTACGAATGAAGTGAAAAAATGGAAGATAGGATGAATCAAGGGACTAGCCACAATACAAATTTTGATGTACAAATGGAACAATTTGCTAATTCATTAGATACTCAAGGCCATGGTAACTTGACAAGCCAAATTGAAGAACATTCTATAGAGTAATGCTTGGCAACTTCTTTGAGTAAAGATGTAGAAGAGATAATTGATCAACCAGATACTTCAAGTAAGCAAGATAAAAAGGAAGAAGATGAGCCCAATTTGCCCAATAATTTCAAATATCCTTCTCTCATGGATAATATCTATGGAGTGGTTGAAATTGATAGGGAAATTGAAGAGGTATTTGAAAAAGAGAACTCAAAGGAAACTCTTTCAGTTTGTTTGGTGAAAACAACACCAAATATGCCAGACCATAGAGAATATCAATTTGATGTCTTGGAAGAAAAGAAGAAACATTCACCACCATCAACTGAGCACTCACCAACTCTTGATTCAACACCACTACCTTCTTATCTCAGTTTCTTAAGAAAATTCAGAGCAAGAAGCTTTTAGAAATTATGAGCCTAATTGTAAAATATTAAATAATTCCTATCTTAACCTTTTTCTATATAGGTTCAAATCAAGTTGGCTTGACTCATTAAAATTAGCAAAAGTCTATTATTAGCAAAAGTCTATTTTTCCATGATTATCGGGATAATATACTTTGTGTATTATCATCCATGGTGAAGATCTAGCTATAGTCAAGTTAAAGACTATAAATTAATCGCTTTTGGGAGGCAACCCAAATTTCTAACTTTTTCACTTCTTTTTAATTTCTTTTGTTCTTTTGTTTGTTTCATTCTATTTTAATTTTGCTTTTGTGTTTTTTGTGAGTTATTAAATAGCTTATTAGGAGGAAACCCAAGTTTTCTCTTTATTAGGTTTCTTTTATTTTTATTTAGTTGTTTCATTTTAAATTTTCTCTTTCATTTTCTTAATTAAGTTAATTAGATATGGAAGCATCTCTTGCAACACTAAAAAATAGATTTCCAACTATTCCCCAAGATTGTAACAACCCACATCTACCCTAGAAGTTTTAGTGACAAATTATTTGAATTTAGGCTTATTGTGATAAATTGTGTGACTATATGAAAATTCATGTGTGACATCATTTATGAGTTTGGGGCATGTTAAATTAATTTTAATATGTCTAATATGAATTATTATTGTGAAATAAATGATTTGAATAAAATGCATTAGCATGAAATAATTTATTTTTCGTAAAATGAATTTTCATGTAAAAAGATGATTTTTAAGCATAAAATAATTTTATGGGTATTTTTAAAATATTTTTAGATAAATTTTTTGGGGGAAATTTTAATGAAAATAATAAGAAAAATATTTTATTTTTAATTACCTATAATTAGCCCTAAATTAATTAAAAAGCCCATATACCCAAAAGCCCACTACACTAAAACACTCCTAACCTAGCTCATTAAGGGCAAACTTGGAAATTGCACCGCAAACCCTAATATATAATGAAAATTTCGGCTAGCACTCTCATTATAGCAGCCATCACTCCATTTTTCTGTATTTTGACAGAAAAATTCCCTCAAAATATTTCTCTCTACCAAAATTCATAAAAAAATTCTTCAAACTTGTGATTTCGCGACCGTTTCGTAAGTTTTTCTTTTCCTTTCAATTTGCTATTTGATTTTTATGAAACTAATCTTGGGAAAATTATTTTGAACTAAATATTTACTGATTTTTACTGATAAAATTTGGGATAGGTTATTTCTTGAGAGAAAAATTAATTTTTCCACTGAAAGCACCAACCTCTCTACGCGATTTCTCCAAAGGTGAATTCTGTAACTCAAAATTGAAATTTTTATGCATAGACCATATCAAGGGGGGCAATTCCTGCATGAATGATTTCTAAACTGATTTTTGATGTGTTTTGATGAAAAATACTGGATTAAATTATATTTCTGCATATTTTTGCGATGACCAAAAAGTTTCAGAAAACAAAAGAATTCAAGGTTTTTGTGCTAGAACTTAGAAGTTAGAAAATTCTATTACTAAATTAATATGTGGCTGCCAATTTTTGTGAGAAAGCATTCTAATATGATATTTTTTTTTTTAGATGAAAAATAATGATTTGAATAATGTGTCTGTATATTGCTGTAATGAATGAAAAGCGCGGAAAGCGCGAAAACTCATGATTTTTCACCTAAGCCTTAAAACATGAAATTTTTTTTGTATAAATACTATCTATGGCTACCGAATCATGTATGGATGTTTTATAAAATGATATTTGCTATGATTGAATGAAAAATAATAGTTTAAATAACTTGTTTACATATTTCTGAAATGACCGAAAAATACCAAAAACAAAAAAACTCATGGTTTTGTACTCTATAATTCAAAAGTTGAATTTTTATGTATAAACAACACCAAGTGTGGCTGATTCATATTAATTAAAATTCTAAAATAATTTTTGTTGTGTTTACATGAAAAATCTTGGTTCAAACCATGTTTTTACATATTTCTGAAATAGACGGAAAGTGCGAAAAGAAAAAGAATTTAGTTTTTACTTGGTGATACATTCTGCCTACATCAATATTTTTGTCCCAATGTTTATAATTTTTATGTGATATGTTTTGATGATTATTGACATATATGTATGAATAATTAATGATAAAATTGCATGTTAGTTGAAGGTATGACCCTAGATAAGCTTAAAGGCATTTTGGTATACTTAAGGTATCTTAACCTTATATTGTGATTAGAATGAAAATGTGATTGGGAAATATAGAACTAGATGTTATGATGACTTGATAATAAATACATGGTTTTGAGTTGATGAAGTGACAATTGTATAAAAAGGATCATAAGAGTTAAGCATGACACTTGAAAGGTTAATTGTTAAGTTGACATGTATAGAAGTGTAAAGTGAATTAAGATAATTATTAAAGTGAGATGATATTGAGGTAATAATATTGTGATGACCTTAGAAAGGTATTGATATGATTATAATGTGTTCTCATGTAAGCCTAGAAGGCCTAAGTATGCAAGACTTTCAAAGTCAACGTGTTATGTGCAAGTGATGAGTACACCTATATGTGAACTCTAAGTGTATATGTATGCTATATGTGCATGGGATAGTTATGGGATAGGAGCATCATGAGTAAATAAATACTAAGTATTAAATTAAATATTATGTTAGAGTTTGAAGAGCTTTAGAAGTGCAAAGGGACTACGTATAATAGGAGCAAATGAACCACAAGGTGAGTAAACTCTATATTCCTTCTTCTAGTGTGAGTAAACACTATGTTCATGTTCGAAGTGTGAGTAAACATTATGTTTCAAATTACAAGTGCAAGCTGTTATGATATGTGTACCTTTGACATTCTTGAAACCCAAGTTCACTTCCATTTTTAAATTGACTATGTGATTTCTTGTTAAGCTTGGGTTGCCAAAGGACATTTGGTCCAAAACCATTTTTGACTATCCAGTGATAATACCTTTATGATTATTACCCCAACGTATATTCTTTCTAGAACTACACTATTCTTGTATCTTTCTTCTATCAGTAAACTGCTATTGCTATTGGGATACATGTTATTGATGGCTTAAATGTTATTGTTATATATGATTACTATTAGCTCTTACTATGGTACCTTTAACCTTTTTCTTATGCAGAAATCCTTGTACCGATGTGAGTAATCATCGGCTATGTGCTTCCCGTACTAATGCGAGTAATCATCGGCTATATGCTCCTTGTACCGATGCGAGTATTCATCGGCTATGTGATCCTCGTACCGATGCAAGTAATTATTGACTATGTGTTTGAGTGATTATGGTAATAGCCTTCACTCTATGTGTTATGTGTTCGAGTGATTATGGCAATGGCCTTCACTCTATGTGTTCAAGTGATTATGGCAATAGCCTTCACTCTATGTGTTATAAGTGTGATTTCTGTGAATCTTTCTAAATTGCAAACTATGAATCATGAACTATAAGTTATGAGCTATGAGCCCTTTCTAAGGGATATGTGTTATTGTCCAACGCCTATTGTTTACTCATTGAAATCATCTATCTCACCTTTTTTCCTTGTGTGGTTCTAGGTGAGCATTATGAGGAGGCAAGGTGATGGTTCAAGCATCCTACTTCGCTTAGGGAATTCCTTGTCCTAGAAAATTATTTTAATATGTCATGAAGAGTTATCCTTAGATGCTCCAGGAATATTCATTTTTGGATGTTTATTTTGAAATGTTATCCTTTGAGGTTTTAATTGAATTCTAAATATTATTTCCTTATGGACTATGTTTAAAGTATATTTTAATTATGCTTTTGCAACTTAAGGTTTTCAAAAAAAAAAAAAAAGGTTCATTTAAGTTAATGTAAGAGGTTTTTTTGGTACGATCCTAGGCAGTATTTGTATAAGTATAAGTGGGTTCTATGGACATGGGTGACCTTATGTCTCCCCATGTTCCAGGACCGTCATGTCTCCAAAGTTGGGATGTGACAAAGATGTGCTCAGGAAAATTGATGAATGCAGACTGGAAAGAATGAAGACATTTAGGCGTTTGAATCTTCCTGAGGATATTCACTGGATCATGAAAGTCAAAGTACAATTGGCAGATGAGCTTCATGACTCATTTATTAAATGCTTGCCAAGTACGGGGAGTAGTTCTTACTCAAAGAAGAGGAGACCTAAGAGAATGGGAGCCTGCTATAAGTGCGCAAGATGGAATTGTAGCACACGCTGTAGAAACATTGATTTGCGTCTATAAATCAAGAAGAAAAAATTAAATTCATAAATGATGGACTGAGTAAGGAATCATTGGATAATATCTTATAGACTCTTGAGACACATCCTTGTGGACAAGTTCAACGTACTCTTTTAGATTTATGGGACTTATTCAAAGAAGAGAAGTAGCGTTACAGTCTAGGAAGTATGACGTTAAAAGACCCTGTTTGCCAGTTAATAAGAAAACTGGATGGAAAGCCTATCTTCGACTCATAGAAGGCGTGTAAGCCATTACTAGACGTAAAACTAGAGGAAGATGTGAGCCAAAATCACAACTACTGTTTATAATAAGGTGTATCACTAACTTTTTTATTTTTCAATGCATTATCTTTTCTACATCTTGCAGTACTTTTTGACTTTTTAGCACCTAGATTTTATTTTCCTGTAGATTTTTCTATTGTCGATAACTTTTTAATCTTTCAATGTCTACTTTTAGCTTTTCAATATTTTCTTTTTGACTTTTGTACACATGCTGCAGATTTTTCTACTTTCATTAGCTTTTTAGTCTTTCAATGTCTGTTTCTTTTTAGTTTTTCAAATATTTCTTTTGACATTTGTACACAAGCATTAATTATTTTTATTTTTATTATTTTTTCTATCAATAATTATTTTACCCCATTGAATTGTTCTTTTACTTTTCTAGTTTCTTTATATGCACATTCATTATTATCAATATGCACACAACCCTTTCGAGAGATCTATGAGAGAAAATGGCAGAACCCTCAACACGCAAATTCAAAACTAGTTGTATCTTTTGTAGTCCAAACTCTGGCAAGAAAAGAGAGTACTTGATAGCAGCTAATGAACTTGGTAGGATTTTACCTAAACGAAAAATTGATTTGGTGTTTGAGGGAGGTAGTTTAGGGTTAAGGGGTTGTGTTGCAAGTTATGCATATATTAGAGGTAGTAAAGTCCTAGAAATAATTCTAAAGGCTTTGACTCGAAATAAACATATCACTGGTGGAACTAGAGGTAATGAGTTACAAGTTATGAGTATGTACGAACGAATGACATATATGAATCTCAATGCTGATGCTTTTATCACATTACCTGGTGGTTTAGAAACATTTAAAGATATCTTCACCATTGCATCTTGGACCCAATTAACTATTCTTCAAAAGCCATTGGGATTACTTAATGTTGATGGTTTTTATAATGGTTTGTTATCTTTTCTTGATCATGCTATGGAATAGGGTTTTATGACACCAGTAAGTTGTCGCATCCTAGTCTCTGCTTCAACTATTAATCAATTGATTAATCAACTGCAAAACTTTAAATTTGAACCTGATCTATTGATGGCACAGGTAGTTTGGCACCCCAAGTCTAGTAGCAATAAGAAGCGAGGACTATATCTGAATCTCTGGTTGTAACTTCCCTAACTCTTGTACTTTTTTATTGCATTTTTTTTGTGTGTGTGTTTTCTGTTACACCTTATTAAGCAAAGTTTTAAGTCTAATTCACTAAATGTAAGATGGCTGAGTCAAGAGTTACTTTTGTACTCTTGATACGCATCTTAAATTTCTGTGATTTTCCTTTTCAAAAAAAAAAAAAAAAAAAAAAAAAACCTAACTAGCTAACTAACTAACTAACTAACTAATTGAAGAGTTGTTTATACAATATGGCAAAGTAAAGAGTACTTTTTGTGCTCTTGATACGTATCTGTATTTTTTTTCTTTTCTTTCTTTTTCTAGTTTCCAAAATAAAAAATTAAAAAAAATAATAAATAAAAAAAAATTGATGTTTTCTTTTTGTGTGATTAATTTATCATGCTTGCTTTTAGTGTTGTTTCATGATGTTTTATAGGAAACAAGGAAGTGGAATGCACATTCTGCTTATAACTTGGAATCCACTTTTCTACAAGAGGGAGTATTTTCTTTCTTTTGGTTTGTTTCTTTGTCATTGAGGACAATGTCCATAGCAAGTTTGGGGAGGTTTAGTTTGTTTTTTGTTTTTAGTCATTTATTTTGTGTTTTGATGAAATAATTTAAATTTTTTACTCTTTTATTTATAAAATATGCTTATGTTAAATAATCTAATGAAAGGCCAATGATGAATTATAATTGGTATTTGTGGACAATCTATTGAAGCATTTTAGGTTGGGCAACTATTTTGGGGTAAGAAATTAACTTTTATTAAGATTATGTTTTGATTTGCTTTACATTATATTAATTGCATTGAAATTGTGTATGCTTACTTAGATAGGGCTTCTACACATTTTTATCTTCATTTGCCTCACCTATCTTAGAACATGTTTTTGCAAACTTTTGAGGCAAAATTTTAAATTCATTTTGAAAGAGAGATATGATTTAGGCATTGTTTGTTTAGCCTGTTACTTATATCCACCCTTATTTTAATTTTTTCCCTAGTTTACCCCCTTGTGCCTTATTAATTTTAGCCTTCTTTTCTTTGTTAATTAACCTTAATTGTTATCCTTCACCCTAATTGTGAGATAATTTTGTCAAGTTTACATTCTAATGAAGAAAAGGGAATTATTAAAGTTTTAAATGAAAATAAAGATTTCTAATAATTGAGAGTATTATTCATTATAAAAGATCACCTTCTGCTTAAAATAAGTTTGGGGGAAAGCAAGAAAATTGAATAAAATAAAAGTTAGCATTCTTGCTTATCTTTAGAATAATGTTATTGGCAAAAAAAAAAAAAAGAAAAAGAAAAAGAAAAAGAAAATAAAAAAATAGAAGAATAAGAAGGGGGCTTAAAAGAAGAAAACATTGAAGAAAAATGATGCTTAAGATGGAAGGGATCCTTCATTAATATAATCTCTTTATTTGAGCTATTGATTTTCTTTTGTAAACTTAGTATAATTATCTTAGTTTTGTTTATTTAGCCTTTTCTTTATTTAGCCAAAAGACCTTGTGTTAGCCCCATTACAAACCTAGTTAAGACCTATTGATCTCTCTTGATTTGTGAATTCCATTAGTGGAGATTGTTTGCATTAACATACTTATGAGATTTGTACATTGATTTTATATCTTTTGATAGAGGCATTTACAAATATTAGTGTGTATATGCCTATCTGAAGTGCAACAATTTATTTGCGGTTGATTTAATGCATAGTTATTCGAGACATGATTAAGATGAGGATTGTTTTGAACCTAAGATAGAAGCATGACTTGCAATACTATTGATATGTTGTTTGTAAATATTAATTTCTTGAGACCTTTAAATTTTTTTTTTGTGGTATTTGATTATTCTCTGAAATAAATAGTTGAAAATTTAGAGTTTTATAGGTGTTTATGGGTATCACCACTGAAAGTCCTCATGAGACTATAACTCGTCCTTTATGGGACACCTAGGGGTTTAAAGGCTTGTTATGTATCCTAAATGCAATCATAATTTCCTACAAAAGTGGATTAGTTTAGGTTTTGAATTTTCTTTTGCTTGAGGACAAGCAAAAACTTAAGTTTGGGGGTGTGATAACTCTACATTCTTAGAGTTATTTTATGTGTTTAAACTTAAATTTTAACTCAATTCTCAAGAATGCAATAATATTATTACTTATTTTGAGAAATAAATAGTTCTACGATTTATAAATAAATTATAACATATTTTAAGTATTTTTATTTTATTTTTGTATATCAAAATGATATCACAATGATGCAATAAAATAAATGATGCAGGCAATGATGTCATAAAAATAATGATGCAAGCAATGATTCAAGTTTTCAATCCATGAGAAATAAATTCAATGGTTTGTGGCCAAAATTCAATGGTTAGTGGCTAACCTAACCATTTTTGAATATTGATGAAGGAATTCAATGGTTGGTGGCCAACCTAACCATCAATGTTGAATTTTCGATGTAAGAATTTTAATGGAACTTGAATTTTTCCACCAAACATGCCTATAAATACCATGCTTGGTAAAGGAAAATAGCATCAAGAAATTCATCAAAAAAATATTTAGAGAGAAAAAAATAGATTAGTTTTCTTTTTTTGTTTATGTTATTTTTATCGAGAGAAATTTTGGAGCTCATGTTCATCAAAGATTGTATCCCAAAAAGAGTTCTTTCTAAACTTTACTCTTGAATTTAATTTTAAGTTATTATTATGTTTGTTATGTTTATTGTTAATTTAATTGTTTCTTCCTTTTTAATTATGAGTAGGTAAGTTCATTTTTCTAGAATTTAGATGTAATCTTTTGATTTGCATATGATTATTTATATTTAATTGATTGTGTTTGATTATTGGAATTAATCTTTTATCTTAGAACTTAATGCTTGTAATTAACTGGCTATTAATTGCATGATTTAAGATATTGTATGAAGTAGCGAGAGTGGAAAGACAATATTAGTTCATTAAGATATTAGACCTAAGGTATCTGTTGCTTAGAGATAAGAACACTCCTTTGTGATTTTTAAAAGGATTTCCATAAAACTTAATGGGTTTGTGTTAATTGCTTATGATCACGAGAGTAGACGTAAGGTTAATATAAACACACATGTTGTATCTTGAGAGAGAATATTATATAATTTAGGGAAATCTAATCATTAATTCTAGCAAAAATAATCCATCTAAAGATTATAAAGAAATCATATGTGATTAACTAATGAATTCTAAATCCTAGACCTTTAATCTTATTTTTCATCATTTATTTACTTGAATTTTACTTTAGGTTAAAATATGAATTCTCATAATTAATTTTCTAAATAATAGAGTAATCTTAATTTTGGTACTTATCAACCCTTCCCTGTGGATTCGATACTCTATTCACACACTATTACTTGGCATGACCTATACATTTGTAGAAATCGCACAACAAAAGGATCAAAGGATTCGTTGCGGGGTGGATGATTTCACTATCGGCGAATAGACCCAAGGAGGGTTACCCACTCAATGCTACTCACTATCCATTATTTTCCTAAAACTAAGTTGGATGGTAAAGAACCTATGCAAGTGATGCATGCACAGTCATAATCATATTAAAAGGCCAAACTCTTTTTAAACCAATTAGTAGTCCACTTATTTTTTTCTTTTATTAAAAGAAAGTTAGTCCCTAGTGGAGTTGCCAACTGTGAGGCCTCGCTCGAGCACCAGTCCGATCCGTTAAAGGGAATCAAAATGCTCATTTGGGAAAGAACTCACGAGGAAGCCCTCGGACTTATCTTTGATAGGTTTGAAAATTATTTCTTAGAGTCACCACCTTAATTTATTTTTTTTGGGAAAATATAAGGAAAAAACCCATTTGACTACAATTATTACCCAAAAGAAAAAGGATCACTAGCCTCGAAACCAAAAAGGATTCGAGGACTAGGTTTTCAGTTTAATTTAACAAATAAGTTTGGCCAAGTAATATAAAAGTGACTTAAAATATATTTCATGAGTAAATTAAAATGCATGAACAATTTATAGTGTGTATGATCATTCAATCCACAAAGTTTGTACACAATTAAAGTTTGAAATAAAAGAGAGTTAATATTACAATGAAATCCAAACTTAGGGGATACCTCCTCTAGCCCTTATGAGTTCTAGGGAAGTCATACATTTCCCAAACTAAACCTAATAACTAAGTAAAGGAAAGCAAAATAATAGTAAGTGAAGAAGGTGATAGAGAGGAGAGTTGGTTGGTTTTAATTGGATTCGATGCCTGAACCAAGCCTGCCTACGTATCCCTTTAAATAGAAATCAGAACCCACATAGTTCTCCGTTGAAGGGGTTAGTTTAGCCTAGCCACTTTATCATGTTTTGATTGATTGATTAAAAGGGGGTTGAATTAATTAATTAATTTAATTGATTACTGAGTTGATTAGCTGGCAATCTAGATAAATCAATTTAATTAACTAACTAAAAGATGTAAGGAAATTAAGAGAAAAGAAGCTTACCTTGGATGGCGGGCGGTGGCTAGCTTCGGATGGTGGGCGGTAGCTAGCCTTGGATGGTAGGCAGCGGTTGGCCTCGTATGGCAGACATGAGCCTTGGGCAAGAGACTTGCCTCGAACAGGCAAGCGAAAAGCCTTAAACTAGTCTAGTAGGAATCAAGGAGAAACACCACAACTCATTTTGTGAAGCAAGGAGCGAATGCAAAGCTTTTTGTTTGAAGTTATTACTTTTCAAGCTCTAGAAGTCAATCCTTTGAAGTGTGGGGAGGCCCTCTATATATAGGAGGAGGTTTGAAGCATAAAAAACACAAAATTCTAATGTGGGATTGCAAAAAATTGATTTTTCACCTGAGTTGCCACAGAGGCCTTTGCGACGTCATAAAGGTCTTTGTGGTAGTGCCACTTTGTGATTCCACAGAGGGCTTTGTGACATTGCCGCAGAGCTCTGCGACAATAGGCCCTACTTTCACCCATTTCGCCCACTTTCACTCGTTCTTGCTTGTTTCTCATCCATTTTACATGATTCCAGTTGTGTTATATTCATTACTCAGTCCCAAATGATTTGAATGGGTTCAAATGTCAAAAAGAAATATTTTGATTTTTCCTTTTTGAGAGTTTTTGACTTCTAAAGGTTTGTTTACTGAGCGTAAGTGCTTCTAAGGCTCAAACACATATTAGAAGGTATAAAATTAAGGGTTCACACCAACTTTATCACATTCCAACTTCTAAGATATGACATTCCTAGAATATAGGGAGACATAAGGTCACCTATGCTTGTAGAACTCTCTCATGCACAGTTAAACACTGTCAAGGATCGTACTAAAATCTCATGTTTTAACTTGAATAACCAATAACAAAGGAAATTCTTAACTACCAAAAGAATAGTTTATAAATACTTTGAGTATAATCCATAAGAAAAAGAACAATTAAGACTCCAAATTAATCATCAATGAATAATGTTCCAAAAAGAAACTCCTAGAGCATCTAAGAGGGCCTTTGCATATCATAATATGTAAATAGACTTAGACAAGGGAATCTCCTAAATGGAGTTGATTGCTTGAGCTATCACCTTACCTCTTCATAATGCTCACCTGAAACCACATAAGAAAAGGGATGAGATAGATGATCTCAATGGGTAAACAATACAACTTGTACAATAACATATATCCCTTTAAAAGGGTTTATAGTTTATAGTTCATAGTTTGTGATTTAGCATGTTTTGCAGAAATCAAACTTGTGACTTGTAACTTGTAACTTATAGAGTGACAACTTTTGCCTTATTCACTTGAGCATGAAAAGGAATGTGGTATCATGCCAAATTCCAACTCCTAACTTGTAAAGAAGTATGAAGCTGATTAGGCTTCACGGCTAGAATTGCCCCTTCTAACTAAGGTAGACATACTACCCTATCCATCGGGTTAAGACCATGTGCATGGGTTTTAATGATTTCCATCATCAGCATGAGGATATTTGCATATAAGGATTCATAGGTACCATAGTGAAAGCTAATGGCAATCACTTGTAATAGTAGCATTGAAGAATACAATTACATGTATAATAGTAGCAATAGAAGTTTAGCTTATTGAATTAAAGATAAACAACAATATGGTTCTAGAAAGAATGTAAGGTAAAGCAACAATCGCAATGGCTCTTTTCTTATCATTGAATGGTCAATAATAGTTTCAGACTAATTATCCTTTGGCAACCCAAGCTTAACAAAGAAATCATATAATTATAATTTATGATAGAAAGTAAGTTGGGTTTCAAGAATCTTAAAGGTTCACATGTCATGATAACTTGTACTTGTAACATGAATATAATATTTACTCTCCATGTGGTTTCTTAGCTCCAAATGCTTGTAGCCTTTGCACTTCTAACAATCCCCAAGGTCTAACATAACATTACAATTCAATACTTAGCATTGGCTTAACATCAAGCTATACTACCCCATACCTACCTCACACATATATCATTCACATATACTTGATGTTGTATATTAAAGTGCACTCATCACTTATACATGCATATTGACTTTTAAGTCTTGCACACTTTGCCTTCTTAGGCTTACATGAATTCAAATAATAGTTCATATCATGACTTTTATAAAGCCAAACATAATGAATCATAATCTTAATGTCAATTAAATTTAACTTCCAACTTGGTACACTTAATACTTTCCATATATATCAACTTAACTAGTAAACTTTAGAAGAGTCATGCTTGTCTCCTTTGGACTGAATCATGTAATCAATCCCATAGGCAAATTTGGATCATTAATTTACAATTAACACATTGTAAAACTCAATTCACATGCCACTTAACCATGTTGACATATTAGCCAAACATGTCAAATTAGGTTTGGAACCATAGGCATAGGCTGAACCACTCTAGGTGTTTTCTAGAGTTACTCCTTCAGTCATCATGCAATTAAATCTTGTACTATTAATATACACATATCAATAATCATTAAAATGAACCTTACAAAAATTATAGGCCTTGGGATGAAAATCACAATTATGGCCAAACTAACATCACTATAGGAAACCATGGGTTTTTCTTATTTTTCATACTTTTCAATCATTATAGTAATATGTAAACAGATGATTTAAATCAATATTTTTCATGTATTCACAAAAAAAATTAGTTTAGGATGAATAAACACACACATTACTGCCCCCCCCCCCCCCACATCTTAATGCACATATGCCTGAAAATTCTAACTTTTAGGTTTTAGGGTTCACCTTTGATGGATTTGAGAAGAAAGAGATATGTTCACAGTTGGAAATTAGTTTCTTCCTCTAAGAACAAGCCTAAGCTGAATATAATGAAGAGAAAATTAGAAAATATACAACCCTATATGGATTAATCATGATTAGTTTTATAAAATTTGAAAATTAAGTTGAAAGAAAAGGAAAACTTACAAGGAAGATACAAAATCATAAGGTTTGGAGGTACCTTGTGAATTTTGGCCAAGATAGGGTTATTGAGAGAAAAATTCTATAAAACCTAAATGAAAAATAGAATGGAGGCTGCCTAAAGTTCTTTGATTAAAGGAAGGAAAAGTAAAAGAAGAGATGATGGGACACTGTAGCTCATGTGCACTTTTTCACTTTTTTGTCTCTGTTGGAATGGGTGGCCAAAACAAGATTTAAAAAATTAAATAATGAAGACTTAATATTTGTCTAATCACATGCTACCATGTCATACAAATGACAGTAAATGGTCATACATTTGCTTGCCAAGTCATGATCCAATATTTGAACATGATTATGTTTTTTCTTCCCTAAGCCATTTTTCTTTAATGAGTTGAGAAAGACATGCTACATGACTTACATTTTTGGTCCTGACCTTGGACATGATCATCTTTTACCTCTAAATTAGGCCCACATGATCATGTTTCCAGGAGCGTGACCACACTTCACACTTTTATCCTAAAAACACATCATTTTCCCTCCTTTTCCACTTTTATTCTTTTGGCCATTATGCATTAAGAAGGGGGTTAAATTGGTGGAAAATTAAAAATTTAAATCTAAGAGATAAGGATTAAGGAGAAAGAACACATAAGATTTATAGTGGTTCAGGTTCAACCAACTTTATCTCTACTCCCTAATCTCGATTGGGTATTTTCAATATCAATGGAGTTTTAATAAGTTCACTTCCAACTTAATATTTAGGCTCACAGTAAACCTCATAAGTGTTTTAGTACGACACACACTCAAACCTAACCAAGTGTCTTATTAAGTCTCACACTCAAAACTAACCTAAAGTTTTCTCAAGATTCCATTTAAAACCAATACATGAGTTTTCAAAGACTCATTCTAAAACCTAATAAGTGTTTTATGCTTAACACTCATCCCTTTAAGTATTCAAAGCTCTTACAACAAACATTAAAGATGAATTAAAAGCTTAAGGCTTAAGAAATTTTTTTAAAAGGTTTGGCCACTTAGGAAAGTTGTTGAACTATATTTAAGGCCTTTGGAGGGAGTATGTATAGCTTCTCAGCACCAAAGAGTCAGTAAAAATGAACTTAGGTAACAATCATGGTCATGAAGCCTTGATTATAGTCTCAATAATCATTTTGCAGTCAAGACTAAAAGATTGTGGTTGCGATCTTGAAATGTCTCAAATGGCTAGTTCAACATATAGGTTTCTATTGGCTAATCATATATCTATTGTAGCTCTTTCTTGTCTTAGGAATTTTGAGATCACAATATAGGAATGGCGATCATGATTCACCTATCGTGCCTTAGATTGTAGTTGCAACTATGGTCATACACTGTGTCTCAGCTATTATTTTTGTTGAATTAATTCTTGATCGTGACTTCTGAGTGGCAATAATGACTTACCTATTGTGGGCACTATTCGAGGGTTGCAAGCACGATTTACAGGCCATTTTCATAACATAGAAAATTTCTTAATATTCTTGATTTGCTCTTTTAAATGTTATAGCAATTAATACAACTATCAGAGCAATTCAATTTGATTATCGAGATGAAAATGGAGATTGATTAAATTGGTTACCAATTTAGTCCATTATATTCAAAATCTCCCTATAAAATGCCAAAAGAAACAAAAAAAAAAAAACAACATAAAAGTAAATTAAATTAAGTAAAATAGATAAAAATACTATCCTAAAAACACTACTATTTTGGTTAGAATAATGATTCTATTGTCCAAATTTGACATAAAGTATGTCACCAAGAAAATGGTTTAAAGAAAAGTAATGGCTAACTTCTTAGTACAGTACCTGGTCGAAGATGACAAAACTTAGGATTTAGAATTCCCTAAAGAACATTTGGCTATGATTGAGAAGTAAAGATGGAAGCTCTACTTTGATGGAGTAGCTAAAAGGTGTGGGCCTGGAGTAGGGTAGTCCTATAGTCACCAACAGAAGAATTGATTCCTTTAGCTAAAAAGATAGACTTTTTAATCACAAATAACATGGTAGAATATGAAGTCTATCTATTTGGGCTATAATCTTTAATGGCATTGGGGAAAAAGAGATAGAAGTAGTCGGAGATTTGAAATTAGTGATTACGTGCTCAAAGGGCAATTGGGAAGTGAGAGAGGAAATAATGATCCCCTATATCAACTACTTAAGAATCCTTGTTTAGTATAAATTAAAGGTGAGCTGCCACCATATGAACATATTAGAGAAGAATTTGGTAGATGCTCTAACTAGTCTTATTTCAATGTGGCATTCTTTAGAAAATTATCCAATCAAGCATTTTCTCATCAAAAGGACATGAATTGCTTACTACTTTAGTGAATGGATTTGGGTTTTGAATAAGATGGACACCCAAGGTATTACTTTCTAGAGGTATATGGAATATAGTATCCTATTGAGGCCACCGAGTGGGATAGAACTACTATCAGAAGCTTAGCCTTATAGTTCACAGTTCTTAAAGGGTAGTTGTATAAGAGATTGCCTTATGGGATTCTTCTAAGGTGTGTAATAGAGGAAGAGGCCAAGACCATTATAAAGGACATTCATGCTAGTGTTTGTGATACATATATGCATGAAAGAATTTTGGTAAAGAAGATCCACATATAGGGTTATTTTTGGATGACTATTGAAAGGGACTGTGTTGAAAAGGTGAAGAAGTGTTATGAATGTCAAATCCATAGTGACTTAATGTTAAAGTATATGGCCTAGAGCAGCATATATGTTATGTAAATGTAAAACATTATCTCCAAATGGCAATAAAATATATGTTTGTAAATGAAATTATTTCATTGTATTAAATACATATTTGTAATTGTTAAGTATTTTAAAAGAGGATCTATTCTCAAGTGTTGAGAATATGGTTGGCATATCACTCTTAAATAAATACTTTAAAATGTTTATGGTGATAGGATTAGTGACTGAGCATCATTAATTCCTAAAGATCATCACCCCTATTTATAATCTATAATTAACATATGATACTTATGATTATAGAGATAGCAAGCATCATGTTATTTGACAAATGTTGTCGATATAAACATGTGAATATTCATATGATTAATAGTTGAACTATGACATTAGATGATGATAACATGGAGTTTTATTGCTAGTCAATGAATTATCTTCTAGGTCATAATTGTACATATAGTCATTTGACTAGAGGGACACTGTATCTCAATCATTGATAGTTAGAATTTATTACTGCTTACATACTAATGCTATTGAAGTAAAGGAATATGGTATGTGATAGTTCTAACTAGTTATGTATGGAGGTAAGTGATTACCAAAAGAAAATTCATTAACCTAAATAAATAAGGAAGAAATCCTATGCTATCTATAACAATCCACACCCACCATAGGAATTTTCATGACCATTTACTTGAATTTAGAGCTATTAAGACAAAATGTGTGCTTTCATAAAAATTTATGTGTTACATGATTGATGAGTATGTAGCATGTTAGATAAGTTCTAATATGTATAATATGAATTTGTAATGTGAAATAAGTGATTTATATGAAGTACATAAGTATAAAATGATTAATTGCACATAAAGTGAATTTTCATGCACAAAGTGATTTTTAAGCATAAAATAAGTTTTATGAGCATTTTAAAAATATTTTGGGTAGAATTTCAATGAAAATAATAAGAAAAATATTTATTTTTAATTACCTATAATCAGCCCTTAAATAAAATTGAAAGGCCCAACTCACCAAAGCCCAACACACCAAAAAACTCCTAACCTAGCTCATCAATGGCAAACTTGTAATTTTGCCAAAACCCTACATATATTAACCTAAATTTTGGCCAGCCCTGATCTTAGCAGCCACTATTCTATTATTCTTCAGAATTTTTATAGAAAAATTCTCTCAAAAATATTCTCTTAATAGAAATTCACAAGGTGTCTTCAAACCTTGTAATTTCATGACTGTTTTTGTAAGTTTTTCTCTTCTTTCAATTTACTGTTTTACTTTTATGAAACTAATCATAAGAAAACTATTTTGAGCTGTGAATTTACTACTTTTACCTTGATCAAATTTGGCCTAGGTGATTATTTTGAAGGAGAAACTGATTTTCAACCGAAAGCACAACCCTTTCTTCGCTAATCCTCCAAAGGTGAATCCTAAAACACAAAATTTAGAATTTTCAAGCAATTTTTCAAGGGGGATGTTAATTTGTGTGTGAATGCATTTTAAATTGATTTTTATTATGTTTAGAAGAAAAATATTAATTTAAATCATATTTTTGTATATTACTGTAATGGTCGGAAAGTACGAAAAGCAAGAAAATTCATGATTTTCACCCAAAAACATAAAATTGGAATTTTCATGTATTTATTGTAAAGAGGGATTCCAATTCCTGCATTAAAGTGTTATAAACTAATTTTTATCTTGATTGGATAAAAAATAATGGTTTAAATCATGTGTTTACATATTGCTGTAATGATTGGAAAGTACCAAAAACGAGAAGGATTCATGGTTTTCATCCTAACAATTAAAAGTTAGAATTTCCATGTGTATAAAATTGAATAAGTTGTTGATTCATATATCTCGGTATTCTAAAATGATTTTTGTTATTATTACATGAAAAGTATTGGTTTAAATCATGTGTTTACATATTACTATAATGAACAAAAAGTACAAAAAGTAAGAAAGTTCACGTTTTCCATGAAAATATGTATTCGGCCTATATTGGGATTTTGATTCCAATGCCTATAATTTTTATATGATATATTTTAATGATTGTTGACATGTATATATGAATGATAAATGATTTAATTGCATGTTGGTTGAAGGAATAACTCTAGATAAAGTCTAGGGAGGTTTGGCCTACCTAAGGTTTCCTAACCCTACAACTATGTTAAGATTAACATGTGCATATAATTAAGTGACAAGTGAAATAGGCCTTATGATGTGTTAATGTGGATTAATGACCTTAAATTGACTATGGGATTGATTTCATGATTTGGTCAAAAGAAATAAGCATGACCCTTTAAGGTTACTTGTTAAGTTGATATATGTGGAAAGTGTTAAGTGTACTAAGTTGAATGATAAATCGAATCAATATTAAGATCATGATATATTGTGTTTTACTTTAGAAAAGTCATAGCATGAGTTCTAATGTGGTTTCATGTGAGCCCTAGAAGGGTAAGTGTGCAAGACTGTAAAAGTCAGCATGTTATGTGCAAGTGATGAGTACACTTCCAAGTGCAACTCCAAGCATATGTGAATGTTATACATGCATAGGGTAGTTGTGGGATAGGATAAAATGATGATTAAGCAAACTCTAAGTATTGAATTAAATATTATGTTAGAGCTTGAAGAGTAGTAGAAGTTTAAAAGGCTATAAGTACCAAGAGCAAAGGAACCATAAGGTGAGTAAACATTATGTTCATGTCTCAAGCACAAGTTATCATGATATATGAACCTTGAGATTCTTAAAACGCAAGTGCCTTTCTATCTTCAATTACATCTTTATGATTTCTTTGTGAAGCTTGGGTTGCCAAAGGATAATTGGTCCAAAACCATTATTATTTATTCAATGATAAGAAAGAATCTTTATTGATGTTGCCTTACCTTACATTCTTTTTGGAACCACACTATTGTTTATCTTTTGTTTAATAAGCTAAATTTCTATTGCTACCATTTTGCATGTGATTATATTCTTTAATGCTATTGTTACCTTTATATTTGTGTTACAAGTAAAGATGGCAGCAGCCTTCACTCTTTGTGTTATGAATTATGTGTGAATACAGTAGTAGCCTTCACTCCATGCATTATAAGTTACGAGTAACACAACAGTAGCCTTCACTCTATAAGTTATGGGTTATGAGTGGATACAATAGTAGCCTTCACTCTATATGTTATGAGTTATAAGTTATTTCTGCAAATCTTGTTAAATCGCAAGCAATGAACAATAAATCATGAATTATGAACTATGAACTATGAAACCTTCTAAGGGATACGTGTTATTGTGCAAGTTGTATTGTTTAATCATTGAGATCATCTATCTTACCCCTTTTCCTTATATGGTTCCAAGTGAGCATTATGAGGAGGGAAGGTGATAGCTCAAGCAATCTATTCTGCTTAGGGAAATTTCCTTGTCCAAGTTTATTATTGTATATTGTTATTGAAGAGTCATTTTTAGATGCTCTAAGAGTTCCTATTAGGAGTTTTATTTTTGGAATATTATGTTTTGTTGAATTATTTAGAGTCTTAAATGTTCTTTTCTTATGGATTAAATTTGAAGTATTTTGAAACTATTCTTCTGCTAGTTAAACTTTTCTTTATTATTGGTTAATTAAGTTAATGCATGAGGCTTTGGTATGATCATAGGCAGTGCTTATATGTGTATGAGTGGATTCTATGGGTATGGGTGACCTTAAGTCTCCCTATATTCTGGGACCATCATATCTCTAAAATTGGGATGTAACACTATCCAATCATTCTTAATAATCAAATCCTTGGCCAAGGTAGTAAAGATTCACTAGAAAGGGTTTCTAATAGGAATCCATTTTATCAAGAATTAGAATCAAGACATAAATATATGATCAAAGCATATTAAGGTTTGACAAATTCATGACCCTAGCTAAAATTGGAATTTCATAGTGAAGTAATATTAGTGTACATTAATTATGATCAATGGTCCATAAACTGAATAAGTAATAAAACATTTAACTTCATTATAATTAGGTAGTCATGATATACTATACTAGGCATCACTTATGACTTATAGGACTAATCATGAAATAGGGATTTCACATTAATAGAGAAAAATGTTTTCTCAATCCCATTGCTAATTAGACATGAACCTAGAAAGTCACAAACATAAAAATATTCACCTTCTAAGAATAAAAGGTTTACCATAATAATTAATTAAAGTGTTTAATTAATTAACTAATGATAAAAAGGATTGAACGTGTAATTAAATTTACAACAAACCTAATATATCTTGAAGTTTAAATCTAAAAGGATTTCTAATTAATTAAATCCTAATTTTTATGTGATATAAATAAGGAGGATTAAATTAATTAAGATGATAAATAAGTTAAAAGAATTACTTTTGAGCTTTGAACAAAACCCTAAATAACATAAGGCCATATGAGATATGGAGAAAGGCAATTTTGGTGCTAGAGATTTCCATAACCCTAAAGGCCATGTGATGAGTTTAGGGGTTAGGTAAAGTCTACCAAGGTCAAAATGGTCTTTTAACTATTTAAGGTTTAATGGAAATAACCATAAACCATAAAGGGTAACATAGTCTTTTCTATTTAACTCTAAAGCATAAAGTAGGATTTAAAATATCTAATTTGTCCCCTTATACTCAACAAAGTTGTTGGCTATATAAAGGAAATGATGGTATTTAATTTGTAATGCTTTATGCATATCTTTTTCTATAAAAAACTTAAGGACTAAGTTTTCAGAGAAAAGAAAGAACAAGAAGAGTTATTCAAATTTCTTATTCTTTAATCCTTGACCATTATTCTTTGTGAAAGAATAAAAGTTTCTTATAGTAGAATGATCTATCCGTAGTAATAAAAAGAAATCAAATCACTAAAGATTTGTTTAAGAGATCTTGAATCCAATTGGGCAACCAAAAGAGGGAATCAAGAACATCTAAGCAAATCAAGTGAACTTTGGACGTGGAGCTTGGTATGGATGATCTAGAGGCTCAACTATTTAGGAGCTTTTGGAAAAGAAAAAAGAATCAAATTTGTTAGGCTTTAAGAGGTAATTTGATTACCACTTGCTCTTCTTTCCTTCATATGTGTTTTACACACTAATTAGAAGATTGGTTGAATGATTACTGGACCCATTTAGGTGAAAGTGAAATTTTAAAATGTTTGAAATCTCACCCACCATTTTGCTTCTGCTTAATTTGCACCTAATATTACTTCACTCGAGCGATCTATCATCATTGGATTTTTAATGTTTAACATCTCCATGGCCATTCTCAAGTTAGGGGATTAATATTATTGGGAAGATGCCAATCTCAAATGGTCAGTAGTACTTCCCAGTGGCGATAGATTACTTATTAAGATGAGTAGAGGTTGAGTTTTACAAAATTGTTGGAGCTAAACATATGGCAATGTTCATTCAAAAAAATCTAATTTATAGATGTGGGATGCCATACCATATTTCAGACAATGGGGTTTAATTCTAAGAGAAAGTAAGGACTCTATTACATGAGAAGCAAATCAAACATCATAGGTCATCACCTTATAGTCCTTAAGCCAATAAGGTAGTAAAAGCAGTGAATAAAAGCATCAAAACTATCTTGAGGAAGATGATTCAATCAACTAGGGTTTGAGTAAAAAAGTTGCCGTTTGCTCTTTGGGGTTACAGAACCATAGTCAATTCAGCAACTATAGTAACTACGTATTCTTTAGTTTATGGAATGGAAGTGGTGTTGCCAATCAAAGTAAAAATTTAATCATTGTAAGTTGCTTTAGAGTATAGAATCCATGAAAGCTAATGGGTTAAGAATCAATACCTGGGGTTAGCCTTGTTAGATGGAAAAAAGATGTATGTGTTGTTTCAATACTAGCTCTATAGGAAGAGATTGGTTAGGCATTTCTGTAAAAAGGTTCATTCCAATGCAATCAAAGATGGTGAACTCATTCTAAAACACGGAAAGATTTCTCTAATGGACCTAAAAGGGAAATTCATGCCTAATCAGGAAGGTCCTTACTTAGTTGAGAAGATTTCTTTAAAGAACAAATCATTTTGTCTGATTTGGAATGTGTTTTAACAAAAATAAAGTGTATTTAGGATAGTGTTTTTAGCTATTTTGCTTAAATTTTATCTAGCTTCTAGTTGTTTTTGTTTGATTTTGTTTCTTTTTGCACTTTGTGGGAAATTTGAATAAAAGTGGAAAAGGAAGAAAAATGGTGCATTTTAAGGTTAAAGTGTGAAAACATGATTATGTTTATGAAAACATGATCGTGTAGGCTAAGGTTAAAGGTAGAACTTGATCATGTCTAAGAACATGACCAGAAATGCAAGTTGTGTTGCGCATCCACCTTAGCTCTATGTAGTACATGACTTAGAAGAGTTAAAACATGACCATTTTTAGCAAATATTGGAACACGACCTGGTGAAGTAAAAACATGACTATATAATATCATCATTATGATGAGGAAACTTATGATTAGGCAAGGATTAAGTTTTGTTTTAAATATGGTTTTGGTTGTCCATTTCAATAGATTTTTGATAGAAGAGAAATGCAAGAGCTTTAGAGATTTTCAATCATCTTTTCCTCCTTTTTTTTTTTTTTTTCCATCTTGTAACCAAATAATTTTTCGTTTAGAATTCTATTCATTGATATTGAGTGTTTTGGTTATCAAGCAATTGGATCAAGATTAATTCTATCATCGAACATATTTGTCTCAAATTTTTATTATTAATTGCAATTTAATCTTACATTAATCACATGAAAAATGTTTACTTTTAATATTGTTCAAGTTGTGATTTTATATTTTGCTGTGAAATAATTTCTTTTATTCTAAGGTGCTAAATGGATTCTATTTGATTGTGCTTGTATGTTTAGATGAATTATTTAGGGATGTATGTCATTGTTCTATGGTAAAAGATTATGTGCTTATGACTAGCCATCACAAAGTATTACATAGATATTAAAAGTTAAATTGGACATTGTTTAATACTTGAACATGAATAATGAACTTAGGGTTTATAAATAGGAAATGTACTAAATCTTATGCATGCTATGAATAGGTCTAGAATTGATTTAATTTCTAATAGACCAAATTGGAAAGACACGTCTATTGTAATTGTTTATGATTTTATGTCATTCATTTCCATTCCCAAATATTCATTCTAAACATCAAGCTATCAAATCAGGCAAAATTGAAAACCTTAGAAGCCATTTCTCATTTGATTACATTGTCTAGCATTATCATTCCTAATTTCAAAATTATTTTTCTTAATCTCAAATTCTCTTTTGTAATCAACCAAATCCAATCACTGTGACAGGGTGTTTTGGTTTGTTTTTCCTTTTTTTTTTTATGACAAATTGCAATTCAATCATTCACCAACCTTTGCCCTTACTGGGGATATGACCTTGGCTATTCTTATCATTAGTTATAATCACCTCATATACTTACAAGTGATGACCCTAGTGTTGCTTTGGTGCTTAGGTGTAAACAAAAGGCAACAAATTCAATGAACCAATCAACTTAGATCGCCTCAAAAAATTTTATGCCTAAGTAGGGTAAAAGTGAGAAAAAGAGAAAGTCCCAATATAATTGAAAATTTTTTGGGGTTAACAGCAATTCTAGGAAAAAATTACAGCAATGATGGTACCAATCAAAGTGAATGCAAGATAGTGGGGAGAAATTTCAAAAAATTTAAAATTTCACTTCACCCAATTAGATCTAATCATTCATTTAAGTGATTAATTTGTGTGTAAAACATATATGTAATGAAAGAAGAAGGAAGAGTAATCATATTACTCTTAAATGTTCCTTCTTCTTTAACAAAGAGCTCCCTAAGTGTGAAGCCTTTAGATCATCCAAACCTAGCTCACCTTCAAGTTTCCCTTTGGTTTTCTTAGTATTCTTGAATCCCTCTCTTGGTTGTCCAATCTTAATTCAAGATTCCCTAAGAAACACCTTAGGAAGAAAAATGTTTCTCTTTGATTTGTTTTGGACTAAAAACTCATTTTTTAATTTGCAAGCAATTGTTCTTTCACAAATGACAAGGAAAAGAATTAATGATCAAAATAAAAACTAAGAAACTCTTTCTTCATCTTTTCTTTCCCCCTCTCAATTTCTCTTTCTAAAATTGTTCCAAGTGAAAAAAATGATGTTCATCCTTTTAGAAAATAAAAACTCAAAGATTTTATAATCTTTTCTAAGACTTAACCTTTAAATCTTTGCACCAAAAGACTATTCCACCCTTTTATGCTTTATACTTTATTATGAAATGTCTATTTTACTCTTTAGATTTAATGAATATTTCTATAAAGCTAATTGAAGTGGAAATGAGCATTTCAACCTTAGTTGAAAATTCTTTAACCCATAAACCCGTCACATGAGCTTATGAATAGTGAATTTTATTTAACCCCATAAATTGCTTCTTTTCCATATCACATATGGACTTAAGTTACATCCCATGTGTTTAGGGTTTTCACTAAGCTTAAAATTAAGTCTTTGATTTTCTCCAAACATATTCAATTTAATCTTCATCATTTACATCATATACAGATGAATATTTAGTTGAATCGAACCTTTATAGTTTAAACATTAGGACATGCTAGGATCCTTGTAAATCAAACTTTTATAGTTTAAATATCAGGACATGCTAAGATCCTTGTAAATTTAAATAACATGTTTAATCATTTTACCAGTAATAAATTAATTAAATACTTTAATTAATTATTATAGTAAACCTTTTACATTTAAAAGGTAATCACTACTGGGTGTGTGACGTTTTATATTGTGACTTTCTAGATTCTTGTCTAATTAGCAATGGGAATTAGAAAATACTTTTCTCTACTGATGTGAAATCCCCACTTTCCACTTAGTCCCATAAGTCATAAGTGATAACTAGAATTCCATATCATGACTACCTAATTAGAAATGGTTTATAGTTGTTTACTTCAACCATCATATAGACCATCGATCATAAATTATCATGCATTAAAATCCCTTCATTAAAATTCTAATCACAGCTGGGGTAATTGTTTGTGTCCAATCCTAATCTACCTTGATTCCATATCCTTATCTCAGTTCTAATTCTTGATGAGATTAGATTCTTACTAAAAATTATTTCTAGTGAATCTTTCTATCTTGGCCAAGAACTTAAGTATCAAGAATAACCAAATGGCATAGGATCTTAACCTTGTTTACTCAAGGTAATGAATTCTACCTTGGCGATCACTTATTTCTATACATAACAAATTAGAACTATTACATGTTGTATATCTATAGATAAATAGCACATTTATGTAAATAATAATAAATCCTAATTATCTATGAATGAGATACAATGTCCCTCAAATTAAAAGACTATATGCAGTATTATGACCTAGATGATAAATAATTGACAAGTAGTAAAACACCATATTATTATCATCTAATGTTATAATTTGACTATTCATCATATGAATATCCCTATGTTTATATTGACATCTCATGTCAAGTAGCATGAGACTTACTGCCTCTATAATCATCCGTATCACATATTGATTATAGAAAACAAATAGAGGTGATGATCTTTCAGAATTAATGATTTGCAGTCATTAATTCTATGACCATAAACATATTTAAAATATTTATATAAGTAGATCCTCTTACAAATACTTAAGGACTATATTCAATAATATAAAACCCTTTTCACATAATAAATATATTTATAATGCCATTGGAAATTATTATCTATTATTACATAACTATTGTATGGCTCCTAGGGCACATACTGCTATTAATATTTCATTAGCACTAGAGCCATTCTACTTAGCATCAGAAACTCATCTTCTCAAGATAAAGTTTAACAATTACTAACTTGTCACTTTTGTCAATTGACTAACCAAGTTAATGGCTAATGCTATTTTTTTTGTAAGCCTAGAATGCCATATTCCAACAATTGATTTGATAATATCATAATGCTTTTCAAAATATTCTAGGTTTTAGTGTGAGACTCAAGTTCCCTTGCCTTAAGCTAAGGCTCAATTATTATTGTAATACCTAAGGTTTCGTTAACCTACTAGAGTCAGTAATGGTAATACTATAATATTCATCTACTATACTATTTAAGGCCTTTCTAGCATACTAAGAATTTTAAGAATACCATAAAAAGTAATTTTAAATGAATAATGTGATGATAAGTAAAAAATGTAATTAATTTTGATAAGCACTTTTATGATAAAATGAAAGTCAAACCAAGTTTGACTTAATATGACTATGTTAATAATTTATTTAGAATATGAATCTAAAGTGCTAGTGAATAGGCATTAGTATCTCTTAAGTCATTGGGAGATAATAATAGTGACATGAGAAGTTAATTTCAATCAAAGTTACAATGGTACAATATAAGTCAAACTTAGTTTGACCTAGTGAGCCTACATGATATACATATCAGAACAATGCTATTGAAGGGCTAGTAAATGTGCATTATAATGTATATAGATTTTATCTAACAATGTTTAGAGTGTGTATTGATATTAAAAGGTATAAATATGTATACTAAAGTGAAAGAAATGAAATATAAAATGTATTAAGTTTCCAAGTTTGAAATGTGCATAAATGGATTTGTAAATGAGCTTTTGAACTCTAAGGCATGAGCCCATTAGATGGCCAGCCCATAAGGCCCAAAAAATATATGATCATACACTTAACTAGAGTTAAAAATAGCTAACCAAGGTTAAATAGGTGTAGGATGAGCTAGCCACAAAATTTGACTAAGCAGCCATCAAAATTGACTATGTCAAATCCTTAAACAACTTGAATTCCCATCCTTCCTACATAACAGTTGTCATATCCCAACTTTTGAGATATGACGGTCCTAGAATATAGGGAGACATAAGGTCACCCACGCTTATAGAACCCTCTCATGCACAGTTAAACACTGCCTAAGATCGTACCAAAATCTCATGCATTAACTTGATGATCAATAATAAAGGAAATCCTTAACTAGCAAAAAAAATAGTTTAAAAATATTTTGAGTACAATTGCAACAACCCACACCTATCCTAGAAATTTTCATGACAATTTGCTTAATTTAGAACTAATACGGCTAAGTGTGTGCTTCATGGAAATTTATGTGCTATGTCATCAATGAGTATGTGGCATGTTAAATTAATTTTAATATGCATAATATGAGTTATTATTATGAAATTAATGATTTACATGAAGTGCATTTGCATAAAATAAATTATTTAAAAAAAATGAATTTTCATGTATAAAGGCAACTTTTAAGCATAAAAGAATTTTATGAGTATTATAAAATAATTTTTAAATAAATATTTTTGGGTGAAATATTATAGAAAATAATAAGAAAAATATTTTTATTTTATTTGCTTATAATCAACCCCTAAATTAATTAAAAAATCCAAATGCTTAAAAGTCCATTACACTAAAACCCTCCTAACGTAGCTCATTAAGTGTATTAGTGGAAATTGCCCAAAATCCTATATTTAAAACATCAATTTTGGTCAGCCCTAATGTTCCAGTAGCCATCACTCTATTTTTCTATATTTTGATAGAAAAATTCTCTCAAAACAATTCTCTCCACCGAAATTAAGAAAATACTTTCAATTTTGCGATTTCTTGACTATAATCGTAAGTTTTTCTTCTCTTTCAATTCCTTAATTGATTTCTACAAATTAAATTATGAGAAAATTATTTGAACTGGGTATTTATTGATTTTTATAGATTTCATTCATTTTGGGTGAGTTTTTGAAAGAGAAATCTAATTCTCTATCAAAAACACAAATTTTTCTATGCAATTTCTCCAAAAGTGAATCTTGTAACTTAAAATTGAAATTTTTATGAATAAACATGACTAAGGGGGGGCAATTTCTATACCATTGCATTCTAAACTGATTTTTGATGTGTTTTGATGAAAAATATTGGATTAAATCATATTTCAGCATATTACTATAATGACCGAAAAGTTTTAGAAGACATGGAAATTCAAGGTTTTCACTCTAGAACTTGAAAGTTAGGAAATTCTATGTTTTGACAACTCAATGGCTACTGATTTGTGATGTTTAATATTCTAAACTGATATTTGTTTTGTTTGAATGAAAAATAATGATTTAAATAATGTGTTTACATATTACTGTAATGAACGGAAAGCATGAAAATTCTTGATTTTTACCCTAAACCTTGAAACTTGGAATTTTCATGCATAATTATGATCAAAGGCTTTTGATTCATGCATGAAGATGCTATAAACTTATATTTTCTTTGATTGAATGAAAAATAATGGTTTAAACTACCTGTTTACATATTACTGTAATGACTGAAAAATACCAAACATAAGAAAACTCATGGTTTTGCATTCTAAAACACAAAATTTGAATTTTCATGCATGAGACATACCTATTGCTGCTGATTCATGTAGATTAATTTTCTAAAATAATTTTTACTATGTTTACATGAAAAATCTTGATTCAAACCATGTTTTTACATGTTATTGTAATAGACAGAAAGTGCGAAAAGTGAGAAAAATTCAGTTTTCCGTTTAATAGAGCATTTAGCCTACCAAGGGATTTTTATCCCAATGTCTATAATTTTTATGTGATGTATTTTAGTGATTATTGACATGTATGTATATATGATAAATGGTTAAATTGCAAGTTGGTTAAAGGGAAGACACTAGACAAGCCTAGAGGCACTTTGGTATACTTAAGGTATCTTAACCTTATGTGTGACTAGAATGTGAATGTGATTGAGAAATATGGAAATAGATGTTATGATGACTTGATAATGAATTAATGGTCTTGAATTGATGAAGTGATTGATTGAATGAATAAATCATAAGAGTTAAGCATGACACTTGAAAGGCTATTGATAAGTTGACATGTATGGAAGTGTTAAGTGTATGAAGATGATTGTTAAAGTGAATTGATATTAAGATAATGATATTGTGTTGACCTTAAAAAGCTATTGACAGGAGTTATAATGTGTTTTCATATGGGCCTACTAAGGCTGAGTGTGTAAGACTTTTAAAGTCAGCCAGTTATGTGCCAATGATGAGTGCACTTATATGTACAACTCTAAGTGTATGTGAATGTTATATGTGCATGGAGGTAGATATGGGATAGGATAGCATCATGATTAAATGAATACTGAGTTAAATATTATGATAGAGCTTGAGGAGTCTTAGAAGTCCAAAGGCTATGTGAATTAGGAACAAAGGAAACACAAGGTGAGTAAACATTGTATTCATTCTACAAGTGTGGGTAAACACTATATTCATGTTACAAGCATGAGTAACATTATGTTATGTTTCAAATATGTGATATCATGTTATATGAGCCTTTGAGATCTTTTAAACCCAAGTTCATCCTATCCTAAAATAGACTAAATGATTTCTTTGTTAAGCTTAGGTTGCTAAAGGACAATGGGTCCAAAAACAATTTTTTTTATCTAATGATAATTCCTTGTGACTATTGCCCTAACTTATATTCTTTCTAGAACTACACTATCATTGTATTTTTTTCTAGAAAGTTAAATTGCCAATGTTATGTAATGCATGTTATTGTTGTCTTAAATGTTATTATTATATGTGAATACCAATAGCTCTAGCTATGGTACCTTTAACCCTTTATGCAGAAGTCCTTGTGCCGATGCGGGTAATCATCAGAACTTGTGCACACGGTCTTAAGAAGATAGATATGGGTGGTGTATCCACCTTAGCTAGAAAGGGGCGATTCTAGCCATAAGGCCTTATCAGCTTCATGACTTCTAAGTGATAGGAGTTTGAATTTGGTTTAATGCCACCTTTCCTCTAATTGTTTGAGTGATAGAGTAGCAGCCTTAACTCTCTAAGTGTTATAAGTGTGATTTTATGCAAATTTGCTAAATTAAACCCTTACTAAAATGCAACTTGATTCATGAATTGAAAATCATAAGCTATATGTATAAGCTATAAGTTTCCTTTTCAAAGGAATATGTGTTAATGTGTGTGCTTTATTGTTTACTTATTGAGATCATCTATCTCACCCCTTCTTCCTTGTGTTGTTTTAGGTGAGTAAATGTGAGGAGGTAAGGTGATGGCTCAAGTATTCTACTTCGCTTGGGGATTCCTTGTCAAAGTCATTAATAATACCATGCTATAAAGTAATGTCATTAGATGCTCTGGGAATATTTATTTTTGAGGTTTATTTAAGATGTTATTTATTAAGGGTTTCGAGTGAATTAAGAATATTATTTCCTTATGGATTATATGTGAAGTGTCTAATTACTGTCTACCATAATTAAAGACTTTCATGTAATGTTTTAAATGAGTTATTGTATAAGGTTTGGTATGATCATAGGCATGATTTGTATATGTGTAAGTGGGTTCTACGGGCGTGGATGACCTTACGTCTCCCCGTGTTCTAGGACCATCATATCTCTAAGGTTCGGATGTGACAAAGTTGGTATCAGAGCTATAGTTTTTAAGTCTAATTTGGACTTGTCTAATTATTGGGTTAGTTAAGTATAATCCTAAAACATAGGAATTTTTCTGTCATGTCATTTCCAATCTATCATTACCATAGTTCCATAAAATCCTAGTAGCTTTTAATAATCCTTGTTATTATTTGCTTGCCTTACGATTCTTTTGGCAGATGACCAAAAGATTACCCCTACTTAAGGATCGCGACCCAAAGCACCCCGTATGACTTGCTAGAGGACTTGGCCAGAGATGTTTGAAAAAGTCTTATTTGTGATTTACCCCATGAGGGAAGAGACCCCTAATGAAGAGGAGGACTCTGAGGAGTGCCTGGATCCTAATTGGGTTTGTAGTCAGATTCATAAATTAGAGGATGACTACTCATACTTGAAAGAGGAAAACTGATGTCTTAGGCTTTTGGTTCATGCCTTAAGAGAGGATGTGGAGCAACTCAAGGTAGGGACTGATGAGCATGGGGGAGATTACTCGCCAGCGAGGTCCTTGTCTTTGACCAGTTGTCAATTAGATAGAGATCTTCTTTCTTACTATAAGGCCTCGCCCGAGCATCGGTCCAATCCGCCGAGGAATCGAAATGCTCTTTGGGAGAAACTCCATGATTGGAACTTGCTGTGAATTCAGAAAATTGATTTTTGTAATTTAAAAGTTGAAAAGTGAGTTGCCACTTTAATTTATTTATTTTAATTGGGAAAATTAAAGAAAAACCTAAATTGATTGACTCCAAAAAATTATTTGATTTTATCCCAATGGAAAATGCATCAATCTGCGAGTGACCAAGGAGGGCTCAGAGATCAGGTTTTGGTAATTACACAGTTAAGAAAATATATTTTCTTCAGTTCGGCTAAAATTGCAAAATAACACTTGAAAAAAAGGAATTTTCATGTATGCATGAACAAGAATATAGTGATGAATGAAATAGATATATATATATATATATATATATATATATATATATATATATATATATATATATATATATATATATATATATATATATATATATATATATATATATATATATATATATGATGTAATGAAATGACAATTATAGACAAATAAGCAAAACAGATCTTACTTAACTATTACAAGATCAAAATAATTGAAATAAAGAGGATCTTTCCTCTAGCCCTTATGGGTACTAGGAAAAGCACACATTCCCCAAACTAAACTAATACAAAACCATAAATAAAAGGTTAATATAAATAAATCAAAATAAAAGAGAAACAAATATTAATAAAAAAGATTTTGGAGTTGATGTCCTTTAGAATGGCAGCCTGCGTATCCTATCGAATAGGAATCAAACCCCACGCAGTTCTTCCTTCTTGCGAAGGAGGGGTTTTGGAAAAGAGTGCTGGTTTGTTTATTAATTTAATTTTGATTCTTAAATTAATAAATTTTAGATCTTTTCTGTTTTAGACCTAAAGAAAATTCTAGAACTGAGTTTAGAATTTTGAAAATGGAAAGAAGATTATACCTTTGTTTTCCTTGGTTTTTAGATGAACGGGGCGAGCTTAACTCCGGATCTAGGCTCCACCTTAGATTCAAAACCCTTGGAAATCTGAATCTTAAAAACAAAAGATTAGCGAAATAGCATGATGAAATGTATCAGAGAGAATTTCTATCCTTGGAATTCCCCCAAATGAGCTGGAAGGAGGCCCTATTTATAGAGCTAGTAAGAGGGGTGCCGACGGTACGGATGATAGCATCAGCATGTCATCGGCAACATGGGCGGCACCGGCAACATGCCAGGCGTCTGGGCGGCACATTGAGCATGTCGCTTGGCTGCCAGCACCAATTCCATGCCACTGTATGCCTTGATATGCCACCCATACAGCGGCATGCCACAGTAGATGTGTTGTGCCCAAGGCAACGATGCGCCTCTCATGCGCTGGCCGGCTGGTTCAACCTATTTTCTGCCTTTTCATCCATTTTGGATCCGTTTCAGTTTCGATTCGAGCTCAATTTGATCCTGTGAGTTCATAACTGAAAGATGGTCGACTGGAGAAGGAAAGATTCAGGAAATTTATTTTTCAATGGAGCGCTGCCCCGCACCTCGCAAGGGGTGCTACCCCCTTGACCCTTGCCCACTAATCAGCTAGCAGGACCACTGTATGCGTAGCACCCTATTCTTAGTAGGTGTCAAGCTACAGCCAGATCAGGAGGTGCAAATTTGAGGGTTCACACTTACTGATGTGGCAGCAGTGGCCATGTCACCCTTGATTGCCCTAGTAAAGGACACACGTGAGCTAGGACGAGTAGTTGGTGATGATTGATGTAACGATATAGTGCTTTATATGATATGAATGATATTTCCCTTTAACTACCTAGTCACTTAGTATGGGATGATTTCCTTTATTGCTATGATATGATTAACTGACCATGACAGGAGATTATTTTCATATTATGAGATATATGCTATTTGATTGTGATCTTTGCAAAACTATGTGGTATTTGATATATATATGAGATGTGCTTAGTAATGTGATATGATAAATGCACAATGATTATGCTAGTATAATAGGGAGTTAAATGGGTTAGAATAGGGGATTAGTACTAAATTTCCTTATCGTGATAAGCAGAATGCCTCCTAAAAAGAAGGTTCGCACAGCTGCCTAGTCTGTTAAGGCAAATGATGATGTCATTTTGGACACTGCATCGAATGCTACCTCTACACCCGTACGATCAGGAGAAAGATCCAACTTGAGGGCATCGACTATTGCTCTAGTGAGCAAGCATCTTTGTAAGAGGTGCACACCATGCGCGATGAAATGAGAGATTTGCACAAGGAAATGGATGAGCTACAAGCTCAAAGGCAGGAAGCATTGCCAAGTCAGGAAAGGAATGGAGTTCCACCACTTATGGTAGTGGCACCTGCTTGGAGAGAGAGGAAGCAGTTACTTGACGAAGGGATGACCATAGTAGAGTTTAAGAAGCTATACCCGTCTACCTTCTACGGTGAGGAGGGTGATGAACTACATGAATTCTTAGATGAGATAGATAGGCTAGTCTGTTGATTGTCTTGCTCGAATGCCTGAGTGATCGAATTGGTAGGACTCCAACTTAAGAAGTAAGCTTGGTCCTAGTATGAGAGAAACATTGGAGAACTGCTTTAAGGAGCATACCTACCCATATGGGTAGAGTTCAAGCAAGAATAATGGATTAGTTCTTACCTGAAGATGAAAGGCAAGATAGGGCATTGCAATTCAAGCAACTAAAGCAAAAACCTGGAATGATGGTATCGGATTATACCAAGGAGTTCAATTGACTTAGCCGATTTGCTGTCAACACCGTTCCTATCAAAGCTAGTTGCATCAATCACTTCCTAAGAGGATTGATCGTGCCTCTGTTCAATTCATTGGTAGCAATGAAATTTCTAACCTTGGCCAAACTGATAGATAAGGCCAAGATAATGGAGAAAAGGTACAAAGCGGAGAGAACCGAACAAGCTTAATGAGACCAGAAGGGGAAGTATAGGAACAAAGGTCATGAAGGACAACATGGAGGAGGAGGAGGCCTAAGGAAGGAATCTTCAACACCTGGACCACGAAATGGTCAAGCTAAGTAGGAACTCTCCACTTACAGCAAATGTGGGAAAAAGCATCCCAAAATTTGCCAAAAAGATTCTGGTGCGTGCCTTAAGCGTGGGCAAATGGGACACTTCATTAAGTACTGCCCTCAAATAAGGAGTCAATAGAATAGGACCATAGCATGTCCACAATCTAGACCATTCCAATCATAAGGGCAAGGAGCAAAGGATAAAGGGCCAGCGATTGGGAATGCACTAGCAACGAAGAATAAGAGCAAAGGTCAAGTCTTCACCTTAAACCAGCAAAAGGCTTAGGCTTCACACACAACTATTATAGGTATCATCTCTATCCAAAATTCTAGTGCAAAATGTTTGATTGATTCTAGTGCTACCCATTCTTTTGGGTCACCTTGTTTTGCTAAGAGTTTGGGTAGAAATAAGGAATTAATGAGTGAACCTTTAGTAGTATCCACTCCTTTAGGGGAGGTGATGGAAGTAAAGTATGGGTACAAGGATTGTGAGGTAGACTTTAAAGGACAAAAACTTCCTATAGAATTGTTGTAATTGGATGTACTAGAATTTGATGTGATATTAGGGATGGACTGGTTATATAAGCATGAAGCTCATATTGACCGTAGAGAGAAACTTGTCGAGTTTCGAACCAAGGATAGGAAGAAGTTTGTGTATCAAAGAGATAGGATTGGGAATCCTTTGAATTTGATATTAGCCTTAGGAGCAAGAAGGATGTTAAGGAAAGGGTGCCAAGTGTACCTAGCCCATATGATCAATACTGACAAAGAGGCCGCCATTTGAGATAAGAGCATTCCAGTAGTGGATGAATTCATGAATGTCTTCCCAGAAGATCTACCTAGAATACCACTTGATCATAAGATTGAGTTCAACATTGAACTGTTACCTGGTAGGCAACCTATATCAATACTGCTATATTGTATGGCACTAATAGAGTTGAAAGAATTAAAGACACAACTATATGATTTACTCGACAAAGGTTTTATCTGACCAAGCAGCTCACCATGGTGTGCTCTAGTGTTATCTGTAAAGAAGAAGGATGGCTCGTTCCAGATGTGCATTGATTATCGCCAGCTTAATAAAGTCACTATGAAGAATAGGTATCCTTTACTAAGGATCGATGATCTTTTTGATCAATTGTAAGGAGCTGGTCATGTCTCCAAGATTGACTTAAAGTTTAGCTATCATAAACTAAAGATCCATGGAGAAGACATCTGCAAGACTGCCTTCCGTACTAGATATGGACATTATAAGTTCATGATTCTACATTCAGTCTGACAAATGCTCCTGCTGCTTTCATAGATTTGATGAATCGAGTATTCAGGCCATTTCTTGACAAGTTCTTCATCATGTTCATTGATAACATCTTAATTTGCTCTAAGAGTAAAGAAGAGCATGAAAAACATTTAATGATCGTGCTGCAAACACTACGTGATCACCAGCTTTACGCTAAGCTATATATGTGTGAGTTGGATGGAGTCTATCAAATTTCTTTGACATGTAGTAAGTAAGGATGGGATTCAAGTTGATTCTAAGAAAATTGAAGTGATAGCAAGTTGGCCATGGCCCATAACAATTTTAGAAGTACAGAGTATCTTGGGCATGGCTGGGTATTATCGCAGATTCGTGCAGGACTTTTCTAAGATAGCAGCCCCATTAACCAAGTTGACTAGAAAGTAAGTTAAGTTTAATTAGGAAGAGTCCTATGAGGAGAGCTTTTAGAAGCTAAACAAATATTTGATATCAGCTCCAGTTTAGGCATTACCCGAAGGAGAAGAAGGATTCACCATCTACTATGATGCTTCGAGAGTAAGACTTGGATGCATCTTGATACAAAATGGTCAAGTCATCACCTATGCATCATGACAACTGAAGAGGCATGAATTGAATTACCCTACTCATGATTTGGAATTAGCTACTGTAATGTTCGCTCTAAAGATCTAGAGACATTACATGTATGGCACAAAGTGTGAGATCTACATGGATAATAAAAGTCTTCAGTGCATCTTGAGCCAAAGAGACCTTAACCTAAGGCATAGGAGATGGATTGAATTGTTGAAAGACTATGATTGTTAGATTCTCTACCATCCTGGAAAGGCAAATGTGGTGGCGGATGCCTTAAGTCAAAAATCAATGGGAAGCTAGCCCATGTGACTGTACGAAAGAGATTGATAGTGAAGGAATTAAAGGACTTGTTTAACTAAGGATTGAGGCTAAAGATTGGAGGATCAAGATTTTTAATGGCTCATTTCCAAGTGAAGTCTAAGCTAATGGAAGAAATAAAGGATTCATAAGATAAGGACCCACACATGATGAAGTTGAAGGATGAGATAGAGGAAGGGAAGAACTCTGAGTTCGAACTAGTCAATGGAATTTTCAAGTGCAAAAATAGAGTATACATATCTTATATAGATGGATTGCAAGAAAGGATACTAAAGGAGGCTTATCAGACACCTTACTATGCTCATCCTGGAACTACCAAGATGTACCATTATGTGAAAGCTAACTATTGGTGGCCTAGACTAAAGAAGGATATGGCTAAGTTTATAGCATCCTGCTTGACTTGCCAGCAAGTCAAGTATGAGCATCAATGACCCTCTGGATTGCTCTATGAAATTCAACTACCTAAATGGAATTGGGAATCCATCACTATGGACTTTGTTGTTGGTTTACCTAGAACCTCCAAAGGGTATGACTCTATATGGGTTATAGTGGACCAACTAACAAAGTCTGCTCATTTTCTAAAAGTTAAAACCACTTATTCCGTAGCCCAGTATGCACAGTTGTATATGGACGAGATCGTGAAATTACATAGAGTGTCGATTTCCATCATCTCGGATCAAGGGACTCAATTTACCTCCAGATTCTAGTAAAAGCTACAAGAAGCATTGGGGATGCAATTGGACTTCAATATTGCATTTCACCCTCAAACAGATGGACAATACAGAAGGACAATTGAGACACTCGAGGATATGCTAAGGATGTGTGTCTTGGATTTTGATGGTAGTTGGGACAAGTACTTACCCTTAATTGAATTTGCCTACAATAATAGCTATCATTCATCCATCAATATAGCACCATATGAAGCTTTGTATGGGAGGAAATGCCATTCTCTAATTTGTTGGGTGGAGCCTGGAGACAAGTATATGGAGATGCCGGAATTGCTTAAGGAGACTACCGAGAAGGTACCTTTGATTCAAGATCGACTGAAAACGGTTTTTTGTCAACAAAAGAGCTATGCAGACTTGAAAAGGAAGGTGCTACACTTTATCATAGGAGATCACATTTTCTTAAAGGTCTCTCCAATGAAAGGTGTTATGAGATTTAGCAAGAAGGGGAAATTATTGCCTCATTTTGTTAGTCCTTTTGAGATCTTAGATAAGGTTAAGGAAGTATCTTATAGACTTACTCTGCCTCGAACTATGGTGCATGTGCATCCAGTGTTTCACATCTCTATGTTAAGGAAGTATGTATCAGATCCATCTCATGTTCTATCATCTCCAAGCATTACGTTAGATGAGCAACTATCCTATAAGGAGTCACCAATAGCTATAGTGGATCAACAAGTGAAGAGGTTAAGAAATAAGGGAATATCCATGATTAAGGTCAAATGGCGAAATTATGGGGTAGATAAGTGCACTTGGGAAGCCAAGGAGGAGATACGACAGAAGTAACCTCAATTTTTCAAGATTAGTTAGGTAAGAATTTAAATTCGAGGATGAATTTCTTTTAAAGGAGGGAGAATGTAACAACCCACACCTACCCTATAAATTTTCGTGACAATTTGCATAACTTAGAACTAATAGGGCTAAGTGTATGCTTTATGGAAATTTATGTACTATGTGATCAATGAGTATGTGGCATATTAAATTAATTTTAATATGCATAATATGAGTTATTATTTTGAAATAAATAATTTACATGAAGTGCATTTGCATAAAATAAATTATTTAAATAAATGAATTTTCATGCATAAAGGCAAATTTTAAGCATAAAATAATTTTATGAATATTTTAAAATAATTTTTAAATAAATGTTTTGGGGAAAATATTATAGAGAATAATAAGAAAAATATTTTTATTTCAATTACTTATAATTAGCCCCAAAATTAAATAAAAAGCCCAAATACCTAAAAGCCCATTATACTAAAACCCTCCTAACCTAGCTCATTAAGGTATAAGTGGAAATTGCCCAAAACCCTACATTTAAAACATCAATTTCAGCCAGCCCTAATGTTCTAGCAGCCACCACTCTATTTTTTTTTATATTTTGATAAAAAAATTCTCTCAAAACAATTCTCTCTACCGAAATTAAGAAAACACTTTCAATTTTGCAATTTCTTGACCGTAATCGTATGTTTTTCTTCTCTTTCAATTCCTTAACTAATTTCTATGAATTAAATTATGAGAAAATTATTTGAATTGGGTATTTACTGATTTTTATAGATTTAATTAAGTTTGGGTGAGTTTTTGAAAGATAAATCTAATTCTCTACCGAAAACACAAATCTTTCTATGCGATTTCTCCAAGGTGAATCCTAAATTAAAATTAAAATTTTTATGCATAATCATCACTGAGGGGGGAAGATTTCTATACCATTGCATTCTAAATTGATTTTTAATTTATTTTGATGAAAAATGTTAGATTAAATCATATATTTGCATATTACTATAATGACCGAAAAGTTTTAGAAAACAAAAAAATTCAAGATTTTCGCCTTAGAACTTGAAAGTTCAAAAATTCTATGTTTTGACAACTCAATAGCAACCAATTTGTGATGTTTAATATTCTAAACTGATATTTATTTTATTTGGATGAAAAATAAGGATTTAAATCATGTGTTTATATATTACTATAATGAACTAAAAGTGTGAAAACTCATGATTTTCACCCTAAACCTTGAAACTTGGAATTTTCATGCATAATTATGATCAAAGGCTATTGATTCACACATGAGGATGTTCTCAACTGATATTTTCTATGATTAAATGAAAAATAATGGTTTAAACCACCTGTTTACATATTACTATAATGACCAAAAAATACCAAAAACAGGAAAACTCATGGTTTTGCATCCTAAAACCCAAAATTTGAATTTTCATATATGAGACATACCTATTGCTGCCAATTCATGTAGATTAATGTTCTAAAATAGTTTTTGTTGTCTTTACATAAAAAATCTTGATTCAAACCATGTTTTTACATATTAATGTAATAGACAAAAAGTGCGAAAAGTGAGAAAAATTTAGTTTTCCCTTTAATTGAGAATTCAACCTACCAAGGGATTTTTATCCCAATATCTATAATTTTTATATGATGTGTTTTAATGATTATTTACATGTATGTATGTATGATAAATGGTTAAATTGCATGTTGGTTGAAGGGAAGACACTAGATAAGCCTAGGGGCACTTTGGTATACTTAAGGTATCTTAACATTATATATGGCTAGAATGTGAATATGATTGAGAAATATGGAAATAGATGTTATGATGACTTGATAATGTATTAATGGTTTTGAATTAATGAATTGATTGATTGAATGAATGGATCATAAGAGTTAAGCATGAAACTTGAAAGGCTGTTCATAAGTTAACATGTATGGAAGTGTTAAGTGTACTAAGATGATTGTTAAAGTGAATTGATATTAAAATAATGATATTGTGTTGACCTTAAAAAGGTATTGACATGAGTTATAATGTGTTTTCATATGGGCCTATTAAGGCTAAGTGTGCAAGACTTTTAAAGTCAGGCTACTATGTGCAAATGATGAGTGCATTTATATGTGCAACTCTAAGTGTATGTGAATATTATATGTGTATGAGGTAGATATGGAATAGGATAGCATCATGATTAAATGAATACTAAATATTGAATTAAATGTTATGATATACCTTGAGGAGTCTTAGAAGTCTAAGGGCTACGTGAATTAAGAGCAAAGGAACCATAAGGTAAGTAAATATTGTATTCATTCTACAAGTGTGAATAAACACTGTATTCATGCTACAAGCATAAGTAACATTATGTTATGTTTCAAATATTTGATATCATGTTATATGAGCCTTTGAGATCTTTGAAACCCAAGTTCCTCCTATCCTAAAATATGATTAAATGATTTCTTTGTTAAGCTTGGGTTGCCAAAGGGTAATTGGTCCAAAAACCATTTTGTTTATCCAATGATAATTCCTTGTGACTATTGCCCTAACTTATATTCTTTCTGGAACTACACTATCATTGTATCTTTTGCTAAAAAGTTAAATTGCCAATGTTATTGTGATACATGTTATTACTGCCTTAGATGTTATTGTCATATGTGAATACCAATAGCTCTAGCTATGGTACCTTTAACCCTTTATGTAGAAGTCCTCATACCGATGCGGGTAATCATCAAAATCTGTGCACACAGTCTTAACTAGATGGATAGGGGTAGTGTATCCACCTCAGCTAGAAAGGGGCAGTTCTAACAGTGGGGCCTAATCAGCTTCACGCCTTCTAAGTGATAGGAATTGGAATTTGGTTTAATTCCACCTCTCCTCTAAGTTTTCGGGTGATAGAGTAACAGCCTTCACTCTCTAAGTGTTATAAGTGTGATTCCTACAAACTTACTAAATTGAATCCTTGTTAAAATGCAATTTAATTCATGAATTGAAAATCATGAACTATGTGTATAAGCTATGAGTTTCCTTTTCAAAGGAATATGTGCTAATGTATGTGCTTTATTATTTACTCATTGAGATCATCTATCTCACCCCTTCTTCCTTGTGTGATTCAAAGTGAGTAAATATAAGGAGGCAAGGTAATGGCTCAAGCATTCTACTTCATTTGGGGATTCCTTGTAAAAAACATTAATAATACCATGCTATGAAGTGTTGTCATTAGATGCTCCAGGAATATTTATTTTTTTATTTTTATTTGCAGTGTTATTTATTAAGGGTTTCGAGTGAATTATGAATATTATTTCCTTATGGATTATATGTAAATTGTTTAATTACTCTCTTCCACAATTAATGATTTTCATATAATGTTTTAAATGAGTTATTGTATAAGGTTTTGTATGATCCTATGCATGATTTGTATATGTGTAAGTGGGTTCTATGGGTGTGGGTGACCATATGTCTCCCCTCGTTCTAGGACCGTCATATCTCTAAAGTTGGAATGTGACAACAATCCATGAGAAAAAGAACAATTAAGAATCCAAATTAATCATCAATGAATAATGTTCCAAAAAAACTCTTAGAGCATCTAAGAGCAACTGTGCATATCCTAATATGTAAATAGACTTAGATAAGGAAATCTCCTAAGCGGAGTAGGTTGCTTTAGCTACCACCTTGCCTCCTCACAATGCTCACCTGAAACCATATAAGAATAGGAGTGAGATAAATGATCTCAATGAGTAAACAATACAACTTGTACAATAACACATATCCCTTTAGAAGGGTTCATAGTTCATAGTTTGCAATTTAGCAAATTTCACATAAATCAAACTCGTAACTTATAGAGTGATGGCTTTTGCCTTATTCACTGGATCACATAAGGGAAAGGTGGCATCATTCCAAATTCCAACTCCCAACTTGTAAATAAGCTTAAAGCTAGTTAGGCTTGATGGCTTGAACTGCCCCTTCTAGCTAAGGTGGATACACTACTCCTATCCATCGAGTTAAGACTATGTGTACATGTTCTGATGATTTCTAGTATCAGCATGAGGATTTTTGCATATAAGGGTTCATAGGTACCATAACCAAAGCTAATGGCTATCACTTGTAATAGTAGTATTGAAGAATGCAATCACTCGTATAATAGTAGCATTAAAAGTTTAGCTTATTGAACAAAGGATAAACAATATTACATTTCTAGAAAGAATGTAAGGTAAAGCAATAATCACAAAGGCTTTTTTCTTATCATTGTATGGTCAATAATAGTTTCACACTAATTGTCCTTTGGTAACCTAAGCTTAATAAAGAAATTATATAATTATAATTTATGATAGAAAATAACTCGAGTTTCAAGAATCTCAAAGGTTCACATATCATGATAACTTGTACTTGTAACATGAACATAATATTTACTCACTTTGTGGTTCCTTAGCTCTTAATGCTCATAGCCCGTGCACTTCTAACAATTCCCAAGTTCTAACATAACATTACAATTCAATACTTAGCATTGGCTTAACATTATACAATGCTTTCTGTGAACTCCTAATTTTGCACCCTTATCATCCAACCATAGCCTTAGCACTCGCTAAGTTTAACACACTACATGAAGCTATTACAATGGTCCCACTAGCCGGTTAGTAGGCATGAGTTTAGAGGCAGCACTTCAAAAAGAAAATTTTTTAACCTTCAATTATATTGCTATCAGACATCCAAATTTTATGAACTCTATACCAACCAATCTCTTAAAAAAAAAAAAAAAAAAAAAAAAACCCTACAAGTCAGCTACTACGCAGCAGCCTTGCAAAGGCCCACTAGGTCTTTGCGGCACCGCAGGTCCAATATGCAGCCTACTGCACTAGTTTGTGCGGCACTGCATAGTACTGGTGCGGTGCTGCACTTGTCTGAAGCAAGTGGACCCCCTTTTCTGCGCAGAAAATGACCACCCTTTTACCTCCTCCAACTAAATTTTCAACCCTTTCTAGCCCCACCCCTCATTGTCTTTTCATATTTTCACTACGTAAACTATCCTCGCCCATTTCTCCTATAAATACCCCCCTACACATCTCATTTCAAACCACCCCTTGAATTTGAGCAGATTATTATCCTTAAATTTCTCTCTTATTCTCTCTCCAATCGCTCTCTAATTAATTAACTGATATTTTTAATTAATTAATTATCTTACCCTAACCAAGTTAATTGATCATTTTAATTAACTAAAACTCCTTTTTAATTAATCACTCTTTTTTTCAAAAATCTTTTTTTTTTCAAAAATAAATTAATCCTTTTTCTTAATCCACCCTTCATCCAAATTAATTAATTAATCATTTTAATTAATTAATCCATCAATCTATCCATTCCATCACATTAATTAGTTAATTAATCATTTTAATTAATTAATTAATTAATCTCCCAATCAATCTAGTCACTCGGTCTCGATAAATTGGAATTTCGGTCTGGTAAAACTCTCATCCCTCTAAGAGCAAAGGTATATGTCTTTTCTTCCCAAACCCAAATCAAGTTAATCAATCTAATAAACTCTTAAACCCCCTCCACTTAATCGTGGAATAAATTACATGGGTTTTGATCCCTATTCAATGGGGTACGTAGGCACGTTTGGAATACAAATCCAAACCTCAAATCCAAATCCTAATCACTCTCCTTTCCCCTGTTTAATTAATATAATTTATGAATATTTACTTTAATTGTTTTACTAATCCCCCATACACCATGCATTCATGTTATGCCATATCCATATGTCACATCCCAACTTCAAAGATACGATGGTCCTAGAACATGGGGAGACATAAGGTCACCCATGCCCATAGAACCCACTTATATATATACAATTCATGCTTAAGATCGTACCAAACATCATGCAATTACTCGTTTAAGACATTTATATGAAAACCTTTAGTTATAGAAGACAAATAAAAAGATACTTCAAGTACAACCCATAAGAAATAATAATACTCAATTCCATTTTAAGCCTTATTGAATAACATGTCAAGATAAACATTTAAAATAATTATTCCTGGAGTGTCCAAAGATAACTATTCACAACATAATATTATTAAAGACTTTGACAAGGAATCCCCAAGTGAAGTAAAATGCTTGAGTCATCACCTTGCCTCCTTATATTGCTCACCTAGAACCACAAAAAAAAATGGGGTGAGATAGATGATCTCAATGAGTAAACAATATAGCATAAACGATATCATATATCCCATTTTTAAGGAAAGCCCATTGCATATAACACATAGTTCGTGATTTACAAATCATGGTTTCACAGTTTTCAATTTAGCAAGTTTGTAGAAATCACACTTAAAACACTTATTACCCAATCAGAGTAAATGACTATATTAGCTTATTCACTCAAGGAAGAGCTGGCCTCATACCAAATTCCAACTCCCAACCCATTACTTATAAAGTCGTGAAACTGATTAGGCTCCACGGCTAGAACTGTCCCTTTTAGCTGAGGTGATACACAACCTCTATCCATTAGGTTAAGACCATGTGCACGGGTTCTGATGATTACCTGCATCGGCACGAGGATTTCGGTATAAAGAGTTAAAGATACCATAACTAAAGCTAATGGAAATCACAAATAACAATAACATTTAAGGCAACAATAACATGGATCATAATAACAATAGCAGTTTAACTTTTAAACAAAAGATACAATGATAGTGTAGTTCCAAAAAGAATGTAAGTTAGGGCAACAATCATAAAGGTATTATCATTGGATAATCAAAAATGGTTTTGGACCAACTATTCATTGGCAACCCAAGCTTAACAAAGAAATCACATGATTATAATTAGAAGTAGAAAAGACTTGGGTTTCAAGAGTCTCAAAATCACTTGTACTTATAACATGAATATAATGTTTACTCTCCTAATACATGTAGCCCTTGGACTTCTAAAACTCTTCAAGCTCTATCATAATATTTAATTCAATACTTAGTATTTATTTAATCATCATGCTATCTTATCCAATAACTACCCCATGGACACATAATATTCATATACACTTAGAGTTGCACTTGGAAGTGCATTGATCACTTATACATAGCATGTTGACCTTAAAAGTCCTTCCCATTTAGCCTTCATAGGCTCATATGAAAACACATTATAATTCATACCAAAACTTTTCTCAAGTCAAATACAATTTCATAATCTTAATATCAATTCACTTTAACAATCATCTTAGTACACTTAACACTTCTATACATGTCAACTTATCAATAGCCTTTCAAGTGCGAGGCTTATCTCTTATGCCCAACTCATTCAATCAATCTCTTCATCAATTCAAGATCATTAATTTATTATTGAATCATCATAAAACCTATTTCCATATTACCCAATCACATTCACATTCTAATCACAATATAAGGTTAAGATACCTTAAGTATACTAAATTGCCTTTAGCCTTGTCTAGAGCCATTCCTTCAACCAACATGCAATTTAACTATTTATCATTCATTCATATATATTAATAATTATTAAAATATATCACACAAAAATTATAAACATTGGGATAAGAATCCCAACAATGGCTAAATACCCTATTCAAGAGAAAATATGAATTTTCTTACTTTTTGCACTTTCTGTCCATTATAGTAATATGTGGGAACATGGTTTGAACTAAGATTTTTCATATAAACACAACATAAATCATCTTAGAACATCAATCTATATGAATCAACAATAATAGGTGTGACATATGCATGAAAATTCCAATTTTAGGTTTTATGATGCAAAACCATGAACCTTTCTTATTTTCGGTATTGGTATTTTCTGATCATTACAGTAATATGTAAACTGGTGTTTTAAATCATTATTTTTCATTCAATCACAGCCAATATTAGTTTAGAACATCCATATGTATGAATTGGTAGCCATAGATCATAATTATGCATGAAAATTCCAAGTTTTAAGGTTTAGGGTGAAAATCATGAGTTTTCGCGCTTTCCGCGCTTTTCGTTCATTACAGTAATATATAAACACATGATATAAATTATTATTTTTCATCCAAAAAAAAAAACAAATATCAGTTTAGAACATCAATCACTACAATTTGGTAGTCATAGAATTATCAAACCATAGAATTTTCCAACTTTCAAGTTATAGGGCGAAAACATTGAATTTCCTTGTTTTATAAAACTTTTTAGTTATTACAGTAATATGTAAGAATATGATTTAATCCAATATTTTTTATCAAAACAGATCAAAAATCAGTTTAGAATATGCAACAGCTACCCCACCTTAATGAATTTATGTTTGAAAATTTCAATTTTTGAGTTATAGGATTCACCTTTGATGAAATCGCGTAGGAAGGTTGATTTTTTCAATAGAGATATTAATTTCTCTTTCAAAAATTTGCCCAAACTAAATTAAATCTATAGAAATTAGTAAATAAATAGTTCAAAATAATTTTTCTCATAATTTATTTCATAAATTAGATAAAAATTGAAAAAAAAGAAAAACTTACGAATACGAGTGAGAAATCGCAAAGTTAAAAGGTGCTTTCTTAATTTCAGTAGAGAGAATTATTTTGAGAGAATTTTTCTATCAAAATATTGAAAAATGGAGTGATGGCTACTGGAATAAGAGTACTGGCTGAAATTTGCTATTTGAATATAGGGTTTTGGGCAATTTCCAATAATACCCTTAATGAGCTAGGTTGTGAGGGTTTTTGGGTAGTAGGCTTTTAGGTATTTGGGCTTTTTATTTAAATTAGGGGTTGATTATAGGTAATTAAAATAAAAATATTTTTCTTATTATTTTCATTGAAATTTCTTCCAAAACATTTATTTTAAAACTATTTTAAAAATACTCATAAAATTATTTTATGCTTAAAAATCACTTTCTTACATGAAAATTTATTTTATGAAAAATAAATTATTTCATGCTAATGCATTTTATTTAAAAATTTATTTCATAATAATAAATCATATTAGGCATATTAAAATTAATTTAACATGTCTCAAACTCATAAATCACATCACACATGAATTTTTATAGAGTCACACAATTTGTCACAATAACTCTAAATTCAAATAATTTGTTACTAAAACTCCCAGAGTAGATGTGAGTTATTACACCATGCATTTTTTTTTTAATGTCATCTTATAAATTTCATTCATGAAATCAATTTTTTCAAAGTCAAATTAAACTTAAGAGCCAAATTTAGATTATTAAACTAAAAATTCAGTCCCCGAACTCAACCTGGTTTGAGACTAGGGATTTTATCCTTGGGTAATTAATTGAAAATTAATGAATTGGAATCACAATTTGGTTTTTCCTTAATTTTTATATTTAAAAATAAATTAGGGTGGCGACTCCCAAAATCATTTTCAAAATCAATCAAATCTGAACCTGAGGGTTCCATCGTGAGTCTAAACCCTGAATGAGCATCCTGATTTTCTCTAGCAGACCAGTCCAATACTCGTATGAGACCTCACACTATCCCATAACTACCCCATACACATATATCATTCACATATATTTGGAGTTGCACTAAGAAGTGCACTTATCACTTGTACATAACATATTGACTTTTAAGTCCTACATACTTTGTCTTCTTAGGCTCATATCACTACAACAAAAATGATTTATTGTGATATTTGTGAAATATTACTAAAAATCAATAAAATGTTACTATAAATCTATACCAACATTTTTTACAAATGTTTGTCAAATGTAACTTATTCATGTGTTGTTTAGTATTAAAACAACGTTTGTCAATTTCGCCGGTATTTGTCTATTACAAAATTTATAGTCGATTATTATGACATTTTTATATTATTGCTAGAAATCACTATAGTGACATTTATTAATTGTTAAAAGAAACTAATTATCAAATACTCCATATTACATTGTTGCAACATATAAATAATGTCATTAAAAAATATTTTTCTTATACTTGCCAAATGTTATTAAAGATTTTAAAATGTGTTGGTTAAAAATTTTATTGCAACACTTTATTTTAGCTGTTTAATTTTTTTTTTTAGTGTTATTAGAAAAATCATTAACTAATGTTAATAAATTTATTATGACATTTATAAATGATACTAAAGGAGAACTTTGCGACATTTATCTACTATTAATTAAAGGAATGATAATGATATTTGGCAAATGTCATTTAAATGCTTTGTTCTATATTTATTTTTTATTAATATATATATATATATATATATATATATATATATATATATATATATATATATATATATATATATATATATATATATATATATATGAGAAAAAAATTACTCTATAAATAAAAAAATACTATGTAATTATTTGGAACAATAAAATTATAAAAACTCACAATTATAATAAAAGAAATAACAAAACTTATTAATATAAAAACTACAGTTTAAACCTACTAATTCTAAAAAACAAATAAAAAATTAACTTGAATTGACATCATCTATCTAATTAATAAGTTAAGTTTCTCTTTGAGGGCTTTAAGTTCATTGTTTAAATTTGCATAATTTTCCTTCAGTTGATCATTCTCATTTTTTAGAGTAGCAAATTGATTTTAAAGTTGCGTATTTTCCTCTCTAGTTTGTTCATGATCATGTACCATATCCATATTTATTTTCTTAAACATTATGGGTGTAATAGCAAAATAACACACTTAAACTTTGAATTTCCTCAATCTTTTGCTGTATAAAATAATAGAAAAAGGAATTGTAAACGTTCTACTAATAAAAAAAATAACACACTTAATAGAGTAAATTAAAAAAAAAAAGAAACTTACTATAATTGGACTTGCTTCATTAGATATTGGCGTTCCATCCTTATGCTTGTGATATTTTACATAAATGCTTGCTCTATTAGGTATTTTTCCAGTTATTTTACGCTATAAAAAAATAATGCACAATTAATAAAATATGTTAAACATGCTAAAAAATAATAAGAAAATACTAAATTAATGAAAAAATAATTACCTCTTTTTTAGCTCTTTGAGCAAATGATATTGTTCTAGAGGTGTGAGGCATCTTCATTTGTGCTAGGCTTTTTCTACTATTTTCAGATTTTTTCTATATTCATAAAAATATTTTGTTAAATGAAACATATAATAAAGAAAAAAAATAACATGGAACAAAAAAGATTACAAATAGTAAATGCAAATTAATATTATAGTTACTTGCCACTCCTCTGAACACCATCTAGTAGCAAGTTCCTCCCATTCTTTTTTGATGGTTCTAGGATCCACATTTACTTTCAATTCAGCAAGTGATTTATACTTGTGAAAATTATCCTCATAAAAAGTGTGCTTGAAAATTCTCAAGCATTTGCCTACTTGCTTAAGTACCCAAGCTTTCTTATTTTATGATAATCTGAATTTTGACTAAAATATATATATAAATATCATTAGCTCAAAGGAAAAAAAAAAACAAAAAGCTAAAATGTATGAAATTAACTATGTTATGAATTATAATAAATTATTTATTTTTACCTTTACAATATTCCAAATTTCTTCTTTCTTTGAATGTGACATTTTTCTCCAATCTTCATACTTAAGGGGAGTAATTTTTGGATTTCGCGCAACAGTACCGCGAAAAAACTCAAGTTCTTCATCATCCACACATTGACTATATGAATTAAAATTCACTATAACTCTTCTTCTTTTTGTAGATTCCATATATTTACAAGGACAATTGGACCTCTAGTATTGCGTATTTGAACATGCATAACTACAACCATAAGCAAATGAAAAATAGTAAAATATATTAAATTTTATTAAAATAAAAAATAGTAAACAATTTCAATAATAAAATTATATTATGATTAATACTTACTCTCGTTTTCACTATTAAAATCATAAATAGTATGTGATTCCAAATTTTCCTCCTCATTAGAAGGTTCATTTAGAAGTCACGAAGGATATGCCTTTTCAATTGGATTATCGATTTGAGCAGTCAAATAATTTGCAACACTATACTTCTTTCGAGGATGTAAATATGCTGATATCTTTTCATTTTTTCTACGTATTCTTTTCAACATTTTGTAGCCTGTAATATTAATAATTAATAATTAAAATAAAATAAAAAAAATCAGAAATAAAATCAACCATTTTTCACAAATCATGAGAAGTTACAAAAATGAAACAACACTAACTATTTTTAATATATATACTGTTATATATATATATATATATATATATATATATATATATATATATATATATATATATATATATATATATATATATATACTGTTGTATATGCAGCAGTATATATTGGATATGAATAAAAATGAAATTTGAACCTTTATTTTTCTTAAAACTATAAAAGCACAAATGCATAATGCAAGAATTCAAATATCATATCGGTTGTCACGTGCACAAGAAGGAACAATCCATGCTTGAAGCAAATAACTCAATAAAAGCATTCTAGCTTTCTTATAATAACTGAATCATAAAGTTGTTTACAAACTGAACGAAAAAATCTGTATGACGCTTAAGGACTAATACACTTGTTTATAGTTTACAAAAAAATTAAACTTTCAAGAAATATCTTTTTAAAAAAATAAATAAAAGCATCAATAATATTTTAAAGAAAGCATAATAATAAAGACAAATACATATGCAGCAGTATATACATATATGTACAGCTGTATATACTACATATGCAGCAGTGTATACATATGTATATACACTGCTGCATATATAGCAGTATATATATATATATATATATATATATATATATATATATATATATATATATATATTGCTGTATATGCAGCAGTAGCAGTATATACAAATATAGCCTGCAACCAAAACCCTTACCACCATCCCTACGCCAAAGCTGACCATCCAAAGCACCCTTATGGAAAAAAGCCCAAATATGATAAAGCCTTTTGACCACCTTCAAACCTTCAAGCCTTCACCATGAAGCCCAAACCCAAAAGCCTTCACCATAAAAACCACTCCCCAAAAGCCTTAACTATGAAGCCCAAGCCTAGCCTTCACCATAAAGCCCAAACTAAGAAAGCCTAAGCCTACCTTTCACCATTCACAAAAGACCATAATCTCCTCCAAAGCCAAAACTGACCAAACCTTCCCCAACTAATTTCCTAGCCTGACTTATCCTCTAAACTAGACCTAACCGAGCCTAAAGTAGAACCTGACTGAGCCTTTCAAATGAACTTGACCAAGCCAATGCCCTAGATCTGACTAAGCCTTCCATATGAACTTCTCTAAGGACAAGCCCTATAAGTTGACCTTCCCCAAACCTTTTAATCTAATCATCTCCAAAAATTTGACCTTCCTGATCCAACTCTCCAATTCAGCCTCAAACCAAAATCAGGCCTATCTAACTAAACAGCCCGATCTTTTCCAAGACTACACCATATTTTTTCCTAGGCCAAACTAATAGCCATTAACCAGCCAGTCTCATACCTGGCATGCCCACTTCACCTCTAAACTAGGCATTTAACCAAAAACCAAATGACCAAACCATTTTTCTCTATCATTCTCAAGTGGGGGCTTATCCTTTCCAAATATTCACCTTTCTAAAATGGGGGCATCTTTCAACCAAAAATCAGCACTTCTATATCAGGCTGACCCTTCACAGGTTCAAAGTATTAGGTCATTGCATAATGATCTAGCATTTTTGCATTAAACAGAATCATCACTTTTCATTCCTACCAGACAACATCATCACTTTCATTCCTACCAGAAAGGACTTCTACTATTCCTATCAGACAGGATAATTATTTTTACCATTCCTACCAAACAGGATGGTCATCCCTTTTTGATCCTACCAGACAAGATGATCACTTTTCATTCCTACCAGAAAGGACTCCTACTGTTCCTACCATACAGGACAGTTATCTTTACCATTCCTACCAGACAGGATGTTCATCCTTTTTTTATCATACCAGACAGGATCATCACTTTTCATTTCTACCAGACAGGAATTGCCATTTTCTTCTTGCCGCTTCCAAATATACCGGGGGCATCCATTTCACTTCCAAATATATCGGAGGCATCCACTTTGCTTCCAAATATATCGGAGGCATCCTTTACACTTCTAAATATACAAAGGGCATCCTCTTCAATTCACACTTATCAGAATCCACTTTGCTTTCAAATATACCGGGGGCATCCACTTCACTTCCAAATATACCGGGGGCATCCAACCAATCCCAAATATACCAGGGGCATCCTCTTCATTTCAACCACTCCCAAATATATCGAGGGCATACTATTCATTATAACCACTCCTAAATATACCGGGGGCATCCTTTTTATTTCAACCACTCCCAAATATACCGAGAGCATCCTCTTCATTTCAACCACACCTAAATATACCGGAGGCATCATTCCTAAATATACCGGGGGCATACTATTCATCCAAACCACTCCCAAATATACTGGGGGCATCCTTTTCATTTTAACCACTCTTAAATATACCAGGGGCATCATTCCAACCACTCTAAATATACCAGGGGCATCCTCTTCATTTCAACCACTCCTAAATATACTGGGGGTATACTATTCATTCCAACCACTCCCAAATATACTGGAGGCATCCTTTTCATTTCAACCACTCCTAAATATATCGGGGGCATCATTCCAACCACTCCTAAATATACCAAGGGCATCCTATTCATTCCAACTACTCCCAAATATACCGGGGGCATCCTTTTCATTCCAACCACTCCCAAATATACCGAGGGGTATCCTCTTCATCCTCAAATTCACTATCATCAGAATCACTTTTCAGACAAAGACAATTCTGATGAGGGGGCAGCTGTAAACCCTTAATCTTGCACTTTCTAGTATGCATTTGAACTTTAAAAGTACTTGGGCTCAGTAAACAAACTTTTAGAAGCTGAAAACTCTCAAAATGAAAAAATAAAATATTTCTTTTTGGCATTTAAGCCCTTTCAAATCATCCAAGACTAAGTAACAAGTATAACACAATTGAAATTGTGTAAAATAGATGACAAACGAGCAAGAACGGGCAAAAGTGGGTGAAACGGGCATAAGCGGGACCCGTTGCAAAGGGCTGTGTGGCACTGCTGCAAAGGCCTCTGCAACACCGTAAAGCCCTCTGCTGCAACTCCAGCAAAATTTTGATTTTTTGCAATCCCACATCGTATTTGAATAATTTCTATTCTCCAAATCTCCTCCTATATATAGAGGGCCTCCCCATACTTCAAAACACCAACTTCTAGAGCTTGAAAAGCATTAATTCAAGCAAAAATGCTTTGCATTTACTCCTTGCTTCGCAAAGCGAGTTGGGGGGTTTTTCCTTGATTCCTACCCAACAAGTTTAAGGCTTTCCGCCGCTCACTTGTTCTAGGCAAGTCTCTTGCCCAAGGCTCATGTTAGTCGCCCAAGGCCAGCCATCGCTCGCCCTCCGAGGCTAGCCGCTACCTACCATCTAATGCTAGCCACTGCCTGCCATCTGCCATTCTAAGCTAGCCACCGCCTGTCGTCTAAAGCTAGCCGCTGTCTGCCATTTGAGGTAAGCTTCCTTTCCTTTAATTTCATTGTCTCTTTTAGTCAGTTAATTAAATTGATTCATCTAGGTTGTTAGCTAATTAACTTGGTAATCAATTAAGTTAATTAATTAGTTCAACCCTCTTTTAATCAATCAATCAAAACATGATAAAGTGGCTAGGCTAAACTAACCTCTTTGTAAGAAGGGAGAACTGTGTGAGTTCTGATTCCTATTTAAAGGGATATATAGGCATGCTTGGTTCAGGCATCCAATCCAATTAAAACTAACCAACTCTCCCCCCTATCACCTTCTTCACTTACTTTTGTGTTTGTTTCTTTGCTTTATTATTAGGATTAGTTTGGGGAATGTGTGACTTCCTTAGAACCTATAAGGGCTCAAGGAGGTATCCTCTATGTTTGGAATTTTATTTGTAAACTTTCTTTTGGACTATTACTTGTATTTATTATTAGACATGTAGAATCAATGATCATGCATATTATAAATTGTTCATGCATTTTAATTATTCATGAAATTATTTTAAGTTACCTTTATATTACTTGGCCAAACTTGTTTTGTTAAAATAAACTAAAAACCTAGTCCCCGAATCCTCTTTAGTTTCGAGGCTAGTGATCTTTTTCCTTTGGGTAATAATTGGAGTCAAATGGATTTTTTTCCTTATATTTTCTCAAGTAAAAATAAATTGAGGTGGCGACTTCTAAAAATAATTTTCAAATCTATCAAAGATAAGCCTGAGGGCTTCCTCATGAGTTCTTTACCAAATGAGCATTTCGATTCCCTTTAGCGGATCGGACTGGTGCTCGGGCGAGGTCTCACAATATGCACTTCACATAAATCATCTATCTGATGTTCATAATACATATTATATTATGCATATTAGAACTAGTTTAGCATGCCACTTGCTCATAAATCACATAGCACATGAAATTTTATGAAAACACACACTTTGTCATAATAGTTCTAAAATCAAGCAATTTCTCACGAAACTCTAGCAAGGATATGGGTTACTACATTCTCCCCCCTTAAAAAAAATTCATCCTCAAATTTAAATACTTACTCATACATTCTTGAAAAGCTAGGGATGCTTTTGCCATATCACTTCCTTTGCTATCCAAGAACACTCGTCCATTCCATGATTACGCTTGTGGACCTTAATCACAGGTATCTCATTATTTCTTAATATTTTCACTTGTTGGTCCACTATGGCTACTGGTATCTTATTATAAGAAAATTTCTCATTTATTGCAATATTTGGTGGTGGCAAAACATGGGATTGATCTGCCACATACTTTCTCAACATTGAGATATAAAATACCAGGTGTACAAGTCCAGAGTTGGGGGTAGGGCAAATCTATAAGACATTTCTCCAACCTTATCTAAGATCTTGAAAGGACAGATAAAATGAGGTGATAGCTTTCCTTTCCTACCAAACCTCATGACACCTTTCATTAGCAAAACCTTCAAGTAAATATGATCTCCCAAAGTGAAATTGACATCCTTTCTCTTAGGATCCGCATAACTCTTTTATCAACTGAAGGATGTTTTTAGTCGATCTTGTATCAATGGTACCTTGATGGTAGTCTCCTTGAGCAATTATAGCATCTCTACAAATTTTTCTATAAGCTCAACCCAACAGACTTGAGAACAACATTACCTTCCTTATAAGGCTTCGTATGGTGCCATGCTGATGGACGAATGGTAGCTATTGTTATAGGCAAACTCGATCAAAGGTAGGTACTTATCCCAGCTACCACTAAAATCTAAGAGACACCTTCTTAACATGTCTTTTAATGTCTAAATTGTCCTTTTGGACTTCTTATCCATTTGAGTGTGAAACACAATACTAAAGTCCAATTATGATCCCAATGCTTCTTATAACTTTTGCCATAATTGGAGTTGATATCAAACACTTCTTGAGCTTTTGGAAACTCTCTTCATAGGACTCATCGCAATTAAACTTAACCTATTTCCTGGTCGACTTGGTTAATAGAGATGCTATCTTAAAGAAGTCTATATAAATCTGCAGTAATAGTTGGCCATACCCAAGAAACTTTGAACTTCAGAAACCATGTGGGTGGTGGCCAATTGGCTATCACTTCAACTTTCATAGGATCAACTTGAATTCCTTCTTTACTTACAACACCCTAAGAAAATTGACAAATTCCATCCAAAACTCACACTAAGATAACTTTATGTAGAGTTGGTGATCACTTAGTTTCTGCAACATGATCCTTAGATGTTGTTCATACTCTTCTTTATTTTTAGAGTAAATCCGGATTTCATCAATGAAAATGATCACAAACTTATCAAGAAATGGCTTGAACACTAGGTTCATTAAGTTTATGAAAGCAATTGAAGCATTCATCAAACCAAACGATAGGACTATGAAATCATAGTGATCATATCTTGTACGAAAAGTAGTCTTGCATATGTCTTCTCCACAGATCTTTAGCTAATAATAACTAGACCTCAAGTCAATCTTGGAGAAGTAACCAACTCCTCGCAGTTGATCGAATAAATCATCTATCTTTGGCAAAGGATACTTGTTCTTTACGGTGACCTTATTTAGTTGATGGTAATCGAACCACATATAGAATGAGATGTCTTTCTTTTTCACAAATAGCACTAAAGTGCTCCATGGCAAAGTACTCAGTCAAATAAAACCCCTATCAAGTAGATCATATAGTTGTGTCTTTAACTCTTTCAACTTCGCCGGTGCTATATGATATGGTGGTATCGATATAGATTGCATACCCAATAACAATTTGATGTTGAACTCAATCTCATGATTTGGTGGTATTCTAGATAGTTCTTCTAGAAAGACCTTTATGAACTCGTCTACCATTAGTATGGTCTTACTATAAACAGCAGCTTCCTAGTTTTGATATCAACTACGTGAGCTAAGTATGCTTGACACCCTTTCTTTAACATCCTTTTAGCTCCTAAAGTTGATATCAAACTTAGAGAGTTCTCATTCCTATCTCCTTTATATACAAACTTTCCCCATCCATGGTTTAAAATTCTACTTGCTTCTCTCTACAGTCAATACAAGCTCTATGCTTATATAGCCAATCAATTCCTAAGATCACATCAAATTCTAGTATATCAAGTTCTAACAACTTCACTAGAAGTTTTTGTTCATCAATGTCTACCTCACAGTCCTTAAATTTATATTTTACTTCCATCATCTCTCCCAAAGGTGATGACACTACTAGGGGGTCCAATCATTAATTCCTTATCTCTACCAAACTCTTAGCAAAACATGGAGATACAAATGAGTGCATAGCATAAAAATCTACCAAGCATCTTGCATTAGAAGTTTGAATGGGAATGATACTTGTGATGGCAGTATGCGAAGCATGGGCCTCTTGCTGATTCAAAGTGAAGACATGACCTTTGCCCCTATTATCTACCATTAATGCATTTCCAATAGCTGGTCCCTTGTTCTTAGCTCCTTGCCCTTGAGGTTGCAATGGTCTAGGTGGTGGAGGCACCAAGGATACATTTCCTAAATTTCCCATTTGTGGGTAGTCTCTAATAAAGTGGCCCATCTAACCACATTTTAGACATGTGCCAGAGATTTTTTGGCAAATTCCAAGATGTTTCTTGCCCCATTGGCCATAAGTGGGGAAACTCTGCTTAGATTGACCATTATGTTGTCTAGGTGTTAAAGTCATTAACAAAGAATCCTTTCCTGAACCTCCTCCTCCTCCTTTATGCTGGCCTCTGTGACCCTTGCTATTATGCTTGCTCTTCTTCTTATGTTTAACACGCTTGGCTCTCTCAGCCTTATGTCTCTTCTCACTGTCTCAGCCTTATCTATTAGCTTGGCTATGGTCGAGAACTCAATTACTGCCAAAGAGTTAAATTGGGGTGTAATCAATCCCTTTAAAAAGTGATTGATGTGACTCGCCTCAGTAGGAATGATGTTAGCAGCAAACTTGCTAAGTTGGTTAAACTCTTTAGCATACTCTGACACTAACATGCCATATTTTTACCTTAGCTGTTCAAACTATAGTGCCTTATCTGGCCTTTCACCTTCTTATGAGAATTGATCCATCATTCTTTGCTTAAACTCTGCCCAAGTAGGTGGATCTTCTCTATAAAATTGGTCTTCAATATTCCTCTCATACTAGTACCACACCTCTTTCTTGAGTTGGAGTCTTACTAACTCATTTACCTGAGCATCAAAGTAGGATAGTTGACAAACTAGCTTGTCCACATCTTCCAAAAATTCATGAGGGTCATCACCCTCCTCATTATAGAAGGTAGATGGTTGTAACTTCTTGAATTTCGAAACAGTCATTCCCTCATCAGGTAGCCATTTCCTTTCCTTCCTTACCAGTGCCACTATTGTGGGAGGCAAAACTCCATTCTCCTCCTGAATTGGTGGTACTTCCTTCCTTTGAGCTTATAGCTCATCTAATTCTTTGTGTAAGTCCTTCATCTCCTTATGCATAACTTAAACCTCTTATGAAGAGGCTTTGTCACATCCCAATTTTAGAGATATGACAATCCTAGAACATTGGGAGACATAAGGTCATCCACGCCTGTAGAACCCACTCGTGCACATATAACACTGCCTAGGATCTTATCATAAGCTCATACATTAACTTAATTATCCAATAATAAGATAAACTATAACCAGTGAAAGAATAGTTTAAAAATACTTTTAAATATAATCCATATGAAATGATTATTTAAGTCTCTAAGTAAATAATCAAATGAATAATATTCTAAAAATAAGACTCTCGAAGCATTTAAGAGTGACACTTCACATCACAGTATGGTAGAAGACTTGGACAAGGAAATCCCCCAAGCGAAGTAGATTGGTTGAGCCATAACCTTTCCTCCTTATCAAGCTCACCTAGAACCGCACAAGGAAAAGAGGTGAGATAGATGATCTCAATGAGTAAATAATATAACATATACAATGACACATATCCCCTAGAAAGGGCTCATAGCTTATAGCTCATAGTTCATGATTCACAACTCATAATTCATAGCTTATGGTTCATAGTTTGCAATTTAACAAGGTTTGTAGAAATCACACATATCATATAGAGAGTGAGGGCTATTGCCATATTCAATCGAACACATAGAGGAAAGGTGGCATGAAACCAAATTCCAACTCCTAACACATAGAAAAGCATGAAACTTATTAGGCTTCATGGCTAGAGCTGCCCTTCTAGCTGAGGTGGATACTCTACCCCTATCCATCTAGTTAAGACTATGTGCACAAGTTCCAATGATTACTCGCGCCAGCATAAGGATTTTTGCATAAAAGGATTTACGGGTACCATAGCTAGAGTTATTATTAATCACTTATAACAATAACATTGAAGAAATGCAATCACATATAACATAATAACAATAGATGTTTAGCTTATCAAACAAAAGATAAATAATAGTGTAGTTCCAAAAATAATATAAGTTAGGGCAATAGTCACAAAGGTTATTTATTATGATAGGATATCAAAAATGATTTTGGACCAATTGTCCTTTGGTAACCCAAGCTTAACAAAGAAATCATATAATTGTTTTTCAAAATAGAAAACTTGGGTGTCAAGAATGTCAAAGGTTCACATATCATGATGGCTTGTACTTATAACAATAACATAATGTTTACTTACTTTATGGTTCTTTAGCTCCTAATTGCTATAACCCTTGAACTTCTAATACTCCTCAAGCTCTAACATAACATTATAATTCAATACTTAGCATTTACTTAATCATCATGCTATCATATCCCATAACTACACCATGCACATATAATATTCATATATACTTGGAATTGTACTTAGAATTGCACTCATCACTTACACATAACATGTTGACTTTAAGTCTTGCATACTTTTCCTTCATAGGCGCATATGAAATCACATTATAACTCATACCATGAATATTCTAAAGTCATACACATTATATCATGATCTTAATATCAATTCAATTTAACATTAAACTTGGTACACTTATATATCAATTTAACAAGTAACCTTAAAAGTATCATGCTTATCTCTTTTGAGCAGATTGTACAATCAATCTCATAATCAATTTAAGATCATTAATCCACAATTAACACATCATAAGGCCTAATTTACATGCCACTTAATCAAATATACATATTAATCAAACATGGTCTTTTGGATTTGGAAACCCTAGTGTAGGCAAAACCTCTATAGGCTTTGTCTAGAGTTACTTCTTCAACCAATATGCAATTAAATCATATATAATTCATATACATATGACAATAATCATTAAAATATATCATACAAAAATTATAGACATTGGAATCAAAATCTCTCTATAGGCCAAATCATATAACCCATGGAAACCATAGGTTTTTATTATCTTTTGCACTTTCCGTTCATTGTAGTAATATGCAAAAACATGATTTAAACCAATATTTTTCATGTAAACATGAAAAAAATCATTTTAGAACACCAATATGTAGGAATCGGCACCCCATTGTAGAACATATGCATAAAAATTCCAATTTTAGGTTTTAGTGTAGAAAATATAGATTCTCTTACTTTTCGTACTTTCCTATCATTATAGTAATATACAGAAATATGATTTAAATCAATATTTTTTATCTAAACACAAAAAAAATTAGTTTAGAACTCCTCAACACATAAATTGCCCCCTGTAGAATATATGCATGAAAATTCCAAGTTTGAGTTTCAGGGTTCACCTTTGGTAGATTCGTGAGGAAAGAGTTGTGGTTACGATTGAAAATTGGTTTTTCCTCCAAACAAAACACCTAGGCTGAATTTAACAAGAAGGAAAATAGTAAATATACAGATCCAAATAAATTTCTCATGATTAGTTTTATAAAAATCTAGTAGTAGATTGAAAGAAACTAAAAACTTACGAAAATGATCACAAAATTACAAGGCTTAAGGCACCTTGTGAATTTTGGTGGAGAGAATATTTTTGGGAGAATTTTTCTATAAAAATCTAATGGAAAATATAATAGAGGCTGCCAAGGGGATGGTTGGCCAAATATTAGCTTTATATTTAGGGTTTTAGGCAAAATTACAAGTTTGCCATTAATGAGCTAGGTTAGGAGTGTTTTGGTGTGGTGGGCCTTTTAATTTTATTTTATAGGTTGATTATAACTAATTAAAAATATAATATTTTTCTTACTATTTTCATTGAAATCCCCCCAGAAATATTTATCTACAAATATTTTTAAAATACTCATAAAAATTTTTTTATACTTAAAAATCACTTTGTGCATGAAAATTCACTTTATATGCAATAAATCATTTTATACTTTCATATTAATACTTCATATCATGCATATTATAATTAATCTAACATGCCACATTCTCATCAATCACATAACACATGAATTTTCATAAAAGCACACACTTTGTCATAATAGCTCTAAATTCAAGCAATTGTCATGGAAACTCCTAATACAGATATGGGTTGTTACATTCTCCCCCTTAAAAGAAATTAATTCTTGAATTTAGATACTTACTCATACATTCTCAAAAAGTTGAGGATACTTCTACCGCATCTCTTTCTTGGCTTCCCAAGTACACTCTTCTATTATATGATTTCATCATTGAACCTTGATCATGGGTATCTCCTTGTTCATTAATCTTTTCACTTGTTGATCTACTATGGCTATTAGTAACTCCTCATAGGATAGCTACTCATCTATTATGATGTCTTAAGGTGATAACACATGGGATGGATTCGATATGTATTTCCTCAACATAGAGATATGATATACTGGGTGTATATGTGTCATTGTTGGGGGTAAGGCAAGTGTACAGGACACTTCCCTAACTTTATCCAAGATTTCAAAAGGACCAATGAAGCAAGGCGATAGCTTTCCTCTCTTGCCAAATCTTATGACACCTTTCATTGGGGAAACCTTCAAGACCACAGCAAAATGAACGTCCTTTTTCTTAGGGTCTGCATAGCTTTTTCGTTAACTAAAGGCTGTTTTTAGCTGATCTTGTTTCAATGGTACCTTCTTGGTAGTTCCTTGAGCAATTCTAGCATCTCCACATACTTGTCTCCAGGCTTAACCTAACAAATTAGAGAATGATATTTCCTTCCACAAAAGGCTTTGTATGGTGCCGTGCTACTGGATGAATGATAGCTGTTGTTATAAGCGAACTCAATGAAAAGTAAGTACTTATCCTAGTTACCACCAAAATCTAAGACACACATTCTTAACATGTCCTTAAGTGTTTGAATTGTCCTTTTAGACTATCCATCCATTTGAGGGTGAAATGTTATACGTAGTCTAATTGAGTTCCTAAACTTCTTATAACTTTTGCCAAAACCTCAAGGTGAACTAAGTGCCTCGGTTCAAGATGATAGAAACTGGTACTCCATACAATTTCATGATCTCATATATGTACAATTGCCTATACTGGGCTATAAAGTATAAGGTCTTAACCTCTAAAAAATTATCAGACTTTGTTAGTTGGTCCACTATAACCCATATAGAGTCATATCCTTTAGAGGTTCAAAGTAACCCAACTACGAAGTTCATCATGATATGCTCCCACTTCCACTCTGGTAGCTCAATCTCTTGTAGTAGTCCAGAGGGTCATTGATGCTCATACTTGACTTGTTGGCAAGTTAGGCATGATGCCACAAATTTAGCCACCAATAATTAGCTCTCATATTACCAAGATGAGCACAGTAAGGTGTCTGATGTGCTTCCTTTAGTATCCTCTTTTTTAATCCATTCACATTAGGCACACATACTCTCTTTCTACACTTTAGAATCCCATCGACTACTTTGAGTTTAGGGTTCTTCCCTTCCTCAGTTTAATCCTTTGGGTACACAGTGAAGGATTCTCTTTGCCCTTGTTTGGTGGTTTCCAAATCTTAATGGATGACATCCACCTCAATACTATAGTGGTATTGCTTGACAAATGCATTATATATGTCATCCAAAGTATTCTTATGATTTTGGTTGAGATATAGTAACCACTTGACAGTGGCTGCAGTCAAAGACTGTTGGAATAAATGAGCAAGGAGCTCATTATCCATACCAAAGGGTCTTATAGCACCCACATACAACTTGAGGTGAGTCTTAGGGCATGTGGTGCCATTAAACTTATCCATAACTGGCATTTTGAATTTAGATGGCACTCGTGCATTTGGGAAAAGAGTCAAGGAGTCAACATCTACCATGTCTTCATGCATTTTGATGCTCTTGAGTGTTCTTTCTATGGCCTTAAATTTCTCCATCAATTTCTTAGCTTTGGGAAAGCTAGAGAAATCTACACTTTGAAAAGGATTCACAGTGGGAGGGGGAGTAGTTGTATTCAAGTCCACGATAAGAAAGGTTAGAGTTTTAGGTGCTCTCCTATTATCAGTGAGATTGATAATGGAAGGAGTAAAAGTAGGGGCAAAGCTAGTCCTGACTTAGTAGATGTAGGCTTAACATGAGCAGAAGGGGGAGTAACAGTAGCATTGGTCATTTCATTGATCTCATTGATGATGGACTAGCATTGAAAGTTGAGAGCATTGGTAAAGATGGTAGACTGAGCATTAAGAGCATTGGTGAAAGTGTCAGCTTGGGTCTTAAGGGTGATGGTGAGTGTGGTTTGGACAGTCTCCTACTGTTTCTTAAGGATGTTGGTGGAAAAGGTGCTCATTGTGTCTTGGTCAAAAGAGTTAGAGGTGTTGGTCATTGGTACCTTTAAAATAGAAAATGGAAAAAAAGGCTAAGAATACAAAATTGTGAAGAAAAAAGGAAAGGTGTGTTGGAAAAGGATTCCTTCCACGTGATTGGTTACCAGGTTTACATGTTGACAGGGTGAGTGTGTGAGGTGTTTTGGGGTAATGGACCACCATTTTAGAATTTTGTGGATTTACTTTATCGAGTTTCTTATGTTATGTATGATGGTAATGTCATGATATATGCCAAAAAAGGTTTCATGGGCATATGTATAGGTGTCTCCATTATTATGATATATGGAACCTAGGGTCAATGTTAGGGTGACTACATGCATAAAGGTGAAGGATGGTTTGATTAAGGGTCCTTGTCCCATAGAGCATCAACATACTTAATCATATGTGAGGCAAGGAGCCTCGCATGGGTCTAAAGATACTAATTGCTTGTTACACCGCCAAAATGATAAGGATTCATCATGAGGTGGAATGCTTTTGCTATCTCCCAACATACTCAAAGAGAGTTGTTGAGCCAATGCTACTCACCATCTAAAAGTTTTCCTAAGGCTAAGGTTAGGCAATGAGCTTTTATTATGCAAAGTGATGTATGTATGAAAGTCAAATTATACTTAATAAGCCATGGAGATTATTTTGGAAAATTTTTTCCTTAACCAAATAGTAATCCTTTTATTTTCCTTTTTATTTAAAAAAAAAGTAGCAACCAATCCCTAATGGAGTTGCTAGCTATGAAGCCTCAATTGAGCATTGGACTGATCTGTTAGAGAGAATCGAGATGCTCATTTGGGTTTAGACTCATGATGGAATCCTCAGGTTTGGATTGATTGATTTTGAAAATGATTTTGGGAGCTGCCATCCTAATTTATTTTTAAATGGGAAAATTAAGGGAAAAACTCAATTGACTTCAATTCATTATGTTCAATTAATTTACCCAAAGATAAAATCACTAGCCTCGAACTAGTTTGAGTTCGAGGACTAGGTTTTTAGTTTTAAATAATTTAAATTTGGCTCTTAAGTTTAATTTGACTTTAAAAAATTGATTTAATGAATAACATTTATAAGATGACAAATAATTAATTGTATGAACATGGCATAGTATGAATGCATGGTGCATGGGAAATTAATAAAATAATTAAAGTAAACTTTGACAAATTAAGGAGAGTGTCCCCTCTAATCTTTATGGATTTAGGAGAACCATATAATCACTCCTTAATTCCAAAAATAAATAAATAATTGATTATAATTGAAAGCAAATGGAAAATGAAATTAATTTTGGAATTGGATTTGTGGTTTAAATTTAAATTTCAATTGTGCCTACTTATCTCATTGAATGGGGATCAAAACTCACATAGTTTATTCAACGATTAAGTGGAGGGATTCATATGTTACCTTAAGTGATTGGTTTGATTTGGATTTGAGAGGAAAAAACTAATACCTTTGCGTTTGGAGGATGGAGAGTTTTATTGGACTGAAGTTCTATTTTATCAAGACTAAGTGATTGGATTTTTAGGGGATAATTAATTAATTAAAATGATTAATTAACTAACTAATGTGATGAAATGGATGGATGAATTAATTAATTAATTGGATAAAAGGGTGGATTTAAGAAAAGAATGATTAATTTGATTTTAAAAATTGATTAATTAATTAATTAAAAAGATTAATTAATTAATTAAGTTATTATTTTTAATTTAAAAACAAGAATTTTAGATAATTAAAAAGACTAATTAACTTTGTTAGGATGAGATAATTAATTAATTAATTAAGAAGATTAATTAATTAATTAGAGAGTAGTTAGAAGGAGAAGAAGAGAGGAATTAGAGGATAACTATTAACCCTAACTCAAGGGGTATGGAAAAATGGTGGAAATGAAGGGGTATTTAAAGGAGAATAAGGGTGAAGGTAATTTGGGAAGTAGAAAAGTGAAAAAACCAAAAGGGTAGGACTGAAAAAATGCTGAAAATTGATATTAAAGGCATTTTGGGAACTGCAAAAAGGGTGGTGGGGACCACGCCACCAAAGAGACCAATGGTGATACTAGGCCTCTGGGCAGTGCCACCGGTCTTCCCAGTAGCAACTACCAGAGAGGCCAGCGGTGCCGCCCAGACAGTCGATGGCACCACCAGCTGCTCTGGTGGCAACTGATGTGGCATTTTTTTTTTTTGTTAGAGATTGGTTGTTGGTTTAGAGATTGAAAATTTTGGATGTTCAACAGCAATGTAATTGAAGGCTAAAAAGTTTTCTTTTGGGGATCGAGATTGCCGTAATAGATCCATATAGTGTGTTAAATTTAGCAAGTGCCAAGGTGTAGCTGGATGATGAGGGTGTAAAATTAAGGGTTCATAATAAGATAAAAAAGTTCATGACTATGAGTTACAGTTGTAAGATAGTCTATTTGATAGGTTTAAACATGGTAACATTCTACCAAGGAACAAGGGTGATGCACCAAATGGGCTATGTGCAAAGGGTGCCCCAGATAGAGCTATCTTTGAATCTACTTTAATTACCCAAACTATGGTAAGGGTAGTTACCAATAGATGGGCCCATGGTTTTCATGTTAGGGCAATTACCAATGGATGGGCCTATGGTTTTCATGTTGTTCTTTAATCTCAATGCTTTGACAAGTCAGAGACTTACACTTTATAGTGGATTGCTACATCTTGGACTTCTAAGAAGATAGGGAGGGTGACTTTGCTTAAGGAGATAAAAGATGACACTTTTGTAGGGGGGACTATTGATAGTTAGGAGACCTATTACATTTAGGCAGATTTTTAACTCTTTTTTGTTTTAGTGAGCAAGACTCCTAGATTCATTCTAAATCCAATTTTGAATAAAACAGTGTTATTATTATTATTATTTCTCTCTCTCTCTCTCTCTTTTTGTTTTCAAACAACAATTGACATAAAAGAACTTTTATTAATGATTTGGGCCGCATCAAATGAGGGCTACCTACGTATCTCCTTACATAAATTATTTCTCCTACATCTTTTTGTCATGACCCACTTATTAAACTATGATGGTCCTAGAGCTTAGGGAGACATAAGGTCACCTAAACTCATGAAACCCTAATAAACTAATGAATTAGCATTTACCAAATTATGTCATATCCTAAGATCAAAATCAAATTACCTTATTGCCAATTACTATTTTGTCATTTTATATACTCATTAATATCATTTTCATATTCAACTCATTTTACATATGTTCATTACTAATTACACTAACATAAATATAATTACATTATGGTTCTCAGTACATATAAATCTCACAACACATTAGTGCTAAACCTTCAGTAATCATGGAGCTCTAAAACAACGTTCTTTGTAATCATTTAACTTAACTTCATACACTTGAATTTAGCGTAGCAACTTCCAAGCAGAAGGACAAGGCTTGGAATTTACCTTGTTGACTTATCAATTTGACCTAAAAAAATTTAAGCAACTAAGAAATAAGACAAAGCTCAGTGAATACATAATTATACAATATAAGGTGAGTATGTGGATCATTATCAAGATGGGCCCATTGTGACAATGTACAATATTAATCAAAATTGTCATTATGAATCAATTTCTCATTTAAGATAAAAACAATATCTTTAGTAGAAATAGTAATTTCATAGAAGTGGAATGCTTCCTACACAAATAAATTAAAGAGTGGCGGCCTAAGCCTTATGCACTCATATGCATCACATTATGCAAGACTGATCAAGTCTTATGGTTAGGCATTCCCCCTAATAGAGGTTGGGTACTCTCACCCTACCTGCAGGCTTATAACAAGTGCACAAGGTTTGATGTATTACCCTGCATCAGAAGGTTATTTCTGCTTACTAATAGGCATAAATAGAAAGGTTCATATAAAATTGACAATAGGGAATTCAATGGAAGATGTGTTAATCCAAGAATAATTCTCATCAAAGGTTAAATTATGAAATCAATATTGAAGGGCTCATAATGGCTAAATGGAATGAAGAAATATCACAACATTTGATAGGCAATTTGAGTTCAACAAGAAATTGGGATATTCAAATAAGGATGTTTGAATCAACAGTGGTTCATAGAATATGGCACATATCATATTATATTATTAAGCACTCACCTTAGACTCCTTTGCTCCTATTTATATTTAACTTTGATACTAGTAGTGCTCCTCACACTCTTGGACAATGTCCTTATACTATCTTTAGATTCTACACATTTATATTTCAATTACATATTAATCACTTCTTTGTTATGTCATTAAATTATATTTAGCTTAACTTATTAACACTTTTATCTTGTTCATTATAGTACTAACTTATGACTTTTAGGTCAAAACACACTGTACATATACTTGTTTTTAATTTTAATACTTTTCTTAGTTGTTTTCCAAATAGCCAAATGTATTCACTTAAAGAAAGATAAATCCTTTTCTCCTAATTTCACATTTCAATTTCATATTACTCAATTAGAATCAATTTAAACAATTTCCATTATTCAAAAAAACTAATTCCACTTTCAACTTCCAACTCCATAAATGAACCTAATTCATTAAATTTGGGAAAAATTATTTCTATCAATTGGATTTTGAAATTAACATCATGCAAATCATGTTTGACCATTTTTAATCTTAATTACCCCCCTCTAATTTCATGAATTCAAGTTCAATTCTCAAAATTTTCAATTTGTCCATAAACTTTAGAATTTGGGGAAAACCATCAATTTGCCCTCAAACCTCAAATTGGTGATAGATTCATCAAATTAATACTTAAACAATCAATTCCTATCAATTAATTGAGATTGAATAATTTTGATTCATAAAACCATAATTTTTTAAACTTTAGGTAATTTTGGGAAAAACCTATAATTCATTATCAAATTTTCAAATTAATCATTGAAATATGAAATTAGCATAATAAAGAACACATATGATCAATTAAACATCAAAAGCAAGCATTAGAACATAAGGCCTCTCTTTTAGCTAAGTTTATGCCTTCAAAATTTTCAAGTCTTAAACCAAGCTTCCATAATTCATTTTAATGCTTCCAAACCATTTTCTTTCACACAAAATAATGTTAAATACCTTCAAATAGAATTTAGAACACTTCCTTCACAATTTCATCAAAGTGGCCAAACCATGCTTCCTAATGCACTTAGATGAGTTTCATGCTTTCCTTGTCTATTTTCTCATGTTAAACCCTTAGTTTTCAAGCCCAAATCTCATATTTTGTTAACTAACATACAAGACAAACATTTCAAAATTTTTCTTTACTTTGGCTGAACAATATAGATGAAGGAAATGGAAAGTTTTTAGTGCACTTAGATGAGTTTTCATGCTTTCCTTGTTTATTTTCTCATGTTAAACCCTTAGTTCTTAAGCCCAAATCTCATATTTCAATAACTAACATACAAGAAAAACATTTAAAAAATTTTCTTTACTTTGGCCAAACAATATAGATGAAGGAAATGGAAAGTTTTTGAAACTATTACACTAAAGTCATGCTAAGAACATATAAAGGAATAGATGAGCATAATTTCTTACCTTGGTGTTGTGGGTTATGAGTGTGTATATAGTATGCAAATAAAATTTAATATAACCCTAGCCTCTAAGTGCTTAGTATAGGGAGTAAGGTATCGAACATAGGGAATTTAAGGGCTTGTATTGATCGAATAATTATTGAGATGGATGAGCAAGCATATATAGATGGATGGTTGATTAACTAAACTAAACTAAACAAATAAAAAAAATAAACAATATGATAACAAAGTTAAAATCACAAATCAGAAATAGTCTTGCAAAGATGGATGAACATATGATTGGAGAAAAGGCTTAAGGTCTTTACAAGCAACTCTCGTTGTCAACCAAAGGTGTTATAATTGAGAGTTTGCAAAGCATTCTCATGTCAAGGCAAAGATAAGCAATAACCATAAAACATGCCAATTATAAATTCCTTTAAAGGTAGATTGCTTCTCTCCAAGTCAATCTCATGCTTTAAGTAACTCCAATTGATTATCCACCAACTTGCCCCAACTCTCATTGTGAACAAATTGATTAAGAAGTCATATATGGTGATCAAGCATACATAACACAATTGTGCCAATTGAAATTAAATCATATTCATAAAAGTAAAAAGACTAAATTACCATTGTAACTCTAACAACCTATTAGACTAATTATATGGTAAAATATAACATAGAAATAATGCAAGCATTCATTATTGAATAGTAAAATAAAAAATAAAAGAAAGGAAGAAAGATTGATGAATGAAAACTCCTTTATTCTTCAGGAAATTACTTGCACAATATTTGAACTTGAAATGCCTTTTGGAAGGACATTTGATACAAGCCAAGCACTTAATTCTAATAAGGTGTTTACAAGGATTTTAAGTAAGTTTTTTCTATGTAATACAATAGCATCTCATACCCAAAATAAAGCCAAATCAAAGTATTTATAGGCCCCAAGGTGTCCCAAGAAGTGCCCCTTTGAAAAAGGTGTCAAAATGAAAGGGTTCCTTGAAAGGGTATAGTAACCACTCGTGACCAATGGTCACAACTCGTAATTGGCAAGCCCTGTCATGAGTCAACACCAACTGTGATGATTGGTGACATTCCCTCACTGTCACGACTTGGCACCAATGGGCATGAGTCGTGATAGCCTTGAAATCCTTTCCTTGGCTTGTCTTTGCTCCTAAGCTTGGCACTTAGTTCCATTTTGGTCCTTAGCTTCCATTTTTAATCAAAATCATCTTCTTACACCTATATTATCCTATAACACTCAAACAAAAGATCAAACACACCCTAGCATAAAAAATTAATATAAAACATGCATGCATTCACACAAAATAAGTAAAGATATTATTAGCTTGGTTATGCCATTTTGCATCATATCAAACTCCCCTATACTTAGACCTTGCTCGCCCTCAAGCAAGAAGAAAAGGTATAAGAGAAAAACAATGTACGTAACTTTTCCAAAATAAATGTAGCAATTTTACTAAGTTAACTTTGAGTCATACAAGGAGTATAGTACTAATGTATCAATGAAACAATTTTAAATGCCTAACAATGGTAAAAGTGACAAGTCTTACAGTATAAATCCTAAGTTTGTCTAATTATCTCATTGCTATCAAGAACAAAGTCATAATTATAAAGTCAAGGTCCTAACTATATTCTTCTAGTCAAAACATTCATTCATTAAGTCAAGAATTCTAAAGATATAAATAGCCTTTAGGACATAAGTTAAGCACAAATATATGTAGTCTCATGGCATTTTTGGACACTTTTTATTTTTACTTTACTTCTTTTTTTTTTTTTTAACTAGTATTACCATGTATATTTTTCAAATTGAATGCAACTAAGAAGCATACTCATTTGCACAAAACTTACTCAACATACATATATTCACTAGTGACATCGTGCATATTTTTTGAATTGAATGCAACTAAGGAGCAAACTCATTTGCACACAACTTACTTAACATACATATATTCACTAGTAAAGATTGTTCGTACTTTTTTTTTTTAATAAGGGAATAGAAAGTAGTTGAGAGAATGCTTTGGTAATGTGTGTTAAAAGACCTTGGGAATGATTTTTTGAAAAAGGGGTGTGATTAAATGCTATATATAGAGTGTAGGTGTAAGTTATAAAGTGATAAGTCATGACCTTTCTTGGGAAGAGTCATGACTCTTCACTCAAAACTTGATTCAAATTTGAATTTTGAAAATGTGATTTGACCAAAATTGAAGATAAATCAATTCATTGAAGATAGAAGAATTATTAGTAATAAAAAACAAACTAAAATAATCAAATAAATCAAATAAAAAATGAAAAAAAAAAAAGAAAAATTATAAAATCTGTGTTTCTTGGCTAGTCACGAGTTGGCACACTAGGCACGACTCGGCACTAGATCATTCTGTCATAAGTTGGCACCAAGAGGCACTACTTGGCATGCAAAAAAAAAAAAAATAATAAATGTAAGAAAACTTACCATTCTACATTTAAAGGTCTATAGCTTGACCATACCTTTGCCAAACTAAGGTGTGGAGAGAGGTATTGACCTTGTTTGATCAATTGCTTCATTAATTAAGTACAGCTTGAGACAATGTCCATTAACCTTGAAAGTTTCTCCCTTGTCATTAGCAATTTCAATGGTCCCATAGGGATAAGCTTTTATAACCTTGAAAGGTCTTGACCATCTCGACTTCAACTTACTAGGAAACAATCTTAATCTTGAATTATAAAGCAAAACAAGTTCTCCCTCATGAAATTCCTTATTAACCAAATGCTTGTCATGCCATAACTTAGTATGATCCTTACATAACTTTGCATTTTCATAGGCATTCATTCTTAATTCCTCTAATTCATTAAGTTGAAGTAGTCTTTTTTTCCTTGCTTTCTTCAAGTCAAAGTTCAAAGTCCTTGTTGCCCAATAGGCCTTATGTTCAAATTTTATAGGTAAGTGACAAGACTTACCATAGAACAATTAATAAGGGGCAAGGCCAATTGGAGTTTTAAAGGCTGTCCTATATGCCCATAAGGCATCATCTAGTTTTAATGCCCAATCCTTCCTTGAAGAAGAAACTGTCTTTTCAAGAATCCATTTAACCTCTCTATTACTCACCTCAACTTGCTTACTTGTTTATGGGTGGTATGAAGTACAAACCTTATGTGTTACCCCATACTTTTGCAATAGACTATCAATGACTTAATTACAAAAATGTGAGCCTCCATCACTCATCAATGCTCTAGGAGTACCAAATCTTGGAAAAATTATTTTGTTAAGCATTTTCTTAACAACCTTTACATCATTGGTAATGGTTGGTATTGCTTCTACCCATTTTGAAACATAGTCAACCATAACCAAACTATACTTATAGCCTAAAGAACTAGGAAATGAACCCATAAAATCCATGCCCCAAACATAAAAAATTTCAACTTCAAGAATTCCATTCAAAGGCATTTCATGTCCACTAGATATATTACCCATTCTTTGGCACTTATCACATGTAAGTATAAAATTTTTAGCTTCCTCAAACAATGTAGGCCACCACAAACTAGATTGAAGTGCCTTAGATGTTGTTTTTGACATACCAAAATGTCCACCCACATTAAAAGAGTGACAATGTCTCAAAACATCGTGAACTTTGTCTTGAGGAATACACCTTCTTATTAAACCATCTGCACATCTCTTATAGAGCAAAGGTTCCTCCCAATAATAAAATTTACTATCTGTGAACCCTCAAATTTGCACCTCCTGATTCAGCTGCAGCTTAACACCTACTAAGAATAGGGCACTACACATACGGCAGTCCCGCTAGCCGGTTAGTGGGCAGGGGTCAAGGGGGCAGCACCCCATTGAAAAAATAAATTTCCTAAATCTTTCACCTCCAATTGACCATCTTTCAATTACGAATCCATATAATCAAACAGAGCTCGAATCAAAGCTGAAACGGCCCTGAAACGGACAGAAACATATCAAATCGTGTGAGTGGTGCGCAGCCATCTGGAAGGCATGATTGCCGTGCCACCTAGGAGGCAGCACGCAATTTGTGCCTCCGGCGTTATAGCCATGCCGCCGTGCATGGCATCAATGGGATGCCGGCAGTCTGGCGGCATGCCTGGTGTGCCGCCCAGACGGCCGGCATATAGGCCGTGCCGCCCTTGCCACCGGTACCGCGCCGAAGCTGCCATCCGTACCGCTAGCTCCTCCTCTGGCAACTCTATAAATAGGAGCTTCCTCTAGCCTCATTTGGCATGATTTCTAATGACTTTCAAAGCATTCTAAAGCAATTTAAGAAGTTTTCAAAGCAATTGAAGTAATTTCAAAGCATATTTTCGTTCTTATACACACACATTTGCTGCTTCTAGATCTAGATTCCAAGCTTCCTTTGAATTCAAGGTGGAGTTGAGATCTAGGGCAAAACTAGTTCCATTCATTCGAAAGCCACGAAGAACAAAGGTATAATCCCTTCCCTATTTTAAAATTCTAAATTCAGATCTAGAATTCTCTTTAGGTCTAAAACTGAAAAGATCTAAAAAAACTTATTAATTTAAGAATCAGAATTAAGTTAATAAGCAGACCAACACATTTTTAAAACCCCTCCTTCGCAAGAAGGGAGAATTGCGTGGGGTTTAATTCCTATTCGATAGGATACGCAGGCTGCCATTCTGAAGGGCATCAACTCCAAATTTTTTTTTATCAATGTTTAGTCCTTTTTTTATTTATTTTAATTTATTTTAATTAATCCTTTGTTTATGATTTCTATTTTAGCTTATTTTGGGGAATGTGTACTTTTCCTAGTACGCATAAGGGCCGGAGGAAAGATCCCCTTTATTTCATTTGTTTTGATATTGTAATAATTAAGTAAGATTTATCTTGCCTATTTATTTATTACTATCATTCTATCACATCATATATATATATCTGTTTCATTTATCATTATATTCCTATTCATGCATACACAAAAATTCCTTTTTTTTTCAAGAGTTATTTTGCATTTTCAGCCAAAGTAAAGAAAATAATATTTTCTTAATTGTGTAATTACCAAAACCTGATCCTCGAGCCCTTCTTGGTCACTCGTGGATTGGTGCACTTTTCCATTGGATAAATCAAATCATTTTTGGGGTCAATTATGTTGGGTTTTCTTTAATTTTCCCAATTAAAATAAATAAATTAAAGTGGCAACTCACTTTTCAACTGTCAAATTACAAAAATCAATTTTCCAAACTCACAGCGAGTTCCAATCGTGGAGTTTCTCCTGAAGAGCATTTTGATTCCTTGGCGGATCGGACCGGTGCTCGGGCAAGGCCTCACACTATCATGCAAAAATTTCTTCCTTTGCCTATAATCCAATCCATAAGGCAGAACACCACTCACTAGAAAATTTGCAACATCTACAAACCATGGAAGTTCATTTGATGCTAAATTGAGTAAATGTTCACCATGGAATGTCTCATTGATTAGCACATCATCATCATTCCTTTTTAATCCCTTGATGATAAGTGTTTAATTAACTACATTTTACCCTTTGTTCTTAATGTATTTTATACTTAAATTAACTTTGATTTCTTTGTTTAATGCCTTTCTAGAGTTCTTTTATGATTTTAGGGGCCATGGATCAATTTATGAAGAAGCTACAAAGCCAACAAGCGAAAATGGAAGAAAATGGACAAAGGATTGAAGCTCATCTCTATGACACGACTAGCACCACAGCTGTGTCCTTGCCCGTGTCATTAAGGGCCAATTCCAATGTTTCCAGTAGCTTTACACGGCTTGAGACATAGCTATGGTGTACAGCCATAGCGTCGACGTGCCCAGAGACATGGCCGTGTCACTGGTCGTGCCCTAAACCCAGAATCGCGCCTATATAAAGAAACTGATGCAGAAAACCAGAGGAGAGCCACCATAAAGAAAAAAATAAAGATTTAAGGGTCGGTTAAGCCCTAAAGTCATGGGAGAGGCTTGAAGGCTAGATATACTGATGATTTAATTGAATCAAAGACCAAGATCCAAGTGGATGTGGAAGATTGAAGAGAAGATTTCAAAAAAACATCTTCAAGATTTGTTTAAGATTTCTTTCTCCTTTATTTTTTGCATCTTTGTTCTTTAATTTTAATATGAACTAATTCTATTTGCAATGAACCCTAGTTTTGATTATATAGATTAAAGGATTTAAACTTTAATCAATTCATCTTTGGTTGTTTTATTTTCATGATAAATCTTATTATTCCAATTAGCAATTGCTAGCTTGTTGATTGGATATTGTTTCTATATTGGACGAGTAGAGATACCCTGATATGGATAGATCACTCATGGGAATAAAAAGTTGATTAGGGTGCTAGAGATAGACCTACAAAACTTCTTTGGATGTTAATCTCTTGAACTTAATGCTGCTCCTATTCAATTATAGGTTGAGAAGAGATTCCCTTATAATACTTAGGAAGTTAGGGATTTAATCACTTGAGAAAGGTTTTTATCTAATTTAGTGAGAGTCCAATTTAATCCATTGTTTGACATGCATAAGCAACTAGGGGGATTTATATTTAGATTAGCTTTGCCTAGATTATTTCCATCAATATCATTTACTTGCTTTCTTAGGTTAGCTTAGTTAATTTAGCTTACTTTAATTAATCTTCATCTTGATTATTCACTAGACAATAGTTGAAGTTTGCACTAGTACTTATATACTATCCTCGTGGAGACGATACTCATACTCACTACTTTATTACTTGATAACGACCTGTGCACTTGCAGTTTGTTAGTGTGCATTTCGGCACATCACCCAGCAACGGTGCCAAAATTTATTACTTGTCAAATTTAATACCCTAGTCTTTATGACTAAGTATAGAGTGAGTAGGGTGTCAAACTCTAGGGAATTTGGAGAAATTTTATATTCACCGAGTAATTACTAAGATGGATAGGCAAATGTATATAGATGGATAGTTGATTAACTAAACTAAACTAAACAATTAACTAAACTAAACTAAACAAATAAAACAAATAAACAATATGATAATAAATTTAGAATCACAAATCATAAATAGTCTTGCAAAGATGGATGAACATATGATTTGAGAAAAGGCCTAAGGTCTTTACAAGTAACTCTTGTTGTCAAGCAAAGGTATTATCATTTAGAGTTTGCAAAGCATTCCCATGTCAAGGCAAACATAAATAATAACCATAAAACATGCCAATTCTACATTCCCTTAAAGGTAGATTACTTGTCTCCAAGTCAATCTCATGCTTCAAGTGACCCTAATTGATTATCCATTCACTTGCCCCAATTCTCATTATGAAAAAATCGATTAAGAAGTCATTTATGGTGATCAAGCCTACATAACACAATCAAGCCAATTGAAATTAAATCATATTCATCAAAGTAAAAAGACTAAATCATCATTGCAACTCTAACAATCTATTAGCCTAAGTACATGGTAAAATATAACGTAGAAATAATGCAAGCATTCATTATTGAATAGTAAAATAAAAAATAGAAGAAAGGAAGAAAGATTGATGAATGAAAACTCCTTTATTCTTCAAGAAATTACTTGCACAATTCTTGAAGTTGAAGTGCCTTTTGGAAGGACACTTGATACAAACTAAGCACTTAATTCTAATAAGGTGTTTAAAAGGATTTTAAGCAAGTTTTTCTTATGTAATACAATAGCATCTTCCTCATGAAATTCCTTGTTAGCCAAATGCTTATCATGCCATAATTTAATAGGATCCTTATACAATTTTGCATTTTCATAGACATTCATTCTTAATTCCTCTTTATCAAGTCTTGATAGATGATCCACAACGAGGTTATCACTTCCTTTCTTATCCCTCACCTCCCAATCAAACTCTTGAAGCATTAAAATCCACTTTAGGAACCTAGGTTTTGCATCCTTCTTACTTAGAATATATTTGAGAGCACCATGGTCTGAATAAACAATTACTTTTTACCCCACAAGATATGTTCTAAATTTGTCAAATGCATAAACAATAGCAAATAACTCTTTCTCCATGGTGGTATAGTTGATTTGAGCATCATCAAGTAACTTGCTAGCATAATAGATCACATAAGGCTTACCTTTTTTCCTTTGTCCTGAAACAGCCCCTACCGTAAAGTGACTTGCACCATATATAATCTCAAATGGTTGCTCCCAATTAGGTGATTACAAGATAGGTGCTGATATAAGAGCCTTCTTCAAGGTTTCAAAGGCTTCCACACATAGCAAAATATCATTAGTACTTCTATAATGCCTCATAATGGCTAAATTAAACAACAAAACAAAAATAAAAATAAATGAGAAGAAAAAAATAAAAATCAGAAAATAAAAACCTAAAACAACTTTTCACTATCCTAAATGAACAAAGCAATTCAATTTCCCCAACAACGGTGCCAAAATTCTATTATGGGTTATGAGTGTGTATATAGTATGCAAACAAAATTTAATATAACCCTAGCCTTTAAGTGCTTAGTATAAGGAGTAAGGTATCCAACACAGGGAATTTAAGGGCTCGTATTGATCGAATAATTACTCGGGTGGATAAGCAAGCGTATATAGATGGATGGTTAATTAACTGAACTAAACTAAACAAATAAAACAAATAAACAATATGATAAAAAAGTTAGAATCACAAATCATAAATAGTCTTGGAAAGATGGATGAACATATGATTTGAGAAAAGGCCTAAGGTCTTTACAAGCAACTCTTGTTGTCAAGCAAAGGTGTTATCATTTAGAGTTTGCAAAGCATTCCCATGTCAAGGCAAAGATAAATAATAACCATAAAACATGCCACTTCTAAATTCCCTTAAAGGTAGATTGCTTGTCTCCAAGTCAATCTCATGTTTGAAGTAACCCCAATTGATTATCCACTAACTTGCCCCAACTCTCGTTGTGAACAAATCGATTAAGAAGTCATATATGGTGATCAAGCATACATAACACAATTATGCCAATTGAAATTAAATCATATTCATCAAAGTAAAAAGACTAAATCATCATTGCAACTCTAACAACCTATTAGATTAAGTACATGGTAAAATATAACATAGAAATAATGCAAGCATTCATTATTGAATAGTAAAATAAAAAATAGAAGAAAGGAAGAAAGATTGATGAATGAAAACTCCTTTATTCTTTAGGAAATTACTCGCACAATTCTTGAACTTGAAGTGCCTTTTAAAAGGACACTTGATACAAACCAAGCACTTAATTCTAATAAGGTGTTTACAAGGATTTTAAGTAAGTTTTTCCTATGTAATACAATAGCATCTCATACCCAAAATAAAGCCAAATCCAAGTATTTATAGTCCCCAAAGTGTCCCATTTCCCTTTCAAAAAGGTGTCAAAATGAAAGTGTGCCTTGAAAGGGTGTTGTAACCACTCATGACCAAAGGGCACGACTCATGACTGGCAAGCCTTGTCATGAGTCATCACCAACTATGATGACTGGTGACATTCCCTCACTTTCATGACTCAGCACCAATGGGTATGAGTCGTGACAACCTTGAATTCCTTTCCTTGGCTTGTCTTTGCTCCTAAGCTTGGCACTTGGTTCCATTTTGGTCCTTAGCTTCCATTTTCAATCAAAATCATCTTCTTACACCTGTATTATCCTATAACACTCAAACAAAAGATCAAACACACCCTAGCATAGAAAATTAATACAAAACATGCATGCATTCAAACAAAATAAGTAAAGATATTATTAGTTTGGTTATGCCATTTTGCATCATATCACTTGGAAAGCCTTAATTTGGTGTTCCTAAGTGATGGCTATGTTGAGAGATTTTTTCTTTAGAGAGATTTGTATTTTTGGTGAGAGTTTACATAAAATGGTCAGAAATGAACATCTTTTTCGTTTATATATGAAAGAATGGATGATGGTGATTTAATCACACCATTTCAATGGCTAAGATTTAATTACAATTGATGGCTATGATTTAATCAAGTTGGATGGCTAGGATCTTACCAAAACTAATGATGTTCTTCATATGGTATGGAAAGAGCAAAAAGGAATGTAGACTTTGGTGTAGGAAAAATGAATTCAAGTGGAAAAGAATTTGTCTTAGTAAAAAATGGTGGCTTCCAAGTCAAATTTTGTGGCTAGCTTTTTCTACAACAATTTTGTCTTGGCTAACCATTTCTAACTCTAGAGAAATTATATCCTTACTCATCCATAGGCCTTGTGGGCTAGCCATCTATTGGGCTTGGGCCTTAGAGTCCAAAAGCTCATTAACAAATCATTATATGCACATTTCTTACTTAGTAAATTAATAGATTTTTCATTTCTTTACTTTCACTTTGGTATGCATAATTTTACTTTCTAATTTAACTACACACTTTAAACATTACTAGATAAATTTTATTCACTTTATAATGCACATTTACTAGCCATTTAATAGCATTGTTCCAAGAAGTAGATCATGTAGTCTCACTAAGTCAAACTAAGTTTGACTTCTATTTTGCCATTGTAACTTTGATTAAAATCAACTTTTTATGCCAATATTATTATCTCCAATGATTTAGGAGATATTTAGGTATTATATTCATACCTATTCACTAGCATTATAGAGTCATATTTCAAATAAATAATTAACATAGTTACATTAAGTCAAACTCAGTTTGACTTTTGTTTTACTATTAAGATGCTTATCAAAATTTATTTCATTTTTTTTCATTCATTATCACATTATTTATTTAAATCATTTCTTATGATATTTTTATAGTTCTTAATGTGCTAGGAAGGCCTTAAATAGAATAGTATATGAACGTTATGGTGTCTCTATTGCTAACTCTAATAGCTTGTAGGTCAGGGAAACTTTAGGTATTATAATTTTTTTCTTTAATCATTTTGGAAAATCAAGTCCATGTAGTTCTAGTTACAATGCATCATTATACAAAGTAGCAATTCAATTGATCCAAGTTACAAGGGCTAGAGATTCTATCCAAATCTATGACAATGGCACCTCCACTTGACAGGATGCATTTAAACACATAAGGTCCAGTCTAGTTTGGTTTGAATTTGCCTTTAGAGTCATGTATTGGGGCTCAAAATTCCTTTAAGACCAAGTTTCCTTCTTGTAGGCCCCTATCCTTAACTTTCTTATTAAAATGTCGAGACAATTTTTGTTGATAACCCTGCAGTTGATATAGCACATCCATTCTCTTTTTTGCGATAGCATTCAACTAGTCACGGTAACCTTCAATCCATTCTGCCTCTCCTAACTGACTTTCTATCATGATCCTAGCTAATTTGGTTTCTACCTCAAATGGTAATATGGCTTCCATTCTATGCACTAATGAGAAAGGTGTTGCCCTAGTTGGTGTATGGATGGAACCCTATATCCCCATAGAGCTAATGGTAAATGTTGATGCCAATACTTATAATTATCAATCATTTTTTATAAGAGGGATTTAATGGTCTTATTTGCTACTTCAACTGCCCCATTAGTTTGTGGCTGATAAGGAAATGATCTATGATGCTAGATCTTGAAATGATATATAATGCTAGATCTTGAAATGATCTATGATGCTAGATCTTTACCTTTTCAAGAGCTGAACTACTTCCTTCTGAAAATGAGACCTGTCTGTGATAATCTCAAAAGGTACTTCAAACCTATAATGGATGTTGTTTGGATAAAATGAGCCACTCTTTTCAAATCCAATACCTAGTAGGGTACTACTTCAATCCATTTTATGAAGTAACCAACTACAACGAGGATGTACTTATGAACAGCAAATGATTTGGGATTTATTCTTTCAATGACATCAATGCCCTAAGTTGCAAAGGGCTAAAAGGTAGTTATGGGCTATAAAGGCATAGGAGGTTATTCTGTAGCTTGGCATAAATCCAACATTTGCAATATTTTTATACAAATTTTGCAGAGTCTTCATTCATAATGAGCCAAAAATATCCTAGATTTGAAATTTTTTGGGGCAAAAGCAATCCCATTCATGTGTGACCCTTCTTCCCTACCACAGACCCATTCCATGTTCTACCATACTTCTTCTTCAGTCACGCATCTCAAGTGTATGTTATCCTAGGCCTTTTATATAAGACATCCTAGTTTGGTAGGAAATTACTAGTTAATTGTCTTAAAGTTCTTTGTTATGATTTATAGGCTCCTTTTGATTATTTTCCATTCCTGAGGTAGTTAAAGATATCCCAAAACCAAGGTTTCTGATCAACCAGTTGAATATTCATACACAAAGTACTGTACCTTAGTTCCCACTTGACCTCAATTACCACATATTTGATTATTTCTAATGAGCCGAAATGCACACTAACAATCTACAAGTGCACAGGTCGTTATCAAGTAATAAAGTAGTGAGTATGAGTATCGTCTCCATGAAGATAGTATATAAGTACTAGCACAAACTTTGACTATTGTCTAGTTGATCAAAATGAAGATTAATTAAACTAAGATAAATTAACTAAGGTAACCTAAGAAAGCAAGTAAATGATATTGATGGAAATAATCTAGGAAAAGCTAATCTAGATATAACTCTCCCTAATTTCTCATGCATATCAAACAATGGATTAAGTTGGACTCTCACTAAATTAGATAAAAACCTTTCTCAAGCGATTAAATCCCTAACTTCCTAAGTATTACAGGGGAATCTCTTCTCAACCTATAATGAAATAGGAGTAGCATTAAGTTTAAGAGATTAACATCCAAAGAAGTCTTGTAGGTCTATCTCTAGCACCCTAATCAACTCTCTATTCCCATGAGTGATCTATCTATACCAGGGTATCTCTACTCATCCAATATAGAAATAATATCTAATCTACAAGCTAGCAATTGCTAATTGGAATAATAAGATTTACCATGAAAATAAAACAATTAAAGATGAATTGATTAAAGTTTAAATACTTCAATCTATACAATCAAAACTAGGATTCATTACAAATAGAATTAGTTCATATTAAAATTGAAGAACAAAGATGTAGAAAATAAAAGAAGAAGAAATCTCAAACAGATCTTGAAGATGTTCTTCGAAATCTTCTCTTCAATCTTCCACGTCCACTTGGATCTTTGTCTTTGATTCCATTAGACCTTCAATATCTCTAGCCTTCAAGCCTTTCCCATGACTCTAGGGCTTAGCCAACCTTCTTAAATCTCTATTTTTGCTTTATGGTGGCTCTTTCTTAAAATGTTGTCTGATTTGATTTATATTGCTGGAATTTAACCTCACACCATTGAAATCTCAGCTGGGATTCTAGTTGTGCCAACAACTCCAGGGAAATCTCAGTGGTGTCTCCACCTGTGGGAGGTTACTGGATGTATTTCTAATTTGCTCTTATCACACGGATGGAATCTCAGCTGGGATTTCAGTGGTGTCTATCCATATGGGTGGAATCCTAGTTGGGATTTCACCTGTGTTTTCCCATCTTCTTCCAAAAGTCAGCATTTTGGCTTGGATCTTTCACCATTCTGAGTCGCATTTGCTTCATGGCATCATTTAGCACTGGGTTAACAAAAAGAACTCTAGAAAAACACTAAACAAACAAATCAAACTCAATTTAAGGATAAAATATATTAAAAATAAGGGGTAAAGTGTAGTCAATTAAGTATTTATCAAATTCCCCCACACTTGAGTATTTTCTTGTCCTCAAGCAAATTAAATCATAACAATAGTAAGAAATAAAACCTACTCTCTCTAGTCAAAGAAATTCAAAAAAATTTACAACAACTTGAAATTAGCAAGCCTCAAACAAGGTAGCCAAATTAAGAAATCTCTAAAACAAATCTCAAAGATCTGAAACCTAAATTCTAAAGTTACAAGTTTGAGCAAATAATTCAACAAAAATAAAAGTTCAAGCAAAGTAGATTTATAAGGATTTTTCCCCTAGGTGCTTGACTACTCACTCGGCTTTTCATTGATTATACATTTCAATTCATGTTTTCTTTTTAATTAACTCAAGAGCCCAACTTGTTTGAATTGTCATCCTAGTCTTTTTATGTGAATGCAAACACTTATGGTGCCGACCTCTAATTACTCAACTAGAATCACACATTCAAATGACTACTAGCACTATTCATATTCTCTATCCCTTATGTTTAAAAGAGTCAAGAACAGTGGAATATGTAAACATTTTTAAAACTCCTTTGCATAATCATTTTTTTTATATACTTATGTTTTTCTTTTCAAGAAAAATAGTCAAGCTACCTAAGGTATTAAGCATTTCTACTAAACTAAAACAAAAGTAACAATGGAATAAAATATGCTCAAAAAGTGTAACTAAAATTCAAATTTCAGGCAAAAATATTTGCAAAAATTTAATTCCCTAATCATGACCACCACATTCAATCCACACTGCAACAAGTCATTGTTATAGCAAAATTAAACCAATTTATCACTAAAGAGAGTCAATTTCAAATCAAATTATCACCACAATTCAATTCACTTAATCGCAAGATTCATAAAAGATAGGGCACAATAATATACCTCTCCCCTACACTTAAGTAACACATTATCCCCAATGTGTTATAAATAAGGAAAATGAAAAAGTAAAAGAGAGAATTAACTACCTTGAATGATATACCACATGAATCGTGCTGGTGCTCCTTCCAATGAGAGTGTACCATGATCAATGTTTCTGCATAGAGAAAAAAAAAATTCAAACTACAACCAAAGTAAGATCCATTCAAAGTAAAATAAAAACAAAATAAAACAAAAATAAAATAAAAATAAAAACTAAAGTTGCTTCCCATTCAGCACTTTTAATGTTGTATTAGCTAGACGTTATTGTTATTCATTGTCCACAATAGTTTGGAGCTTTCCTTGTGTTGTCTACCTCCATAAACCAAGATAAAGAAGAATATGCAAAGGTTATAGCCTTGGCATAGCCTTCTTTCAGCAACAAAAATTATTTTTGATTCTCCATTGTGTGCAAACCTGAGCTTGCAAGGTTTAGAACCAACATCAAACAATCTTACCCACGAACTAAATGCAGGGATTTCAGCTTTGGCACCCAAGAGAGCAGGCATGTCATAAATATTAGCCACCTCATCTAATTCATAGATGCTCCACCCAAATTCACTAACCTGTGGTTTCAACTCCTCCATAAAACAAATTTCCCTTTCCAAAGAAAATTTAGAGACTACAAGTACTAGCCACTTACTTGATTCTCTAACAAATATTTACTTAGAGAAAGTTGGCGAGGGTGTAAGATTAGTTATGGCTAGGTATTCATTTAATGCACTTACTTGATTCTCTAATAAATATGCACTTAAAGAAAGTTAGCAAGGGTGTAAGATTAGTTGTAGCTAGGTATTCATTTGATGGAATTTGGGGTATAGGAATGGTGGTTATTGGGGTTGTGAGTGGCTTATTTCTATTCTTTTCAAATGGTGGGAGAGCTAGAATGATAGGGGAGGTGTGATTTTCAGCATGCATAGCTTCCCCCTCCATGTTCTCCCATATCTCACACTCATCATAAGAAAGTTCTTTAACACTTGACTCCACTCCATTCATGTCCCATTGCTAGATTTGGGGTTACTCACTTAAGCAATCATCAAATTTTGTGTGTAATAGCCCTAAATTATCCTTACCATTCTCTTCTTCATCACTATCATCATTCCATAACCAAGTTGTGGTTGTGGTCCTTTATTGTTCTTCCAGAATGGCTTTGGTTTCACTAAGCAAATTGCCTTCAGGTCTTTCACTTAGCAATTTCAAAATCTACCCAATGAAATTATCTAGGTTGTGAAGGGAGGTCTATTAGTATTCTAGAGCTGTCTCGATGCTCTGAAATCTTTTCTTTGTAGTTTCCATTAAAGTCACAAACATCTCTTCCAACCTCTGCCCCTCTTGTGCATGCTCGTCATCCTCCAATGTAGTGTCCACTTTAAATTGAGTTGGGAAGCCAGCTTCTAATATATGGCTTCTACTGCTCTCTACTTCCTTAGTCAAATTCTCCCTAGATGCCGTAAATCTTTCTAATGCAAGTTTAAGGGATGACTTCTCTGTTGGTGTTTCCCATGCATATTCCTCTAGGAAATAAGTTTGATAAGAATATCCATGATCATAATATTTATTTCCCTAATATCCCCATTTTGAATTTGGATAAGTGTTCCAGCCCTAATTGTTTCAATTAGCCATGGAGAAAAAAAATTTTCTTTTTTCTGGAAACACAAACCTAAAAAAAATTTGAAATAGAAAAAACAAATAAAACAACTAAAATAAAACAAATAAAATAAGTAAATCAAAAAGAAAAACAAATAAAAAAAATAAAAATAAAAACTAGATCAATAATCTCTATTAATATTGCTAATATTATAAAAACTATCATCCGCAATGGTGCTAAAAACTTGATGTGCTAAAACCACACTAATAATCTGCAAGTGCACAAGTCATTATCAAGTAATAAAGTAGTGAGTATAAGTATTGTCTCCATGAGAATAGTATATAAGTACTAGCGCAAACTTTGACTATTGTCTAGTTGATCAAAATGAAGATTAATTAAACTAAGCCAAATTAACTAAGCTAATTTAAGAAAGCAAGTAAATGATATTTATGGAAATAATCTAGGCAAAGCTAATCTAGATATAACTCTCCCTAATTTCTCATGCATATCAAATAATGGATTGATTTGGACTCTCACAAAATTAAATAAAAACCTTTCTCAAATGATTAAATCCCTAACTTTCAAAGTATTACAGGGGAATCTGTTCTCAAACTATAATCAAATAAGAGCAGCATTAAGATCAAGAGATTAACATCTGAAGAAGTCTTATAGGTCTATCTTTGGCACCCTAATCAACTCTCTATTCCCATGAGTGATCTATCTATACCAGGGTATCTTTACTCATTCAATATAAAAACAATATCTAATCAACAAGCTAGCAATTGCTACTTGGACTAATAAGATTTACCATGAAAATAAAACAACCACAGATGAATTGGTTAAAGTTTAAATACTTCAATCTATACAATCAAAACTAGGGTTCATTACGAATAGAATTAGTTCATATTAAAATTGAAGAACAAAGATGCAAAAAATAAAAGAAGAAGAAATCTCAAACATATCTTGAAGATGTTCTTTGAAATCTTCTCTTCAATCTTCCACATCCACTTGGATCTTGGTCTTTGATTCGATTAAACCCTTAATATCTCTAGCCTTCAAGCCTTTCCCATGACTCTAGGGCTTAGCCAACCCTCTTAAATTTCTATTTTTGCTTTGTGGTGGCTCTCTTTTAAAATGTTGTCTAATATGATTTATATTGCTGGAATTTAACCTCACACCACTAAAATCATAGCTGGGATTCCAGTTGTCCCAATGACTTTAGGGGCCACAGGTGAAATCTCAGTGGTGTCTCCATCTATGGGAGGCTATTGGATGTATTTCTAATTTACTCTTATCACGCGGGTGGAATCCCAGTAGGGATTCAGTGGTGTCTGCCCATACAGGTGGAATCTTAGCTAGGAGTTCACCTGTGTCTGCCTATTTTCTTCCAAAAGTCAGCATTTTGGTTTGGATCTTTCACCATTCTAAGTCATATTTGGTTCATGACATCATTTGGCACTGGGTTAACTAAAAGAACTTTAGAAAAACACTAAACAAACAAATTAAACTCAATTTAAGGATAAAATATATTAAAAACAAGGGATAAAGTGTAGTCAATTAAGTACTTATGAATTTTCCCATCTCTCATATCTAGCATTAAGGCAAGTGTTACTAGAGCATCTGCAAACTTGTTCTTAGCATGGGGCAAATAATGGAAAGATAATTCATGAAAGTTTTCTATGAGATCATATAAGTGCTTATGGTAAGGAACCAATTACTCTTTTCTTATCTTTCATTTGCTATGTGCCTAGGACACAATCAAATTTGAATCTCCATAAACCTCTAGGTAATCAATTCTCAAATTCATAGCAACTTCTAAACTAGCTATGCAACTTTCATATTCTGCCTCATTATTTGTCACTTCAAAAGCTAGCTTAATAGCCATAGCAAATTTTCTCCCTTGGAGGTGACTACAACAATTCTAGCACCATAGCCCTTGCTACTAGCTGCACCATCGAAAAATAATTTCCAAACTTTCGGCTCAATTTGCATGATATATTCATTAGGAAATTCTGGCTCTGACTAATTGATCTACCATTAAACTCCCTTTTTTAGATTTCCTTTAAATATATTGCAAATCAAAAGCTATGAGAATCGCCATCCATCTTGCAATCTTACTATCAAGAATTAGTCTTTCTATGAGAAATTTCAAAGGACTCTTGTTAGCAAGGACATAAGTAGTGAAGGAACTCAAATAATGCTGAAGCTTGTGACATACCCACACCAAAGTGAGGCATAACTTTTTGATTTGATTATACTTGAGTTTATAAGCAAGCATGCACTTATTTAAGTAGTAAATGGCATTCTCTTTATGTGATTCAATAGCATTTTGGGCAAGCATCACCCCTATGCCTTCTTCTATGACTAAAAGATATAGCAGCAGAGGCTTTCCAGGTCTTGATTGTTGCAATACAAGAGGATTTAATAAGTATTCTTTGATCTTCTCAAAATCCTTCTAGCAATTATCATCGCATTGATTAGAGGTTCCCTTGTTTAGCAACTTAAAGATAAGACCATAAACAGTGGCCAGCTGAGCTATGAACTGGCTAATGTATTATAGCCATCCAACTCTAATTTCCTTTTTTATCTTGGGTGCTGGCATCTCTAAAATAGCTTTTGACTTTATTAGATCCACCTCTATTCCCTTTTTTTACTAACCATATACATTAAAAATACTCTAAACGATGCCTTAAATATGCATTTGGTAGGATTTAACTTGAGATTATATTGGCGGAGCCTAGAGAAAAATTGCCCTAAGGTGTAAAGGTGATCCTATAATATTTCAGACTTGATTACCATATCATCGACATATACCTCAACATCTTTATGTATCATGTCATACAAGATTATAGTGGCCATTCTATGATAAGTGACCCCTATATTCTTTAATCTAAAAGGCATAACCTGGTAATAATAAGTACCCCATTTAGTTACAAAATAGTTTTCTCTTTCATAGGAGTATAAACCTAAATTTGATTCTACCTTGCATATAGATCAATTAAGGAGACTACTTACCCTGCCATGTAGTTAACTAATAGGTCAATATGGGGCAATGGAAAATCATCCATGGGGTAAGCCTTGTTTAGATTATAATCTACACACATCTTGACTTTCCTATCTTCCTTTTGAACTAGAACTATGTTTACTAACAAAGAAGGATAAGTGATTGGCTCGATGAACCTACTGTCTAATTGCTTGGTGACTTCCTCTTTAATCTTTAAAGATAACTCAGGCTTTAATCATTGCAACTTCTGTTTAATGGGATTCATATGCTCATAAATAAGAATTTTATGAACTGCTATAGCAGGATCTAGACCAATCATATCTTCGGGTTCCCAAGTGAAGTAATCCAGGTACTTTTGGATCATTTTACTCCAGCCATCCCTATCATGATGATGCAATGAATGTCATTTTTAGTTTTTCATGTATGCCAAAACTTATTAATTCTTTGCCATTTTTTATTTCATTCAATGTTTCATTGAATTGAATATAAGACAAGGAATAGGAAAAGAAATGGGAAACACAGGATCATGAGAAGTAAACTCAATTTTTTATTATGAATAAAAGAGCCATTATCCATGATTACATCAAAACAAAAAGAAAGATTGAAATGTTCAACTACAAACTCAAATGAGGAATTGGAATCAATAGACTCTGACTTTGTTTTTAACTTGAACTTAGACTCTGGCTCGAACTTAGACTCAAGCTCATACTCACACTCTGACTAACCACCTTTTGCTTTCTACTCCTCTAATCAAATTGGGTTTGAGTTGATTGGATGAATTTGTTAAGTCAACTACTTCTTCATCTCTTATCATACAAACTTAATTAAAGAGAGCAGCCTCCATATTATCCTCCAAATCTTACTCCAACATGAAAACTAGCTCGTAATCTTCTAAAGAGAGCTTGACATCAAAGAAAAGTTCAAAATATGGGATTAACTTCTTCATAATAGGATAGACCTAAGGCTCTAGAAAACTATAGTATGGAAAATTCTCATCTTCTTTTACAAAGTACCCATTAAGTGTTTTAAAATAGGGGCACATGGTCCAATCATACGAGTCACCTTTCTTAAAGGCCACCATTCTTTTTGTAGCCCTTTTCTCTACCTTAGCTAGATCTTCTTTTGTAGGTTCGTAACCAAGACCAAACAATGGGTTAGCCACAGGGTATTTTTTAAACTTGGCTTACTCCTTGCTAACTTTTGCCAAGCCCTAATATAGGAAAATAATTCATTTTTCTTAATATGTTAGCCACAACAATATTTCTATGAGGATCAAAGTCAAAATGCATAAGCTCGTGACCTCCTTCTTTTTCTATAAACTGTACCATTTCAAATGCAAAACTTGATAATGGTAAAATGGGCAACTTAGCTATATCTATAGAATTGGCACAAATCTTAGGACCTTACTTTTCCTACGCATATCCCCTATAATAGTAATAAGGGAGGATCCATAAGGAAATTTCAGCTTTTAATGAAGGGAAGAGGGGATAGCTTTATCTTGATGTATCCAGGCCATCCAATGAGGAGATTAAAGCATGTTAGTACATTAATCACTTGAAATGGGATAGGATAAGTGACAGGTCCAATGATGACATCCGAGGTAGCCACACCTAACACTTACCTCTTTGTGTTATTATATGCCTTTGTAATTTAGTCAGAAGGTGTGAAGTCTAATGCCTCTAACCCCTAGCAGTTTGCTACTTTTAGTGGACAAACATTCAAAGCAAACCCATTATCTACCAATACTATAGGAACTATCTTCCACTAGGTTAGGACTATTATGTATAGGGCATGATTATGGTTTAGCTCCCCCTTAGGCAGATCATGGTAATTGAAAGATATGGAGGTAGCTTTTATAGTATTAATGAGAGAGGCCACTAAAGTTTCAGGGGTGATATCTATAAGAGCTTGGCATTAATTCAATGCCTTGCAAAGAGCTTGGTAATAAGGGTAAGAAGATTGAATAAGGCTCTAGATAAATATATTGGCTTGGGTCTTTTTGAGCTGTTTAAGGATGAGGTCTTCATTTGGTTTAATGATTCCTTTTATTTTTTCAGTAAAGGGTAGGATAGGTTGGATGGGTGGCTAGCCATCTTGTGGGGCAAGTGTTTGGTAGATCCTTCCACTTTTGGTTATGGCATCAATCTCCTCTACAAGGTTGCTTAAGTCTAAAACATAATAATATTCAGAAGCTTATCAAATTAAAAAAACAAGATCATCTTTGAGACCAATGGTAGTGATAAGGCCAATTTGGTGTTTGGAGAGAGGAGTGGTAGAAATGTTGGGTTTAGGCTTAGGAGGTATGATGTCCCCACTATTTATAAGATCTTGTATCTTATGCTTCAAAGTTCAACACATCCTTCTCTTATGGCTAGCCCTTTGATGATAATCGTAATACTTATTAGGATTGTAGTTTGCAGAAAGTGGATCAGGAGGAGCCCTTAGTTTTAGGGGCTTGATCGACTTGGCTTCTAAAGCCTTCTTATATACCCCCACTAGAGGAACCCCTAGCTCAATAAATGACCTTCTTTCCAACCTTAATGGCTGATGACAAGAAATAGTAGATACCTCCCCTTCCTTCTAATTAGTTAAGGTAGTAACATTGGTTTGGTAAGGGGTGTTCTTCTTATATTTGTTATTTGCAGTCTTGTCTTTGGTGTGGTCACTTTTGATAAAATCTTCTATTTTGGAGGCATTAGCAATAAGTATTTTAAAGTTTAGGAGGTGTGAGGCCTCGCCCAAGCACTAGCTCGGTCTACTAAAAGGAATCGAGATGCTCATTCGGGTTTAGACTCACAATGGAACCCTCGGATTCAGATTGGTTGATTTTGAAAATGATTTTAGGAGTCGTCACCTTAATTTTATTTAGTTGAGAAAACATTAAGGAAAAAACCCAAATTGACTCTAATTCATTAATTTTTAATTAATTTGCCTAAGGATAAAAATCACTAGTCTTTGAACTAGGTTGAGTTCAGGGACTAGGTTTTTTGCTTTAAATAATTTAAATTTAGCTCTTAAGTTTAATTTGACTTAAAAATGAATTTCATGGATGACAAATACTATATGAAAATGCATGAGCATGGTATAAGTGTAATGAGAAAATCAAAATGAAGCATTCACAAATTACATTAATTAAAAAGGGAAAAGGGGATTGATTGGGATTTGGATTTGAGATTTGGATTTAGATTTCAAACGTGCCTATGTACCCCATTGAATGGGGATGAAACCCACATAGTATGTTCCATAATTAAGTGGTGGGGTTTATGAGTTGTTCAGATTGATTGATTTGATTTGGATTTAAGAGGAAAAGTTTGATACCTTAGCTTTTGGTGGGCAGAGGATTTTACCAGATCGAAGTTCCCTTTATCTGGACCGGATGATTGGATTGATTGGGAGATTAATTAATTAATTAACAATATTAATTAAATAATTAATATGATAAAAATGATGGATTAATTAATTAAAAATATTAATTAATTAATTAAAAAGATTAATTAACTTGGTTAGGGTGAGATAATTAATTAATTAAAAAGATTAATTAATTAATTAGAGAGTGGTTGGAGGGAGAAAAAGAGAGGAATTGGTGGATAACCATCAATATTAACTCAAGAGGTGAAGAGAAATAAGGAAATAGGGGCCTATTTATAGCCAAATGGGGTTGAAGGTAGTTTAGGTAGTGAAAATGTGAAAAGACCATGAGGGATATGGCTAGAAAGGGTTGGAAAATCAGGTTGGGGAGTATTTTGGGCACTGCAGGCGTAGCAGTGGGGCCCACCACTTGGAAGGGCTCTGGTGCTTCCCAGAAAGTGGCTACTGCCTCCTAATGCCTAGGTGGGTGTGCAGGCTGAAAGCTTACTTTTCTGTCGGCTAGGTTTTGAGACTTCCGAATTAGTTTTTGGGTGTTACAAAGCTTAAAAAATTAATCGATCGGTATCGATAGGTTTGAAATTAATTTTAGAATAATTAAACAGTCAATTTGAGAAAATATCCGATCAGTTTTGAAAAAATGCTATCTAATATAGAAGGTTTGGTTAGGGTAAAAAAAGTGCCAGTCAGCGGGACCGCCATGCTGGCTCTGCGTAGCACACTATTCTTAGTAGGTGTCAAGCTATGGCCAAATGTTAAGGTGTAAACAGAATTGGCTTTGAACAAAAGGTGATTTTAATGATAGTGAATGTTAGAAAGAGGTGCCATGTTAGACTTTGGGGTGTGTTCTTATCAAGTCCTTTAGTAGGAAACCCTCTAGGATAAATGAGGTTTTATCAATGGCTATCAGTCTGGCCTTGATGTTGGATGCGAGAATGATCTTAGTGAAGAGGACAAAGAAGGTTTGGCGAATTTCAATCAAGGCTATTTGTCCGGCTGTGAACCCTCAAGTTCGCACCCTTGGGATTCGGCCGTAGCTTAACACCTACAAAGATTAGTAAGCTACACAAATCTAATATAATAAAATTCCTCAAAATTGCACTTTTAGATGACCATCACTCAATTACAAACCCATAGAGTCAAACAAGGCTCAAATTGGATCAAGAACGGATGAGAATGGGCCAAAAAAGGGGAGCGGCAGCCCACGGGCTAGTTGTAGTAATTTGCAGTTGGCTGCGGCAACTGCAGCCTCTTTGCTGTTGCCATAGGCGTCCTTATAGTAGCCAATTTGACTGCCATAGAGGCTCCGCGGTTGCCACAGAGGCTCTGCGGTTACCGCAGCCCATAATAAATTACCACAGCACATTCTTCCTGATTCTCACACAGAAAATTCATAGTTTTAAGCTCCCAAACTTCCCCTATAAATACCTTACACCTCCTAACAACTTACACACATAATTACAAAACCCTATTCCTAAGCTTTCCAATCATCAAAACCCTCTTTCTAAACCTCCAAATCTTTAAAACCCTATTCCAAAATTTCTTCCATCACCTCAAACCTTATTCATTAAGCTTCCTAATCACCTCAAACCCTATTCATAAGCCTCCTAATCACCTCAAACTGTATCTTTAAGCTTCCTAACCAAGAAAAGGTGCAATTTAAGTTATTTCTTTCAAAGGGAATTTGTGGTACTCAAGCAAAGGTATGATCCAAGTCCCTCCAAGGAGAGTTAGTGCTATTCAAGAGTTCTTCATCCAAAAGGAGTGCTCATGCTATCCCTAAGCCAAGGTGAAATTTTGATCTAGTGCCAAGCTTGCTCCTTATGTTCTTTGCCACTAAAAGCCAAAGGTAAAAGTTCTTTCCTTTTCCTTTTCAATTTCAATTTTAAGATCTAAATTTGAAAAGATCTAATTTTTTTTTAATTAAAATATAGTCTAATTAACAAATCTCTAAGCCCTTAAAATCAATCAAAACATGATAACAAAGGCAATGACTTAAAAACCCCTCCTTCGCAAGAAGGAAGAATTGCGTGGGGTTTGATTCCCATTCAAAGGGATATGCAGGCTTACTGTCTCTAAGGTATTCAACTCCACTAAAATTAACAAATTCTTCTCTTTATGAACTTCTTCACATAATTTAGGATTGAAATTACTTTTCTTGAATAAAAGTCAAAACTTTAGTTCTTTTTATTATAATTGTTTTATTATTTTTTCTTATTTTAGTTGTTTAGATTATATTTGGAGAATGTATGTTTTTCCTAGAATCTGTAAGGGCTAAAGGAAAGATCCTTGATTTTGATATTTTAACTTGTAATAGTTTTAAGTAGTTTTCCTTTATTTTTTGCATTTTATAATAGCCATTATCTCATATTTTGCCATGCATTGCATGACTAATATTTGTTTCATGCATCAAATTATATCTATTCACGCATATATAAAAGCTTCTTTTAAAAGCTATTTTGTATTTAAGCCAAACTTTTTTTTTTGTATTGTTTTAGCCAAAACCTAGTCCCCGAGCCATTTTTAGTCGTTCGAGGACTAGTGCTTTTCCTTGGGATAAATGTTATAATTTTAGAGTCAATCAAATTGGATTTTTTCTTTAATTTTCCCAACTAAAATAAACAAAATTAAAGTGGCGACTCCTTTGTAAATTACAACTTACAAAATACAATTTTCTGAACTCATAGCAGGTTTCAATCGTGATGTTTCTCAAAATGAGCATTTTGATTCCCTTTAGCGGGTCGGACCAGTGCTCGGGCGAGGCCTCATAGTTGATGACTCCACTAGGGATTCCAAATTCTTTTTTTTAAAATAAAAGATAAAAGTGGACTACTCTTAGTAAAATAAAAGTTTGGCTTTTAGTACAAGATAGCTTTTTATACATCACAACATTGGACTCCTTGTCTAAAACCCTAGTTTCTTAGGAAAAGGAATAGATAGTAACATCGAGTGGGCAACCTTCCTTAGGTTTGCTTGCCAATAGTCAAATCATCTAGCCCATGACATATCCTCTAATCCTTTTAGAGGTATAATGAGTATGCACATATCATTGGACCCACGCAAGGCTCTTTGACTCACATATGGTTAGGTATGTCGCATCTCTAGTGTGATGGGTTCCTTTCAAACTACCCTTACCCTTTCATATAATGACTTATAGAACCTTCCTTTAGGATTGTATGAACCATAATACTGAACCTGGTATTTCATGAAACCTTTTTCAATCATTCATTCATATATGCATGTATACCTTGAACCTCGTGAAGAGTCTAAAACATATCCAAATATCTTCACATCTAAAACCCATGGTCCATCTAAACCCATGATCAAAATCCAAAACTCATGGTCCACCTAAACCCATGGTCAAAACCCAAAACCCATGGTCCACCTAAATCCATGGTCAAAACCTAAAACTTATGGTCCACCTAAACCCATGGTTCAGTCCTATCTAAACCCATGTCAAACTCATGGTAAAAATAAACTCATCTATGGTATCCTTATCCTTATCCTTATCTAAGCTAAACACTGATCTAGCTTTCATCTTCCTTACCCAAGCTAAATATCGACCTAGCTTTATCCTTCATAATTATTATCCAAGCTGAACACTGATCTAGCTTTCATCTTTCACATTTCTTATCTAAGCTAAACACTAACATAGCTTCCATCTTTCATAATTCTTACCTAAGCTAAACATTGATCCAACTTTATCCTTAATAATCCTTATCAAAGCTAAACACTAACCTAATTTCATTCTTATCCATAGTCTTTACCCAAACTAAACCCTGACTTTGTTTTATCTTTTATAGTACTATCTAAACCCATGGCCCACCTAAACCCATAGTCCAGCCTAATCGAACCCATTATCCAACTATCACCAAACCAGTGGTCCATCTAACATCCAAATCTATGGTACTTCCAATCTCAAAACCTATGATCACTCTGCACTTGAGCCCTTGGTAAACCATTCATAAATCGCAATCCTAGCTATTTAAGGCTAAACTCTTACCTAGCCTTCCAAACTACTCTTCAGTTCATTAAAGCTAAAATCTGACCTAGTAGCTCAAAGCTAAATTCTGGCCTAGCCACTCAAAGCTAAAATCTGACCTAGTCGCTTAAAGCTAAAATCTGACCTAGCAACTCAAAACTAAATTTTGACCTAGCCACTCAAAGCTAAATATAGACCTAGTTAACATCATACACCTCCACCCTCATCTTTATTGATACACCATTAACCTAACCACAAGACACTGTGATCCATTGCCATTAAACCTAAAGGTCCTTAGTTTGTCATACCCCACCTTTTTTTCCAAAGCTTGATACTAACCCAGCTCTTTTTCCCTTTCATAAGGTTGCAAGATGTCTACTGGATTTGACAAAGATGTCATGGATAAGATTTTGGCCAAAATATTGGAATGACAAGAAGAGATATTCAAGAGACAAATTGCCTAAATTCAAACCCAATTGCATGCCTAAAGGCAAGCCATATTAAATGATGTCCAAGACATGCTAAATTGGGCTGGCATAAATCAAACCCCAAATCCCACTCTCCAAAATCCACTCAAACTAGACCAATGGTTGACATCAGTTCAAGCCTATGCTTCTAATTCTTCCACCAAGCCAACATCTCCACCACTTCCCTCACCTAATATCCTTTAAACAAACACTCTCTCCCATCTCACACCCGCTAAACAACCACAAATCACCTCCATTCTTGTGGATCCTTCTTAAAGGAAGGAAGCCATATGTAATCCTAAGCTTGATGTTTTCCTAACAAAACTAGAAGCCATGGAAAAGTCAATAAAAAGTTTGAAAAAGAAGAAAGGTATGGTGGATACAAGTTCATTAAGCCTCTTCCCCAATGCCAGATTACCACCAAATTCAAAATGCCGAATTTGGACAGATTTATGGTATTACTTTGCCCAAGGTCCATTTAAAGATGTACATAGGGGCAATGCATCCTTTTGGTATAAACAATGAGCTCATTGCTCAACTCTTTCAACAAACCCTTACTGATCCTACCCTAAGATGGTTGATTAACTTGGATGACACCTAAAAATAGACCTAGGAGGACATTTGTAATGCATTTGTCAAACAGTACCATTATAATATTAAAGTGAACATTATAAGAAGTGATTTAGAAAGCACTAAGTAACTTTCGAATGAGACATTCTCTATGTTTCTTACAAGGTGGAGGGCCAAAGCTACTCTAATGGTAAACAGGCCAACCGAGTAATAACAAATGGATATCCTTGTCAAGAATCTGCTTCTGAACTACCGAGATCTCTTGTTAACACAATACCCAAAGCATTGATCGCAATTGCATCCAAGGTTGAAGATCACCTCCAAAGCAAATCAAAGATTGCTACCATTGAGGAAGAACATGAACCCAACATTAAAGAGTTTGACTCTAGCTAAACCTAACTTGTCTAGAATCAGTCCAAGACCTCATTGGCAATAAATACCTCTTTCACCCATCAACCTTTCAAGCCACCTAGTGACTCAACAAGGTAAGAAGGATACTAGTTTCACATCCCATTTTTGGAGACATGATAGTCCTAGAACACAAGGAGACATAAGGTCACCCATGCTGTAGAACCCATTGACACATATACAAATCATGCCTAGGATTGTACCAAACCTCATACAATAACTCATTTAAAACATTTATTTGAAAACCTTTAGTTGTGAAAGATAGTAATTGGACACTTCACATATAATCCATAAGGAAATAATAGTATTCATAATCCACTCAAAAGCTTAAGAAATAATAACATCTCAAAATAAACATAAAAAATAAATATTTTCGGAGCATCTAATGACAACACTTCATAGCATGGTATTATTAATGACTTTGACAAGGAAATCCCCGAGTGAAGTAGAATGCTTGAGCCATCACCTTGCCTCCTCACACTTGTTCACTTAGAACCACATAAGGAAAAAAAGGGGTGAGATAAATGATCTCAATGAGTAAATGATAGAGCACATACAATAACACATATTCCTTTCAAAAGGAAAGTCATATCTTGTACACATAATTCATGATTTATAATTCATGAATCATGTTGCAATTTATCAAGGGTTCAATTTATCAAGTTTGCATAAATCATGCTTATAACACATAGAGTGAAGGCTATTGCTCTATCACCCCAACACATAAAAGAGAGGTGGCCTTATACTAAATTCCAACTCCTATCACATAGAAGGTGTGAAGCTGATCAAGACCCACGGCTAGAACTACCCTTTCTAGTTGAGGTGGATACACAATCCCTATCCATTGGGTTAAGACTATGTGTATAGGTTTCAATGATTCCCTACATCGGCATGAGGACTTCTGCATAAAGGGTTAAAGGTACTATAGCTAGGGCTAATGGTATTCACATATAACATTAACATTTAAGGTAGCAATAACATGTATCATAATAACAAAGGCAATTTAACTTTGAGTAAAAGATACAAAATAGTGTAGTTCTAGAAAGAATGTAAGTTAGGGCAATAATCATAAAGGTATTATCATTGAATAATCAAAAATGGTTTTGGACCAATTGCCCCTTGGCAACCCAAGCTTAACAAGCAAATCATAGAGTTTCATTTTAGAATAGAAGGAACTTGGGTTTCAAGAATGTCAAAGGTATACATATCATGATAGCTTATACTTGTAACAATATCATAATGTTTACTCACCTTGTGGTTCCTTCACTCTTAATACATGATGCTATCCTATCCTATAACTAACCCATGCACATATAATATTCACATACACTTAGAGTTGCACATACAAATGCACTCTTCACTTACACATAACATGTTGACTTTAAGAGTCTTGCACACTTAACCTTGATAGGCCCATATGAAAACACATTATAACTCATGTCAATACCTTCTTAAGGTCAACAAAATATCATTATCTTAATATCAATTTACTTTAATAATCATCTTAGTACATTTAACACTTCCACACATGTCAACTTATCAATAGCCTTTCAAATGTCATGCCTAACTCTTTTGATCCATTCATTCAATCATTCACTTCATTAATTCAAGATTATTAATTTATTATCGATTCATCATAACATTTATTTCCATATTTCTCAATCACATTCATATTCTAATCACAACATAAGGTTAAGATACCTTAAGTATACCTTAAGTATACCGAAGTGCCTCTAAGCTTGTCTATTGTCATTCCTTCAACCAACATGAAATTTAACCATTTATCATTCATACATACATATCAAAAATCATTAAAATACATCATGTAAAAATTATAGACATTGGGATAAAAATCCCATAGTAGGCCGAATGCATCATCAAAGGAAAAACTAAATTTTTCTTACTTTTTGCACTTTTCATCTATTACAGTAATATGTAAAAACATGGTTTGAACCAAGATTTTTCATGTACACACAACAAAAATCATTTTAGAACTTTAATTTACATGAATCGGCAGCCATATGTGTGACATATACTTGAAAATTCAAATTTTAGGTTTTAGGATGCAAAACCATGAGTTTTTTTATTTTCCGTATTTTCTAATCATTACAGTAATATGTAAACAGGTGGTTCAAACCATTATTTTTCATCTAATCATAGCAAATATTAGTTTAGATCATCTTTATGTATGGTTCGGCAGCCTTAGATAATAATTATGCATGAAAATTCTAAAGTTTAAGGCTTAGGCTGAAAATCATGAGTTTTCCCACTTTTCGTTCATTACAGTAATATTTAAACACAATATTTGAATCATTATTTTTCATCCAAACAAAACAAACATTAGTTTAGAATATTAAACATCAAAATTTAGCAATCATAGAGTTATCAAACCATAGAATTTTCTAACTTCCAAGTTCTAAAGTGAAAACCTTGAATTTCCTTATTTTTTGAAACTTTTTGGTCATTACAGTAATTTCCAAAAATATGATTTAATCCAAAATTTTTCATCAAAACACATTAAAAATTAGTTTAGAAATCAATGATGCAGCAATCACCCCCTTAGTGATGTTTATACATAAAAATTTCAATTTTAAGTTCCAGGATTCACCTTTAGAGAAATCACGCAAAAAGATTTGTGTTTTTGGTAGAGAATTAAATTTCTCTCTCAAAAACTCATCCAAATAGAATTAAATCTATTAAAATCAGTAAACAACCAGTTCAAAATAAATTTTTTCATAATTTATTTCATAGAAATCAGATAGAAAATTGAAAGAGAAGAAAAACTTACGAATACAGGTGAGAAATCGCAAAATTGAAAGGTGCTTTCTTAATATTTGTTTCATGCATCATATTATATCTATTCATGCATACATAAAAACTTCTTTTTAAAAGCTATTTTGTATTTAAGCCAAACTTTTTTTTTTTTTGTATTGTTTTAGCCAAAATCTAGTCCCTAAGCCCTCTTTGGTTATTCAAGGACTAGTGCTTTTTCTAGGGATAAATGTTATAATTTTATAGTCAATCAAATTAGGTTTTTCCTTTAACTTTCCCAAATAAAATAAACAAAATTAAAGTGGTGAATTCTTTGCAAGTTACAACTTACAAAATACAATTTTCTGAACTCATAGCGGGTTCTAATCGTGATGTTTTTCCTAATGAGCATTTTGATTCCCTTTAGTGGATTGGACTGGTGCTCGGGCAAGGCCTCACATTGGCCTTAATGTTAGAGGAAAAAGAAGGTTTAGCGAATTTCAATCAAGACTATCTGTCTGGCCTTAATGTTAGAGATAAAAAAGGTTTAGTGAATTTTAATCAAGGCTATCTGTCTGGCCTTAATGTCAAAGATAAAGATGATCTAGGATAAATCTCAATTAAGGTTATTTATTTAGTCTTAATGTTAGAGGAAAAGAAGATTTGGTGAATTTCGGTAAAGGCTATCTATTTAGCCTTAATGCTAGAGGTAAAGATGATTTGGGTAAAAAAGGTGGAAAGTGGAACCATATAGATGTCTAGGTGATCGTTTCTAGACATTTGTGGGTGAAATTGGTAGATTTGGGTATAAGATATGGAAAGTGAAACCATATAGATGTCTAGGTGACTGTTTCTAGACATTTATGGGTGAAAATGATAGATTTAGATAAAAGAGATGGAAAGTGAAACCATATAGATATCTAGGTGATCGTTTCTAGACATTTATAGGTGAAATTGATGGATTTGGACAAAAGAAATGGAAAAAGGAACCACATTGATGTCTTGGTGATCATTTCTAGACATTTATGGGTGGAGTTAATGGATTTAGACAAAAGAGATGGAAAAAGGAACCACATTGATGTCTAGGTGATCGTTTCTAGACATTTATGGGTGGAGTTAATGGATTTGGACAAAAGAGGTGGAAAAAGGAACCACATTGATGCCTAGGTGATCATTTTTAGACATTTATTAGTGGAAGAGAATTTTGGATAAAATAATTTAGTGAAAAGAGAGCCTCGACCTATGGCGAGTCTGTTTGAGAAATCCTGACAGGATTTTGATAAAGGAAGAGCCTCGACTTATGGCAAGTTAGCTCAAGAGATTCTAACAAGATTTTGATTACTCCAAAGAAACTTGGGCTTCTGAATGTAAGGAGTTAGGCCTTTTTGAAAGGCTCAAAGGAACTTTCCTAGGAGTAAATGGACTATGGGAGTCACACCTCATTGATTAGATTTCAAAAGGTATCATTTAGCCTTAAAGAGACACTGGTAAGCTTTAAGAGGTGTCAATCAGCTTTGAGGAAGTGCTAGTCAGCTTTAGGAGATGTCGGTGAAGCTATTGGCTTAGCTTATGCATGATGGTGCATGATTGCAAATGATTACATAGATGCAGGTGCACAGATTATGCATGCATGTTTTAGAATTCATAGACCTTTTATATGACTTCTATGCCATGTATGATTTATGATGATGTCTATAATGGATAATTGCATGGATGTATGAGGGTGGATTCATGCATTTGCTTTGTGAATGCAATTTTTCCATGTGACTTTTGCATCCGTTGAGCCATATATTTATGGATTAAGAAACTCTACAATGTTTGAGAAACTCAAGTTGGATTGGTATGGGATAGTTGCTATAGGGGCTTTACGAAGAGTTCGAGGGGATTGAGATTTTTGGAGGGCTTGATTTTTGCGATTTAGTGGCCTGAGATTTCTTTTTGTGCTCTTGGCCCGGCTGTGTCACTTAGGCTGTTAACTGGGTGTGAGGCCTCGCCCGAGCACTGGTCTGATCCGCTGAGGGATCGAAATGCTCTTCGGGAGAAACTCCACGATTGGAACTCACTGTGAGTTCAGAAAATTGATTTTTGTATTTTGAAGGTTGAAAAGCGAGTCGCCATTTTAATTTATTTATTTTAATTGGGAAAATTAAAGAAAACCCAACATGATTGACTCCAAAATAATTTGGTTTATCCCAATGGAAAAGTGCACCAATCCACGAGTGACCAAGGAGGGCTCGGGGATCAGGTTTTGGTAATTATACAATTTAAGAAAATGTTATTTTCTTTAGTTTGGCTTGAAATGCAAAATAATTCTTGAAAATGGATTTTTGTGTATGCATGAACAAGAATATAATGATGAATGAGACAGATATATATATATATATGAGGTGATGGAATGACAATAATAAATAAATAGGAAAGATAAATCCTACTTAATTATTACAATATCAAAACAAATGAAATAAGGGGGATCTTTCCTCTAGCCCTTATGGGTACTAGGGAAAGCACACATTCCCCAAAATAAACTGAAAACAAAATCACAAAATAAAGGATTAATGTGAATAAATCAAAATAAGAAAAAAAGAAAATAATATTAATAAAAAGATTTTTGGAGTTGATGCCCTTTCAGAATGGCAGGCTGCGTATCCTATTGAATAGGAATCAAACCCCACGCAGTTCTCCCTTCTTGCGAAGGAGGGGTTTTAAAAATGTGTTGATTTGCTTATTAACTTAATTCTGATTCTTAAATTAATAAGTTTTAGATCTTTTCAGTTTTAGACCTAAAGAGAATTCTAGATCTGAATTTAGAATTTTAAAATAAGAAGGGGATTATACCTTTGCTTTTTTTGGTTTTCGAACGAATGGAACTAGTTTAGCTCCGGATCTCAACTCCACCTTGAATTCAAAGGAAGCTTGGAATTTGGATCTGGAAGCAGCAGCTGTGTGAGTATAAGAACAAAAAATATGCCCGAATTGCTTTAAAATGCTCTGAAAATGCTTTAGAATCTGTTAGGAATTGTTGGAATTCATGTCAAAACTGTGTCAAATGAGGCTGGAGGAGGCTGCTATTTATAGAGCTAACAGAGGAGGTGCCGGCGGTATAGACGATGGCATCGTCGTGGCACCGGCGGCAAGCGCAGCATGGCTGACGCACCGGCTATTTTGGGCAGCACTCCAGACATGCCGCCATGCCGGCGGCATGATTTCCATGCCGCCGATGCGGCATGGTAATTACCCGGCGGCACGGCATGAATGCCGCCTCCTGGGCGGCACTATTTCCATGCTGCACAGGCGGCATGGTAATTTCACGGTGGCACGTCACGCGTGCCTCCTCCTGGGCGGCACGAAAATCGTGCCTCCTGCGCCACTCGCGCTGCTCGATTTGTTTTTGTCCATTTCGGGCCCGTTTCAGCTCGGATTTGAGCTCTGCTTGATTCTGTGGATTCATAATTGAAAGACGATCCACTGGAGGTGCATTTTTTAGGGTTCACAGCTGCCCCCCCTTATCTGATTTGGCCGGACAGAGGCCGAATTTGATAAGTGTGAATCGGAGGCTTAGGATGCCATTTCGAACATTCTGAATGTCCCTTTCAATATTGGGATTTATGGAAGATCTTCATGTCTGATCTTTGGCTGTTCTGATTCAGTTTGGACTATTTTCCAATTTTCAAGCTATTTTTGAATTTTCAATTTTTCTGCAATTTCTGGAGATTCTGGACTCCGATCAAGACTCCGTCTGTTTCGAGAGATGGATAAAAATCCTATGGATTCACTACTTCAGATGGCACTAAATTTTGACTTAAAATGAGCTTGTTATGGTAAAACCACGTAAATTGGACCTGCGAATCAAAAAGTGAAAAAGATGTTATGATGGGGGGCCCACCTTTTCCTCTATATAAAGCTTTAACTTCTTCACTCTTTTCTCATAACTTCACTTGTCTCTCTCTCTCTTCTTTTCTCTCTCTCTCTCTAGTTTCTTTTTCTCTCAAATTTTACTCTCTCTCTTTTGCTTTCTCCTGATGGATATCTTCAACCAGCCAGCAGCGGGTGCCGAAAATTCAGAGATATTGCTAAAAGAGCCGAAGCAGCACATCAATTTTATTGGAACTATTCAGGTATGCTTTCCTTTTCTTGCATAGTTAGAAATAAAAAATTCTGATAAAATTTTTTATTTTTTATTTTTTTTTACAAAAAATTACAGAGGACAAATTTAAGGCCCCGGGGTGGCTGTAGTGTCATGGAGCTGGTTCACATTTACTTGACTAGTCAGGAGGCTATTCGTCTGCGTTTTGAACCCTCTGGACTGCTCGGGTGGCTGAAGCTAGATGTCAAACAGCCGGCTAATGCCATTATGCTCAAAGCATTAGTGGAGCGTTGGTAGGATACTACAAACACATTCCACTTTGGCTGTGGTGAGATGACAGTCACTCTTCGAGTGGAGCATGCTTACTGGTATGCATTTCAGATCTCGTCCGCTCGAGTTTTATTCTTCATGGATCGAGCGCTCTTCTGTAGAGATGGCCGCTCTTATTGGGGCTGATCCCCTTCGTGGGAGCCTAAGTGTCCCCCATTCTTGGCTTCACCGGACTTTGATGACTATAGGTCAGGCTCCTAGTCAGTATAATGTCGATCAGGGTGCTAGACTTTGTGCTCTAATTATCTTGAGCTGCACTTTTCTGCACAACTACAAGGATTGCATAAATCTGAATATCCTGCGATCCTTGGAGAATCTGGACGAGATTGGGGAGTTCGACTAGGGAGGCGCTGGCCTTTGTGCCATGTATCACGAGCTATGCAACATCTCCCATGGCACGCTTTGCGGGCATGGTGGTACCTTCATTGTTCTTGAGGTTAGTATTACTCCATGGTATTTTTGTTGGTTGACATCTGCCTAAGTGACTGACAAAATTATGTTTCCTGCAGTGCTGGATTTATAAGCATTTTTCGACGTTGGCTCCATCACTGAAAGAGCCCAATGCTATTGATCCTCCTTACGGGCGTATTTGGAGGATGTCCAGCAGACCTGACTTCATGATGAAAACATTTGATCAGTGCAGACAGTTCTTTGCTACTGTGACCGCAGACCAGGTATTTTTTCGTTGATCTTAATATGCCTCTTATTGTTTCATCTCCTATTACTGCATATTACAATCTATTTGCAGGTGAGATGGTCTCCATTTATCAGATTTCTGGAGTGGATCCCTGATCGGATTAGGCCTAGCATAGCCTTGGCCTCTTGTCGACTCTTACTCCGCTATGAGTCTCTAAGGATGTTCTATTTGGGGGAGAGGGTAAGGGCACAGGTTACAGGAGACAGAGTTGTGCCACTGCCACCTCCGATAGATATGAGATTTGGGCTGGCTATCTTGGGAGAGGATGAGTGGGTTAATGGAGCTTTCTGTCTAGATTTTTTATTGCTAGACGCAGATTATGACGACTTCTGTGAGACATCCTTGATGCATGGGACACCTCCTTTAGATAGAATGCGAGAGCCGTCTCATAGGAGGTCAAGTTCAGCATCTTCCTGAGGTCCTCCCTCCAGAGTTGAGAGTTTTTCACGGGCCGGCGATACTATTCCGGTTGGCAGCATGGGTCCTAGGGTCGGACCTTCAGGCGTTATGGCCGGCCATTCAGGCTTTGCAGCTGATCCTGCTGGGGTTGGCCCTTCAGGGGCTAGCGGCTCTGCCCCAGCTCCAGCTCCAGATGTTTCATTGAGAGGACCGACAGATTCAGTTTCCTTGCCTACTGGTCTTGTCTGCTTGCCAGCTTATTTGGATTATTTTTCTGTTGACGACCAATTATGTCGTTATCATCTTCCTAATGCACGTCTAGCCTTCTTTCCTACTATCCCTGAGACTGTGACAGAGGTAGTGACTTTTGCTCAACTAGAACTCTTGATCCTTTTTGACAGTTTTGCCTTGTACTAATTTTTGACATATCTTTCTTCCTCAGGTTCCCATGAGTTTTTTTCGTCATCACTACGACCTCTTGGGCCGATATGCATTTGCTTTGACCTCCTTTCTGCATGAGAGAGATTTGACGAAGGATAGTCACGAACAGGATGTGCCCAGGCGAGGACGCCGCAGACCTAGGCGTGGTTGCTAGAGACCTTTTTATCATTTTTTTGCTTTTTCATGTATACATGGATGATGGATGTATGCATAATATATGCTTATGTGACATTTTGGAAATGTATGACATGTTATGATTTTATGTATGTTCTGAACGATGTGGGTGCATGATATGAATGCAGATGTTTTGGCTGAAATAAGAATTCCATTACGCTTATGCTTTTCTCTCGTTTTCTACCTGATTTTGAGAAAAATAAACGAATTTAAACCTAAAATCATGTAAAAACTCGTTTTGAGGGAAGGAGGCAGAATAACTTGGAGAATGAGGCAAAGCTTGGGCGGCACAGTAGGTGTGCCGCCGGTATGGGCGGCATGGCTATCATGCCGCCGCATCAGGCGGCACATCTGTCGTGTCGCGCCATAGCGGAATGGCTGGCGTGCCGCCGTATCTGGCGGCACGGCTGGCATGCCGCCGTACATGGCGGCACGCTTACTGTGCCGCCGGCAGCCATTAACTGCAGGTTAAATCTGCCTATTTAAATAGCTTTTGGCCAATGTTAGTTCATACTTCTCGATTTTTGTGCCTCAAAAAGTCACTTTCAATCATTTTTTGCTCTCCATTAAAAATTTTATTTTTTTATTTCTCACAATGGAGCCTTATTTCAGCCATGCGATGTTCTTATGGTGCAAGAACCTCACAAAAGTAGAGAGAATTAATTTAGGAAAGTATGGGGTAAGCGCTATGCCCACCCTAAGAGGAATAAAGGTGGATTGGGAATTTTTGCGCGCCTGTTTGCGCTTTTAGGATCCAACTGCCCATGTCTTCAGGTTTGGGGCATCTATGGAAGAGATGTGTCCTACATTTGAGGAATTTTTTGTACTACTTGGATCTGATCCAGAGGCCGTGCTGGCTACTCCTATAGAGAAGGTAGGGTATTTCAACTCTTTTAAAAGACTTCTTGATTTGAGCACTGAGGCTGCTAGTCCCATGATGGTGGATGACTAGGTAGATATGAATGCTGTGATAGCAGAGTTTCATGATCCCAAAGATTTTGAGGATGATAGGTGGTTCCATTTGATGATGCGGGCTTTATCCTTCTGTCTGACTGCCGGATACATTTTTGTAAGCCCTACTGGTTGGGGTGATGCCAGAGTTACTAAGCTGATTTCGAAAATGGAAGAGGGGAGATCCATTGCAGCTATAGTGCTGGCTGAGACCATCATGAGTTTAGACAGGTTTGTACTTTTGATGGGCCGTGGTAAATTAGCCCTATTATCCTTCAGGTTAGTTGAATTATGACTTCTGTATTTCAAATCAACTACTTTTTGTGTTTATACTTATCTCTTCTGCACTTTTCAGATTTGGCTAAGAGATCATCTCCGGATAGTTGGACCTCCCACGAAGAAGGACTATTCTGCTTCATGGTATAGAACTCGGACCATTGTGATAAGGCGAGATTCTAAGAAAGAATGGATAAAATGGTTGATGGAGCTGGACTCTGACGACCTGCTATGGAGGTGTGAATGGTATAAAATCAGAAGATTCATGACCATAAGTTTTGGCTACAAAATGGTCTATTTGCTAAGATTGAGAATGGTGACCCTTTACCAGGCTACTAGGGTTATGTGCCAAATGGGACATAGTCAGGGCGTGTCCCCAGATGGCGCTTTGTTTGAGTCTGTTCTGATTACCGAGACTGTTGCCCAAGTTGTAAGAAATGGATGGGTAAGAGGTTTTCATGTTGTTCGCCCTGCTGACTAAGGCGGTAAATCCACACAGTATATTGATTGGTGGATAGCCAACTCTTGGAAATCAGAGAAGGCTAAAAGAGCTGCTATTCTTAAGAAGATAGAAGAAGAAACATGATTATTGTTTTAGTTTGGGACAAATTTTTGATCATGTCTGTATTTTCTTTTAAATGTTCCAAAGTTTAAATGAGATAAAATAAGACATCATTATTTCATTTTTTATCTCTTTTGTTGCTCTAATTTTTGCCTAATCCGCCCTTTTGGGTTTTCAACTTAGCGAGCTTTTATTTTTCATTCATTTTTCTCAATGATACAATTAAGAGCCGAATGATTGTGAAAAATGAAGAGTTTTATTGATGAATTGGACCGAACCCGCATGGGCTGCCTACGTATCTCCTTATAATGACTTATGATTTTTCTTTCTTTTATTTTTCTCTTTATGGAGAATCAGGTCCACGTAGTTCTGACTTTGAGGAAATGAATGCTGATCATGATTTGCAAATGCTATGCATGAGTTACAAAGATGCTTCATGCAAAGTATCTCTTGAGTTGATCCAGGTTGCATGGGCTAGCAAATTCTATGCCATCCAAGTCTGTCAGGATTGCCGCTCCTCCGGATAAAATCTTTTTGATTAGAAAGGGACCACTCCAGTTAGGTCTGAATTTTCCTCTTGGATCATGAACAGGTGCCTTTATTTCTTTCAAAACAAGGTGACCTTCTTGCAATCCTCTGTCTCTGACTCTCTTATCAAAATGCCGAGCCAGTTTCTGTTGATAACCTTGCATCTGATATAAGGCATCCATTCTCTTTTCATCGATGGCTAGAAGTTGATTATGGTAACCTTTTGCCCATTCCACTTTGTCCAACTAGCTCTCCCTCAGAATGCGAGCTGACTTGATTTCTACCTCAATTGGTAGGACGACCTCCATCCCATACACCAAAGAGTAAGGTGTGGCACCGGTTGGAGTATGTACTGTTGTTCTGTATCTCCATAAGGCATATGGCAAATGCAGGTGCCAATCCTTATGGTTGTCAGCCATCTTTTGCAGTATACTCTTCAGAGTCTTGTTTGCGGCTTCAACTGCGCCGTTTGTCTGAGGTCTGTATGGAGAAGACTTGTGGTGTTGAATTTTCTCCTTTTTTAATAACAGAGCAACCTCCTTTTGAAAGTGAGATCCGTTATCAGTGATGATCTCGAAAGGGACTCCGTACCTACAAAAGATATTGGTACGAATAAATTGGGCTACTCGTTTGGAATCCAAAACCTAGTAAGGTGCAGCCTCAACCCATTTAGAGAAATAGTCAATGGCCACCAAAATGAACTCGTGCTTGCCGGAAGATTTTGGGCTTATTTTGCCGATGACGTCAAGGCCCTAAGTTGCAAATGGCCAAGGCGTGGTGATAGGAGATAGAGGTATAGGAGGCTTCTTCTGAAATTTTGCATAGATCTGGCACTTATGGCTCCTCTGAACATACCTCGCGTAATCCTGATTCATGGTAAGCCAGAAATAACCCTGATTCATGATCTTGCAAGCTAGAGCAATTCCATTCATGTGTGGGCCTTCATTACCACCATGCATCTGTTCCATGATCTGTTGGGCTTCTGATTCAGTGACACATCTCAGATGGATGTTATCCCATGTCCACTTGTAGAGTATTTCCCCGTTTGGAATGAAACTCTTGGACAACTGTCTTAAAGTCCTCTTTTCTGTCTTAGAGGCTCCTTCAGGATAGAGTCCATTCTTGATGTAGTTGAAAATATCCCAAAACCATGGCTTGCTATCAGCTGCTTGTACATTCAGACAATGAGCTATACAGCCTGACTCGTGTTTAACTTCAATGGTAACTGGTCTGATTATGAAGCCGTCGCTTATATCAAGCATTGAGGCAAGTGTTGCCAAGGCATCAGCAAATTTGTTCTTTGTCCTTGGTAGATAATGGAAAGATAGTTCATGAAAACTAGCTGCTAGTTCATTTAAACGCTTATGGTAAGGAACCAAGCGCTCTTCTCTGATCTTCCATTTTCCTAAGGCTTGGAAGACTATCAGATTCGAATCCCTATAAATCTCGAGGTATTTGATCCTGAGCCTTATTGCTGCTTCAAGACCACAGATACATACCTCATACTCTGCTTCATTATTTGTCACTTCAAAGTTCAACTTGATTGCAATGGGTAAGTTTTCCCCATTTGGTGTGATGAATACGACACCGGCACGATATCCTTTGTTATTGGACGCCCCATCAAAGTAAAGCTTCCAAACTTCATTGTCAATTGTTAGGATGTCTTCATCGGGAAATTTAGGTTCAACCCAATGATCATCTACTGGTGTTGCAGTTAACTGATTAGCCACTATGCTACCTTTTACTGCTTTTCGCTGCACATATTTCAGATCATATGCAGCTAACACAGCCATCCACCTTGCCATCTTACTGTCAAGAACCGGCTTCTCCATAAGGAATTTCAAAGGGCTATTGTCAGCAAGAACATGAGTTGTAAAGGAGCAAAGGTAGTGTTGCAGCTTGTGGCAGATCCATACCAAAGCAAGGCACAGCTTTTCTGTAAAACTGTACTTGAGCTCATAAGATAGCATCTTCTTGCTCAGGTAATAGATTGCATTCTCCTTGCTGGAGTCTGGAGCATTTTGGGCAAGCATTGCCCCCATTGCTTCATCGGTTACTGATAAATAAAGCAACAAGGGCTTTCCAAACCTTGGCGGCTGAAGCATTGGTGGGTTTAGTAAATATTGCTTGATCTAGTCAAAGGCTCTTTGGCAGTCATCATTCCACTGCTTGGAGGCTCCTTTTCTAAGTAGCTTGAAGATGGGACCACATACATCAGCCAATTGATTGATGAATCGACTGATGTATTGCAGTCGTCTAAGAAAACCTCTGATCTCCTTTTCTGTTTATGGAGGTGGCATTTCCAGAATTGCCTTCGACTTAGCAGGGTCCACTTCTATACCCTTTTTGCTGACCATGTGACCCAGAAAAACTCCAGATGAGGCTCCAAAGACACATTTGGCAGGATTGAGTTTGAGATTGTATTGGCGAAGTCTAAGGAAGAATTGCCTTAATGCTTCTAAATGGCTTTCAACAGTGGTGCCTTTGATTACCATGTCATCCACATAAACCTCAATTTCTTTATGCATCATGTCATGGAAAATCATGGTTGCCATCCTCTGGTAGGTTGCTTCAGCATTTTTAAGCCCAAATGGCATGGCCCGGTAGCAATAGGTGCCCTATTCGGTAATGAAAGCTGTCTTCTCTTTGTCAGGAGGATGAACCATGATTTGATTATACCCCGCAGCCAGATCGGTTAAGGAAACCAATTTGGAACCTGCCATGCGGTCTACCAACAAATCAATGTGAGGTAAGGGAAAATCATCCTTAGGACAGGCTTTATTCAAATCCCTATAATCCACACACATTCTGACTTTGCCATCTTTCTTGGGAACTGGCACAATGTTGGCCAGCCAGGATGGATAGTTGATGGGCTCGATGAAATTGTGATCCAGTAGCTTGGCAATTTCTTCTTTGATTGGAATAGACCATTCTGTCTTAAGTCTTCTTAACTTCTGTTTGACGGGCTTAGCACTTGGATAAACTGGGATTTTGTGGACTACGATGCTTGGATCCAACCCTGTCATGTCTTTCGGTTGCCATAGAAAACAGTCTTGAAAGTCTCTGGTCATCCTTTCAATGTGATCCTTGTCTATGCATGCAGATGCAATGTATGTAATTTTTTGCATGTCATGAGTGCCAGCATTGACGGGCTCTTTAATTATGTCATCTTTCATTTCATTTATTTCATTTTTATTTGATGTCTCATTTAAGTCAGATTTAAAAGTTGGAACTTCAAAGAAAAATGGAGACATAGAGTTGTAAAAGAAAAGAGTTTGATTTTTATTGATTTCAAGTGGGGATATGTCCCAGTTTACATCAAAATAAAAATTGAGACCCTTAAGGTCAAATACATCATCAACAGAAGAAATAGACTCAGATTCATAAGATGAATCTATCTCAGACTAGGATTCTGACTCAGGTATGGATTCTGGTTCAGACTCTGGTTCTGGTTCAGATGGATAAAAGGGGCTCTCCTCAAAGGACCAATTTTGCAGCTCGGTCTCGGTGGGCTAGATTAAGGTGGATAGGTTAGTTTTCTCCTCCTCAATAGTGAGCACGGATACTTCATCAAAGATACTAGCCTCCATGTTCTCTTCCTAATCTCGACTGAGCATGTAGATTGGTTCATAATCTTCTATCTTAAGCCTGACATCAGAGAAAATTTCAAATCCGGGAATCAGTTTTCCGGTATAGGGCAAACCCAAGGCTCAGGAAAGTTATAGTAAGGAACTGTGCCACCTTCCTTTATAAAATAGCTGTTTAGGGTTTTGAAGTAAGGCTACATGGGCCAGTCATAAAGCTCACCTCTTTTAAGGGCAGCTATTCTATCTTTGGCCCGATTCTCCATCTCTTCCATATCCTCATTAGTGGGCTTGTACCCTAGCCCAAATGGTGGTGTTGCCACAAGATAATCTAGGAAGGACTTCAAGCCCCAAATGGTGGTGTTGCCACAGGATAATCTAGGAAGGACTTCAAGCCCTGTTGGCTTCTTCCCAAACCTAGACCAGGAAAGTAATTCATTTTGCGGAGCATGTTAGCAACAGCAATATTCCCAAAGGGGTCAAAATCAAAGGGAACAAATTCTTTACCCTCTTCACCCTCAATGTATTGTATGAAGGAGAAGCCTGAAAGTGGATAGGAGGATAGCTCAAGCTAAATTTTAAGAATAGGAACAGAGTTTGGAATGTCTGGTCTTCCATGCATGTCTCCTTTTACAGTCATGATCCCATTTTTGAAAGGGAACTTGACCTTCTGGTGTAGGGAAGAAGGGATAGCCTTTGCTTGGTGGATCCAGGGCCTCCCCAGTAATAAGTTGAAGCAAGAAGGTACATCGATCACTTGGAATGGTATGGTGAAGGATGTTGGCCCAATGGTTACATCAATTATGGCAACTCCAAGGACCTCCCTCTTAGTGTTATCATACGCCCTTACAATCTGATCTGAAGGGGTAAAATTAGTAACCTCCAATCCTAAGCAGCTTGCCACTTTCAGAGGACACACGTTAAGAGCTGAACCATTATCAATGAGAACCATAGGCACAATCTTTCCCCGTGTAACCACTGTGATGAATAGGGCATTGTTGTGGTTAGGATCTCCTTCTGGAATGTTAGTTTCTCCAAAAGTAATAGATACCCCTTTTGCAGCAGAGGTAATAGAAGCCACAAGGTTTTCCGGTGTGATGTCAATTGGAGTTTGGCATTGATTCAGTGCCTTGCAAAGAGCTTGGCGGTGAGGGTATGAAGATTGGATCAAACTCCAAATTGAAATGTTGGCTTGTGTCTTCTTGAGTTGTTTAAGAATGGGATCTTCGTCTAGTTCAAGAATCCCTTTTAATTTATCGGTTGGTACAGAAACGGGTTGGGTAGGTTGTGTGTTTGGGGTTGGTTGGTTTTGGATAACTCTGCCACTTCTAGTGATGGCATCGATTTCCTCAACTAAGTTAGAGAGGTCTAGGACACAGCAATAGCTGGGATTTGGCTCTATCAAGGAGATAGGGTCAACTCCCTCATGATCATTTATGACATTTACTGTGTGGTTAGGCAAGGGGTTGGTGTTGATGTTTGGTTAGGCTTTTGGGGGAATCAGGTCATTGGAGTCAATGAGGTCCTGAATTCTGTGTCTAAGGGCCTTGCACGCATTTGTTTTGTGCCCAGGTCCCTGATGGTAATCACACCTCTCATGTGGGTTGTAGTTTTTGGGAAGTGGATTAGGGACTGGTTTTGGCTCCAGAAGTTTTACCATATTTCCCTCAAGTAGCTTCTTCAGGATGATACTCATGGGTACACCCCCAAGATAAGAAAACTGCCTCCTTTGAATGCGGATAGGCTTCTTGATTGTCATAGTATTAACTTCCCCCCCTTTCTGATTTGTTGAGGAAGTAACATTACCCTGATGAGCAGGCTTCTTGTATCTTGACCCTGATGGAGTGTCTTCTCTGATATGACCACTTTGTATCAAATCTTCAATTTTTGAAGCAGTGGCAATTAGGGCTTTGAAGGAAGGTAGGTACTGAGCTGTAGCCTTTCCTGGTAAATTGGCAAAAGGTTCTTGACAATGATGTCAATTTGCTAATTTTTAGGAGGTCGGTTTACCATTTGAGAAGCCTTCTTCCTCCACCTCATAAGGAACGAGGAGAAGGATTCCTTAGCATTCTGCTTGGTGGTCTCGAGGTCTCTTCTGGTTACATCGACCTCGATGTTGTAATGATACTATGAAACAAAAATATTGCAGATGTCTTCCCAGGTCCGCTTCTTGGTGACATCCGAATCCACAAACCACTTCACAGCTGGTCCGGTCAGTGATTGTTGGAATAATTGGGCTAGAAGTTGATTATCTACACCCAATGGCTGCATAGCTCCCATATAGACTTTGAGGTGGGTCTTGGGGCAGGTAGTCCCATCAAATTTATCAAATTCAGGCATCCTGAATCTGGGAGGAACCCTTGCATCAGGGAACAAGCTTAAAGATTCTGTATCAATCAAATCCTCCTTCTTCTTCATCCCTAATAGCATCTTTTCCATGCGCTCCATCTTGTCCATGCAGGCTTTTATCTCAGGGTCAACCTCCTTCCTTTGGAAAGGATCCGCGGATTGGGAGGTGGAGGTAGAAGTGATGTTTGGTGAGTTATTCTTGAGGAACTCGGGTGATGGGATTGGTAGTAGTGGGATGGCATCAGTGTTTGTCGTTTCTTTGTCTTTGGATTCAACTCTGGAAGTAGATCCATAGACAGGGTAATAGGTGGGTTTTGGGTCCATTTTGAATGATTTTGGCTCAGTGGGGTTTTGGGCCAGAGAGGTCTGTTCCAGCATGGTTCGGACATCCTCCATGATTGCCCTCCTTTGGGCCCTCAGCATGTCTTGAAAAAGGGCCTCCTGCCTTTTCATGATGATTTCTTGATGCTCAGAAAGTTTGGAAAATAGTTCATCAAAGATCTCATCAGCCCTAGTAGTAGTGGTCTCTTCTCCGGCAACAGACATTTTTTCAACCTTTAGGATAAAGAAAATAAAGCTGGGTCAGTTTCTAGCTTTGGTATGGAATGAACATCATGGAATATATTTGGGACCATGGGTTGACATGGGTTTTTTTTTATTTTTGGGACTAGCAGTGTTTGAGTGGAATTAAGACTCTCCAACTTTGTAAGGTTTCATGCATGTATGCATGTATGCATCAATGAAAAAGGGGGTTTCATGATAATGACATACCAAGTTTCAGTATTATGGTACATACAACCCTAAAGGAATGGTTCTATAAGTCATTACATGAAAGGATTAAGGTGGTTTTGAAGGGAACCCATCACACTAGAGATGCGATATACCTAACCACATGTGAGATAAGGAGCCTCGCATGGGTCGAATGGTACGTGCATACTCGTTACACCTCTAAAAGGATTAGAGGATACATCGTGGGCTGGATGATTTCACTATCGGTAAGCAGACCTAAGGAAGGTTGCCCACTCGATGTTACTTTCTATCCTTTGTTTTCCTAGGAAACTAGGGTCTTGTGCACAAGGAGTCCGTTGCAGTGATGCATGAAAGAGTTATTTTGATTTTAAAGCCAAACTTTGGTATTATACCAAAAGTAATCCGCTTTATCTTTTATTTGAAAAATATTTTGAAGTCCCCAGTGGAGTCGCTAACTGTGAGGCCTCGCCCGAGCACCGGTCTGATCCGCCAAGGGATCGAAATGCTCTTCGGGAGAAACTCCACGATTGGAACTCGCTGTGAGTTCGGAAAATTGATTTTTGTATTTTGAAGGTTGAAAAGCGAGTTGCCACTTTAATTTATTTATTTTAATTGGGAAAATTAAAGAAACCCAACATGATTAACTCCAAAATAATTTGGTTTATCCCAATGGAAAAGTGCACCAATCCACGAGTGACCAAGGAGGGCTCGGGGATCAGGTTTTGGTAATTATACAATTTAAGAAAATGTTATTTTCTTTAGTTTGGCTTGAAATGCAAAATAATTCTTGAAAATGGATTTTTATGTATGCATGAATAGGAATATAATGATGAATGAGACAGATATATATATATATATATATGAGGTGATGGAATGACAATAATAAATAAATAGGAAAGATAAATCCTACTTAATTATTACAATATCAAAACAAATGAAATAAAGGGGATCTTTCCTCTAGCCCTTATGGGTACTAGGGAAAGCACACATTCCCCAAAATAAACTGAAAACAAAATCACAAAATAAAGGATTAATGTGAATAAATCAAAACAAAAAAAAGAAAACAATATTAATAAAAAGATTTTTGGAGTTGATGCCCTTTCAGAATGGCAGCCTGCGTATCCTATTGAATAGGAATTAAACCCTACGCAGTTCTCCCTTCTTTCGAAGGAGGGTTTTTAGAAATGTGTTGATTTGCTTATTAACTTAATTCTGATTCTTAAATTAATAAGTTTTAGATCTTTTTAGTTTTAGACCTAAAGAGAATTCTAGATCTGAATTTAGAATTTTAAAATAAGAAGGGGATTATACCTTTGCTTTTCTTGGTTTTCGAACGAATGGAACTAGTTTGGCTCCGGATCTCAACTCCACCTTGAATTCAAAGGAAGCTTGGAATCTAGATCTAGAAGCAGCAACTGTGTGAGTATAAGAACAAAAAATATGCCCAAATTGCTTTAAAATGCTCTGAAAATACTTTAGAATCTGTTAGGAATTGTTGGAATTCGTGTCAAAACTATGTCAAATGAGGCTGGAGGAGGCTGCTATTTATAGAGCTGACAGAGGAGGTGCCAGCAGTAGGGACAGCGGCATCATCGCGGTACCAGCGATAGGCGCGGCACGGCTGACACGCTGGCCGTTCTGGGTGGCACTCCAGATGTGTCGCCATGCTGGCAGCATGATTTCCATGCCGCACCGACGGCATGGTAATTACCCGGCGGCACGGCATGAGTGCCGCCTCCTGGGCGGGACTATTTCCATGCCGCACCGGCGGCATGGTAATTTCACGGCGGCACGTCATGCGTGCCGCCTCCTGGGCGGCATGAAAATCGTGCCTCCTGCGCCACTCGCGTGGCTCGATCTGTTTCTGTCCATTTCAGGCCCATTTCAGCTCGGATTCGAGCTCTGCTTGATTCTGTGGATTCGTAATTGAAAGATGATCCACTTGAGGTGCATTTTTTAGGGTTCATACTGAGGAGTCTAGGGTTTGGACTTCTTTCAAGGTTTAGTTTTGGTTTTGTTAAGAGGTTTGAACAAATGGATTAGTAGGTATTAGGATTTAGTTAATCTTGGCACTAGTTCTGGTCTTAGTATGATAGAGTTTTGGTTACAAGGATAAATGGCTTGGTTAAGTTTGGAAAGTTCACTTAGATTTTGGAGATTGAGTTTCCTTTAAGTAGATGAGAGGGGTATACCATGATTTTCGTTCACAGTGGGATCCTTCGAGTGGCTTGGTTTCATTAAGGAGCTAGAGCTTTAGAAGTAAGAGGTAGGCTTCCTCTATTAGCAGGGGATTTGAAGTTGGGCCTTTTAGAAAGTGTGCATGGCTTTCATTTTGCTAAGAAATTGGGTTATGGGCTTCCAGTGCTTGGCTTGGGTGATGTAAATTTTCAAGAGTTTTGATTTCTGCCAAGGGCTTTAGCTTTATGGCTGTTCCCTTTTTTTTTTTTTTTTTTCCTTCAATTCATTGCTTTATAGAAAGGAAAGAATGTATTGCTTTTTGGGTTCAATTGGATTGGCATAAAGGTCAAGATGAACTTTTAGGAAATGACGGAGAGACACCTGATCTGGGTCTTTTGGTGACTCATACACTTTGATAGGAGAACGTGACTTAGAGATCTTGCCTTTGACAAGAGGTGGTGGACTATCGAAACTTGCTTAAAAGAATATGAATGTCTTTAAATGATATGCCCTAATGATGGGTAAGGGTAGCTTTATTTGTGATGACTTGATATTCGACTTGAAAACTTTCTTTACCCTTTGAATGATTAAGGGAAGAAAAAAGGGGTGATGCAAAGAAGGATGACTTTGAGGAGGATAAAATTATTTGACTACTCATGAGGATAGTTTATTTATACCGACTCGATAGATTCAGATGGATTTTGACATGACTCAAAATAGAATCCAATTTGAATGACACATGGTCTTTTTTTTTTTTTCAATGTGGGAAAAAGTTAGGCATGACAATCTTGTTAGCCATTTGATCTATTTTGCAACTTCTCATCAGGCCTTTCTTCATTTTGGCAAATTGACTACTTCAAAACTTAACACTGCATTTCTGCGATCCTCTTTGTGAAGTGGTCTTCAGTCATTAAGATTTTCTTATACTTGATCAAGGATGTAAGATTTGATTACCCTAAATAAATAGCTAGTCAGGCTAGTCTTAAGGAAGGATAGCCTTGATGCACACAATAACTTTGTAGCTAAGTTCTAAGAGCTGTTCCATCTTTAGTCTTGGTATGATGTTATCGTGTAATGTAAGCAAAACTTTATTATTATTATTATCATTTTATTTTTCCTTCTTCTTCTCTTCTCTCTCTTTCTCTCTCTCTCTCTCTCTTTTTATGGTGTACCATTCAAGCTGGATTCAAAAAAGAACACGAAATATAATATCAAAAATCTAAACTTTTATTAGAAATACATGGCAAGCTCTGACTTTGACCTTGGACAATTGAGGATGAAAAGAAAAGAAACAAGCATAAGACTCAAATTAAGAGAAATATTCAATAGACTTAAAAGACTCAAACTTGGACTTTAGATAACTCAGACTCAGGGACTAGAAAAAAGGGCATGTTAGCTAGGCCAATGCTTTCCTTAAAGTGCTAGTCACTAGGTAGGTTAGATGAATCTGATAAGGTGTGTTCCCACTTGAGATTGATGATGTCCCTAAGGTCAATGGGTACATTGGGTACTGGTTCTGGAGGGAGGATATCTCCATTGTCAATAAGGTCTTGGATTCGATGCCTTAGATTTTTGCACATCTCAGTTTCATGCCTAGCTCCTTGGTGGTACTTGCAGTACTGATCGGGTCTATAGTTTTTGGATGGATGGATGGAGGGTGCTTTCGGCTTTAGAGGCTTAACCAAGTCACCTTCAAAGGCCATCTTATAAATTGCACTTAAGGAAATTCCCAAATTAGTGAACTTTCTTCTCTCTGGTTTATAGGATTGGTGGGTAGTGATGGTAGCTACTCTTTTCCTTTTTGCTTGGATGAGATAATTAGAGTGATAGCACAAGAATTACTATTCTTGCATCTTTCCTCAACTGTGTGAGCTTGCTACACAGTGGTGTTGCGCTTGAATGGTAGTTTGATGGGTCCTTTAATGTTTGGTTAGGTAGAAGTTTCCATTCCCCAAAAAGGATTCAAGGAAGGAGGAAAGTTGACTTTGGTGTTTGGTGGATTGAGATTTTTTGCCAGATCAATAATAAGAATTGGGTTGGCAAGAGTGTTTACGGTCAGTTGTATGGTATTTTTGCACACTTCTTTATCATGGGCAAGGCCAATGATAGGAATTGGTATGGTTGCAACAATAGGACCAAAGGTTGTATTGGTTGAAAAAAGAGAGGTGTCGGGCTGATTGACCATAGGAGGAGCTACAATGTTAGCTAGATCAAGATAGGATGCACTAAAAATTGAGTCAATTGGATTTGACTTAGACTGGTTAGCAAAATGGGGAGGTATGATGTTGGACATACTAACATGAAAATCATGAGACATTGTCAAAGGATTTGAATGCAAAGACTGCATTTAGGAACATAGGGCTTTGGTGAGCTGAGCCAGTGCTTTATTAAAGCTGACTTGTCGAGTAGTTAGGGCTTTATTGAATTTGGTTTGTTGGGCATCTAAAGCACTGTTGAAATTAGCTTGTTGAGTGTCAAAGGCATAGGTGAGTATGGCTTGGAAATTTTCCTCTTGCCTTTTAAGGATGCTGGTGAAATATGCGTTCATGGTGTCTCATTCAAAAGAGTGGGCCATCAGTATCTTGAAACAGAAAACAAACAAAAAAATTGGGTAATAATACAAAATTGTGAAGGAAAAAGGTAGTATGAATGTGAAGGTATGTTGGAAAAAGGATTCCCTCCACATTTTTGGTTACCGGCTTTACATGTTGACAAGGTGAGTGTGTGGGGTGTTTTGGTATAATGGACCACCATTTTAGGTCTTTGAGGTGTTTGAGGGTTTACCTTGTTGAGCTTCTCATGTTATGTATACATGATCATGGCATGATACTTGCTAAAAAAGGTTTCATGAACATGGAAAACTATCGATTATTATGGTACATGGAACCTAAGGTCAAAGGCTAGGGTGACTATATACACAAGGGTCAAGGGTAGTTTGATTTAAGGGTCCCCGTCCCCCTAGAGCATCGATATACCTAACCACATGTGAGGCAAGGAGCCTCGCATGGGTTCAACATTATTGATTGCTCATTACACCACCGAAATGATCAAGGATTCATTGCGGGGTGGAATGCTTTCACCAACTCCCAACGTACTCAAAAAGAGCTGTCAAGCCAATGCTATTCATCATCCAAAAGTTTTCTTAAAGCTAAAGTTTAGGCGATGAGCCTTTATTATGCAAAGTGATGCATGAAATTCAAGTTATACTTAATGAGCCAAATAGATATTATTTTGGAAAATTTTTTCATTAACCAAATAGTAATCCTTTTATTTTCCTTTTTATTTTAAAAAAGGTGGCAATTAGTTTCCAGTGGAGTTGCCAGCTATGAAGCCTCGCCCGAGCACTATCCCGGTCTGCTATAAGGAATCGAGATACTCATTTTGGCTTACACTTATGATGAAACCCTCGGGTTTAGATTGGCTGATTTTGAAAATGATTTTGGGAGTCGCCACCTTAATTTTATTTAGTTGGGAAAATATTAAGGAAAAAACCCAAATTGATTCTAATTCATTAATTTTTAATTAATTTGCCCAAGGATAAAAATACTAGTGTAACAACCCACATCTACCCTAAGAGTTTTATTGACAAATTATTTGAATTTAGGGTTGTTGTGACAAATTGAGTGACTATATGAAAATTCATCGGCGATGTGATTTATGAGTTTGGGATATGTTAAATTAATTTTAATATGCCTAATATGAATTATTATGGTAAAACAAATGATTTATATGAATTTGGTTAGCATAAAATAATTTATTGTGCAAAAAAATGAATTTTCATGTAAAACGATAATTTTTAAGAATAAAATAATTTTATGAGTATTTTTGAAATAAATGTTTTAAGGAAAATTTTAATGAAAATAATAATCAGCCCCTAATTTAAATAAAAAGCCCAATTACCAAAAGCCCACTACACTAAAATACTCATAACCTAGCTCATCAAGGGTATTAGTAGAAATTGCATGCCAAACCCTAGTTTTTAATGTAAAATTCAGCCAGCACCATATTTTCGGCAGCCATCACTCTACTTTTCTGTATTTTCATAGAAAAATTCTCTCTAAAAAATTCCCTCTACCGAAATTAAGAAAAACACCTTTTAACTTTACAATTTCTCACCCGTATTCATAAGTTTTTTTTTTTTTTCAATTTCCTATACTATTTCTATGAAATAAATTATGAGAAAATTATTTTGAACTCATTATTTATTGATTTCAATAGATATAATTCATTTTGGGTGAGTTTTGAAAGAGAACTCTAATTCCCTATCGAAAACACAAATCTTTCTACGCGATTTTTTCAAAGGTAAATCTCATGACTCAAAATTAAAATTTTTATGCATAAACCATACCAAGGGGGGATATTTCTACATCATTGAATTTTAAACTAATTTTTGATGTGTTTTGATAAAAACTAATGGATTAAATCATATTTCTGCATATTACTGTAATGATCAAAAAGTTTAAAAGAAACATGGAAATTCAAGGTTTTTGTGCTAGAACTTAGAAGTTGGAAAATTCCATGATTTCATATGCATATGCTATCGATTTGTGTATGATATTTGTTTTGTTTGGATGAAAAATAATGATTTGACTCATGTGTTAGCATATCGCTGTAATGAACGGAAAGAGCAAAAAGCTTGTAAACTCATGATTTTCTTCCTAAATACTAAATTTGGAATTTTCATGTATGAAAAACATCCATGGCTACCGATTTGTACATATTGGTATTCTAAATTGATATTTGTTGTAATTGAATGAAAAATTATGATTTAAATGACATGTTTACATATTGTTGTAATGACCGGAAAGTACCAGAAATAAGAAAGCTTATGATTTTGCATCCTAGAACCTAAAGTTGAAACTTTTCATGGATACAAATGTATATATGGGCTGATTCCTACATGTCTATATTCTAAAATGATTTTTGTTTTGATTACATGAAATATTTTGGTTCAAACCATGTTTTTAAATATTACAATAATAGATGAAAAGTAAGAAAAGTAAGAAAATTCAATATTTCCTTTTATAAGAAAATTTAGTTTTTCCTTTAATAAGAGCATTCGACTTATATCCCAATGTCCATAATTTTTGTGTGATATAGTCTAATGATTGCTGATATGTATGAATAAATGATAAATGATTAAATTGCATGTTAGTTGAAGGAATGACCCTAAACAAGACTAGAGGCAATTTGGTATACTTAAGGTATCTTAACCTTATGCTGTGATTAGAATGTGAATGTGATTGGGAAATATGGAAAGAAATGTTATGATGACTTGATAATGAATTAATGGTCTTGAATTGATGAAAAGATTGATTGAATGAATGGGTCATAAGACTCAAGCATGACACTTAAAAGGCTATTGATAAGTCGACATGTATGGAAGTGTTAAGTGTACTAAGATGATTGTTAAAGTGAATTGATAATAAGATAATGATATTGTGTTAACCTTAGAAAGGTATTGACATGAGTTGTAATGTGTTTCAATGGACCTATTAAGGCTAAGTGTGCAAGACTTTTAAAGTCAACCTATTATATGCAAACGATGAATGCATTTATATGTGCAACTTTAAGTGTATGTGAATATAATATGTGCATAGGGTAGTTATGGGTGTCATGTGGAAATGATGAATGCACTTATATATGCAACTCTAAGTGTGTGTGAATGTTATATGTGCATGGGGTAGTTATGTGATGGGATAGCATCATCATTAAATAAATGCTAAGTATTGAATTAAATATTATGTTAGAGCTTAAGGAGTCTTAGAAGTCTAAGAGTGTGAACCCTTAATTTTGCACCTTCCAGTATGCATTTAAACCTTAGAAGCACTTAGGCTTAGTGAACAAACTTTCAAAAGTCAAAAACTCTCAAAATGGAAAAATCAAAATATTTCTTTTTGACATTTGAACCCTTTCAAATCATCCAGGACTGAGTAATGAGTATAACGCAATTGGAATCATGTAAAATGGATAAGAAACGAGCAAGAATGAGCAAAAATGAGTAAAACAGGTGAAAGCAGGACTCGTTGCCACAGAGCTCTACACCACTGCTACAAAGCCCTCTACAGAATCACAAAGAGCCCTGTGGTGCCATAAAGCCCTCTGTAGCAACTCCAGCAAAAATCTAATTTTTTACAATCCCACATTGGAAATTTGTGTTTTCTATGCTTCAAACCTCCTCCTCTATATAGAGGGCCTCCCTACACTTCAAAGCATCAACTTCTAGCATTTGAAAAGCAATAACTTCAAGCAAACCGCTTTGCATTTGCTCCTTACTTTGCAAAGTGAGTTGGGGGCTTTCTCCTTGATTCCTACCTGACTTGTTTAAGGCTTTCCACCATCTGCTGGTTTGAGGCAAGTCTCTTGCCTAAGGCTCATGTCTGCCACCCAAGTCTAGTTATCGCTTCGCCTAAGGCTAGCCACCGCCCATCCAGGCTAGCCATCGCTTGCCGTCCAAAGCCAGCCACTACTTACTGAGGCTAGGCACTACCCATCATCTAAGGCTAGCCACCATCCAAAGCTAGCCGCCACCCACCATTTGAAGCTATTTGCCTCCTGCCATTCAAGGCTAGCCACCATCCAAAGCCTGCCGTCGCCTCGAGGCTAGTCATTGCATGCTGTCCTTAGCCAACCATTGTCTGCCATCCTAAGTCAGCTGCTACCTGCCATCCACAGCTAGCCTTTACTTGCCATCCAATGCTAGCCACTGCTAGCTAGTCGTCGCCCACCGTCTGAGGTGAGCTTTTTTCCTTTAATTTTCTTTTGTCTAAATTTCTTTGCCTACTTTAGTTAGTTAATTTAATAGATTCATCTAGGTTGCTAGTTAATCAACTCAGTAATCAATTCAATTAATTAATTAACTCAACCATCTTTTAATTAATCAATCAAAACATGATAAATTGGCTAGGCTAAACTAACTCCTTCGCAAGAAGGGAGAACTGCGTGGATTTTGATTCCCATTCAAAGAGATACATATGCATGCTTGGTTCAGACATCGAATCTAATTAAAACTAACCAACTCTCCCCCGTATCACCTTCTTCACTTACTCTTATTTTGTTTCATTTACTTTATTATTAGGTTTAGTTTGGGGAATGTGTGACTTCCCTAGAACCCATAAGGGCTAGAGGAGGTATCCCCTATGTTTGGGATTTTATTTGTAATATTAACTTTCTTTTGGACTATTACTTGTATTTATTATTGGATATGTGGAATAAGTGATCATGCATATTATAAATTTTCGATGCATTTAAAATTATTCATGAAATATATTTTAAGTCACTTTTATATTATTTAGTCAAACTTATTTTGTTAAATTAAACTGAAAACCTAGTCCCTGAATCCTCTTTGGTTTCGAGGCTATTGATCTTTTTCCTTTGGGTAATAATTGGAGTCAAATGGATTTTTTTCTTATATTTTTCCAAATAAAAATAATTTAAGGTGGCGACTCCAATAAATAATTTTCAAACCCATCAAAGATAAGCTCGAGGGCTTTCTCATGAGTTCTTTCCCAAATGAGCATTTAGATTCCCTTTAGTGGATTGGATTAGTGCTAGGGCGAGGCGTCACAGCTGGCGACTCCACTGGAGACTAACCTTCTTTTAATAAGAGAAAAAAATAAGTGGGGTACTAATTGGTTTAAAAAGAGTTTGGCCTTTTAATATGATTGTGACTTTGCATGCATCACTTTCCTAGGCTCTTTGCCGTCCAATCTAGTTCTAGGAAAATAATGGATAGTGAGTAGCATCGATTGGGTGACCCTCCTTGGGTCTATTCACTGATAGTGAATTCATCCACCCTGCAACAAATCCTTTGATCCTTTCAAAGGTGTAATGAGTATGCACATACTGTTGGACCCATGCAAGGCTCCTCGACTCATATGTGGTTAGGTATATTGCTGCTCTAGTGTGATGGGTACCCAAATCGGGCCACCCTTACCTTTTCATATAATGAACTTAGATCTTAGCCTTAGGTTGTATGTACCATAATTAAAACCTTGCATCTTTGCATTCTCATGAAATATTTTCCTCATGCATATCATGCATTCATACTGTATAACAAAACATGCATTCATCTCAAGTCTAGGTCAAACCTTGAAACGAAGAAGGGTCAAACATTCTTATCTCCATTCAAATAACTTCCCTATAAACACTTTCATTTCTATGCAAACACCTTCGCCCCCACAAACCTAAAACCATCACCCTAACCTTTAACCTTAAACACCTTACCTTAGTCTTACCCTAAACACCTTGCTCTAGTCTTATCCTAAACACCAAACACCTGAACCTCACACCTCAAATGTAAACCTAAACCACTTTTAACCTTTGGACTTTAAGCCATAGACCCACAACCCAAAGACCCATATCCAACCCTAAAAACCTTGCTACTTGACCATAAGCCTAACACATAGCCCCCATCCTTACCCAAAACTAGACATCTTAAGTTCTTTATACCAAAACCATCATCTTAATCCTATCCCTTGTTCAAAACCAAACCCATTATCTTTAAGCCCAACACCCGTGGCCCATCACCTTTCAAAACCAGTCTGTTACTCTTAAGCCCAATAACTTTAGCTCAACACATTACCTTAAACCCAATACCTTTGATCCTACACTAAGCTTAAAATATTTGCCCCATCAAACCTTAAGCCAAAAAAAAAAAAATGGTTGGTCCATGACATAATAGGAAGCCTTTTCTCTTAGGATTTGTACGCCTATACCTTCATCACCTTTTCTATTCCACGCCCATCACTTACCTTGTTGCTTTGGTTTGAAGGTACTAATGGCCCACCTGCTTGATATGGCTTTCTTGACCACACTTGTGACCAGAGTCCTTAAGAAGCAAGAAGAACATTTCCAAGCTATCCTAGCTGCTCAACAAGCCTAATTTGAGGAATAAAGGCAATTTATCATTGTGGAAGTTCGAGCTATGATTAACTAGGCCACCCTTAGCCATTTTAACCCAAACCTTAGCTTGAACTAGACCAATCCTAGCCAAACCAATTCATATCTGGACCAAGGTGGGGAAGTTTTCTCTTATCCAGACAATAGATTGCTTATAGAGAAACTTGAAGCCATGGAAAGAATCATCAAATCCCTAAAGCACTGCAATGATCTAATTGATGTGGACAGTTTAACCTTACTCCCTAATGCCAAGCTTCCTCCTAAATTCAAAATGTCTGAGCTAAAAAGATTTGGTGGAACCACTTGCCCCAATACCCATATGAGGATATATGTGAGGGCAATGAAACCTTTAGGAATTAGCGATGAGCTCCTAACTCAACTATTCCAAAAATCATTAATTGGTGTTACTAGGAAATGGTTCCTTTCACTAGACAAGAGTTAGAAAAGGACATGGGATGATATCTGCTATGCCTTTGTTGAACAATATAATTATAACAGTAAAGTGGATGTCACTAGGCATGATTTGGAAACCATCAAGCAGCTTCCAGAGGAGTCCTTCTCCATGTTCTTTACAAGGTGGAGGGCTAAAGCTGCTTAAATGGTAAATAGACCAACAGAGCAAAAACAAGTGGACATCCTTGTCAAGAATCTACTTCCAACCTATCAAGCCCACTTGTTAACCCAATACCTACCCACTTTTAAGGCTTTGATTGCAACCGCATCAAAGGTTGAAGATTGCATCCAAAGTGCATCATTTCAACCTGAATTCCTCACCACTGACCTGAATAGTGATGAAGAACCCGAACCTAATTCAACCCCACCTTACCTCAGCCCCAAGTGGCATGACATGGAAGAGTTCAAGTTTAGCTAATCTAACCTATCTAATATTGAATTCCAAGCCCAAGTCTAAGTCTGAGTCCAAATCTTAAAATTTGAGTCTAAATTCGAGTCTGTGTCTGTCATTTTATTTTCCTTTTCACATATTTTTCATCAATCATGTCAATTCCTTTTTGATATTTTGTAATAAAATTTTCCATTGCAATAAAACATCCACATTTATTTGTGCACTTGTCTTTTCTTGTTTTAAACATGGATGAGCTTTAAAAAAAAAAAAAAGAAAGAGAAAAAATATAATAAAAATAAAAAAAAGGAGAAGAAATGAAAAAGTCCACCACAATTAAGGTGCCATCAATAATTGCTTTCCCAGCTCCTAACTGAAGAAGGTCTAGAAATGGACCTCTCATCAAATAATTGAAGCACAAAATCAAACTATACACCTCAACAAGAGTGCAACAAGATTCGTCTAATCCTAAATTCAAAGGTTAAAGCCCCTTAAAGTGAAGGAAAGCAGTAAATCATGGTGCAATATTTTCTCTGAAACTTCATTAATCCAAGCTTCCTAAGTTGAAAACCCAAAAAGGCAGCTTAGGCAAAAGTTAGAGCTAAAAAAAAAGACAACAACAACAACAACAAAGAGAAAAAGAGAAAGAGAAAGCTCATCCTAGTTATCTTCCTTCATATCATTCAAAGTTTGTCAAATCAGGTTTAATTAATCTGTCTCGTCTTATGTCTTCAAGGTCATCCTTCATCACTAGAGGCTCATTCTCTAAAGTGATATTGTCTTCTACGCCCTTATCTCACAGTGGGGGTATGTCTTTGTAGGTCGTAATCATCTATTGTTAATCCATCTCATCACTTAGCTCAAAGAGCTTAAGCATAATATCTCACATTGCTAGTCTTCATGTTCCTATCTCTTATTGGGAGTAAAATCCCCAAGTTGTCTTTTCTTATTAGTCCTTCAGCCACTCTTTAGGGCACTTCCTTTCATCCAATATGTCATCTACATTCAAGCCAATATAGTGTCACTCTAAATGTCTCTTCAATCTCAAACAACAAGGTTAGCTTGGCTTGTTCTTTTCTATGAATCATGATATAGATAGCAAAATCATACAACCACCCTGATCCTTTTCAAAATTTCCAACTTGCCTTTGAACCATTCCCCAACTTCAAAATGTACCATTCCATCTTTTCAAACTCAAGCCTCACACCACCCTTTCCTCGGCAAAATCTCATCATCTTTTAAAGGCCAAGCCCATAGGCAAAACTAAAGATCCTAAGTCTTTCAAGACTCATCATCCTTAAAGCCAGCTTTCTCTAGCATAACCAAAATCAACTCATGTCTTGCAAAGCTTAAGAAGGGCTCAAACCAGTCAAGTCATCCCATGTCTCATTGGCAGAACCTCATAATCCTAGAAAAGACCAAGCCTCCTTGGCAAATTACATCACCTATAAAGTCCAATTGAGTCAAAGCGTGCCAACCATATGATGGGCAAGAAAATCTAAGCATCCATATCAAAAGGCAAACCCTTATCCATGAAGCCTGCGACCAAAACCTTTAATATCATACCTAAGATAAAGCCAACCATCCTCCAAAAAGGTCCAAAGCACCATTAACCAAAGCCTTTAAGCTTTTAAGCCTGAAGCCTAAACCAAAAAGCCCTTACCATGAAACCTAAGCCCAAAAGCCTTTGCCATGAAGCCTAAACCAAAAAGCCTTCACCATAAAGCCTAAAGCCAAAAGCCTTTGCCATGAAGCCTAAAAAAAGCCTTCACCATGAAGCCTAAGCCTAAAAGCCTATACCATAAAGCCCAAACCAAAAAGCCTCACCATGAAGCCAAAGCCTAGCTTTCACCATGAAGCCCATTCACAAAAAGCGTTCATCTACTCCAAGGCCAAATCTGACTAAGCCTTCCCCAACTAATTTCATAGCCTGACCTTTCCTCTAAGCCAGACTAGACTGAGCCTAAGGTAGAACTTAACCAAGCCTTCCAAATGAACTCTCCAAAGGTTGTAACCTAACCGTGCTGAAATACCAGACTTGACTAAGCCTTCCATATGAACTTCTCTGAGGACAAGCCCCACAAGCTGACCTTCCCTAAAGCTTCCAATATAATCATCTCTAAAAGCTTGACCCTCCTCATCAAGCTCTCGAATCCAGCCTCAAACTAAATCTTCCCTAAAGTCATACCTATCTAAGCCTTTTAAACTGAATAGCCCGATCTTTTTCAAGACCACACCTTGCTTTTGCCTAGGCCAAACTGATAGCCATTAACCAACCAATCTCATACCTAACATGCCCATCTTTACCTCTAAGCTAGCCAATCAACCAAAAACCAAATGAACAAACCATTTTCCTCTACCATTCTAAAGTAGGGGCATATCCCTTCCAAATATTCACTTTTTTTCTGAAATGGGGGCATCTTTCTCCCAAAGATCAACACTTTTATATCAGAACTGACCCTTCATAGGTTCAAAGTATCATATCATTGCATAATTATCTAGCATTTTTATATTGAACAAGATCATGAATTAAGGCAAATTGTTAAAACTGTCGAAGAAAGATAAGATCATCATCATCATTCCTACCAAACAAGATCACCACTTTGTTTTTTTTCCTGCCAAACAAGTTCACCACTTTGTCAATTCCTACCAAATAGGGTCATCTTCTTTCCTACTAGACAGGATCATCATCATCATTCCTACCAGACAAGATCATTGCCTTCAATCCTATTAGATAGGATCATCATTATTATTACTACTAGATAGGATCACCACTTCATCGACTCCTACCAGACAAGGTCATCATCACCACCACTTCATCGATTCCTATCAAACAAGGCCATCTTATTTCTTACCAGATAGGATCATCATCATCATTCCTACCAAACAGGATCACCACTTCATCGATTCTTACTAGACAGGATCGTCACCTTCAATCCTATCAGACAGGGTCATCATCATCATTCCTACCAAACAGGACCACTACTTCATCAATTCCTACTAGACAAGGTCATCAACACCATCAGACAGGGTCATCTTCTGTCTACTAGTTAGGATCATCATCATCATTCCTACCATATAGGATCACCACTTCGTTGATTCCTACTAGACAGGATCATCACCTTCAATCCTATCAGACAGGATCATCATCATCTTTCCTACCAGACAGGACCACCACTACATCTATTCCTACTAGACAAGGTCATCATCACCATCACTTCATCGATTCCTACCAGACAGGGTAGTCTTCTTTTCTACCAAACAGGACCGTCGCCTTTAATCTTATCATATAGGATCATTATCATCATTCCCATCAAACAGGACCACCACTTTGTCGATTCCTACCAAACAAGGTCATCATCACCACCACTCCATCGATTCCTACCAGACAGGGTTGTCATCACCACCACTTTATCGATTCCTACTAGACAAGATCATCATCACCACCACTTCGTTGATTCCTACCAGACAGGGTTGTCATCATCACCACTTCATCAATTCCTACCAGACAAGAACATTACTTTTAGCTCCTACCAATTATCACATACTATCAGCCACTAGATCTCCCAAATATACCAGGAGCATCTTCTCTAAAATTCAACCACACGTCTCACCCAAATGGCTAAACTCTGACCCAGACATTAATTTGGTTTCTTTGACCATCTCCCATCCTTAGGTTTACTATCATCAAAATTGCCTTTCTGACAAAAGATAATTCTGATGAGGGGGCGGCTGTGAACCCTTAATTTTGCACCTTCAAGTATGCATTTGAACCTTAGAAGCACTTAGGCTTAGTGAACAAACTTTCAGAAGTTAAACACTCTCAAAATGGAAAAATTAAAATATTTCTTTTTGATATTTGATCCCTTTCAAATCATTCGGGACTGAGTACTAAGTATAATGCAACTAGAATCATATAAATGGTCAAGAAATGAGTAAGAACGAGTGAAAATGGGTGAAATAGGTGAAAGTGGGGCCCATTGCCGTAGAGCTCTACAACACTACCGCAAAGCCCTTTGCGAAATCGCAAAGAACTCTGTGGCACTACAAAGCCATCTGCTGCAACTCTGGCAAAAATCTAATTTTTTGCAATCCCACATTGGAAATTTGTGTTTTCTATGCTTCAAACCTCCTCCTATATATAGAGGGACTCCCCACACTTTAGAACACCAACTTCTAGCATTTGAAAAGCAATAACTTCAAGCAAACTACTTTGCATTTGCTCCTTACTTCACAAAGCGAGTTAGGGGGTTTCTCTTTGATTCCTAGCATTTGAAAAGCAATAACTTCAACAAACTTCCTCTTGAGTTCTTTCTCAAATGAGCATTTTGATTCCCTTTAGCAAATCAGACCGGTGCTAGGGTGAGGTCTCAAAAAGGGCTATGTGACTTAGGAGCAAAGGAACTATAAGGTGAGTAAATATTATATTCATATGCAAGGGTGAGTAAACACTATAATCTTGCTTCAAGTGTGAGTAACATTATATTATGTTACAAATATGTGATATCATGTTATGTGAACCATGAGATCTTGAAACCTAAGTTCTTCCTATCCTCAAATATGATTAAGTGATTTCCCTATAAAGTTTGGGTTCCCAAAGGACAATTGGTCTAAAAACCATTTTGCTTATCCAATGATAATTCCTTGTGATTATTATCTTAACTTATATTCTTTCTAGAACTACACTACTTTTCTATCTTTTGCTCAAAAGTTAAAATTGCCATTGTTATTATAATACATGTTATTACTGCCTTAAATGTTATTGTTATATGTGAATACCAATAGCTCTATCTATGGTACCTTTAACCCTTTATGTAGAAGTCCTCGTGCCGATGCGGGTAATCATCCAAACCTATGCACACGGTCTTAACCCAATGGATAGAGGTTGTGTATACACCTCAGCTAGAATGGGCGATTCTAGTTGTGGGGCCTGATCAGCTTCATGCCCTCTATGTGATAGGATTTGGAATTTGGTTTGAGGCTACCTCTCCTTTATGTGTTCGAGTGATAAAGCAATAGCCTTCATTCTCAATGTGTTATAAGTGTGATTTTTGCAAACTTGTTAAATTGAACCCTTGCTAAATTGCAGCCTGATTCATGAATTGTAAATCATGAACTATGTGTGTAAGCTATAAGTTTCCTTTTCAAAGGAATATATGTTAATATATATGCTATATTGTTTACTCATTGAGATCATCTATCTCATTCCTTCTTTCTTGTGTAGTTCTTGGTGAGCAAATGTGAAGAGGCAAGGTGATGGCTCAAGCATTCTACTTTACTTAGGGAATTCTATCACATCCTAACTTTTAAGACATGACAGTCCTAGAACATGAAGAGACATAAGGTCACCCACGCCCGTAGAACCCACTCATACATATGCAAAAAAAATTGCCTAGGATCGTACAAACCTCATACATTAACTTAATAAAACCTTTTATAAAGGAAAAACCTTAAGTTGTGGAAGCTAAAAATATACTTTATTACAATTGATAAGAAAACAATAGTATGACACTAAGTAAATTTTCTAGCATAATATCTTAGAGTAAAGTTCCCATAACAACTCCTAGAGCATCTAAGGACTCATCATAACATGGTATTATTAAAACTTTGATAAGGGAATTTCCTAAGCAGAATAGGGAGCTTGAGTGATCACCTTGCCTTCTCATAATGCTCACCTGGAACCACACAAGGAAAAAGGAGTGAGATAGATGATCTCAATGAGTAAACAAATATGACTTATATAATAACATATATCCCTTAGAAGATTTCATAGCTCATCATTCAAAATTTATGATTTACAGTTCATGGCTTGTAATTTAACAAGGTTTATAGAAATCAACTTATAACTCATAACACATACAGAGCGGAGGTTACTGCCTTGTCCACTCTTAACATAATATAGAGTGAAAGCTGCTGCCTTGTCCAATTGTAATATAATATAGAGTGAAGGTTGCTGCCTTGTCCACTCATAACATAATATAGACTGAAGGTGACTGCCTTGTTCACAAATAACTCATAACATATAAAGTGAAGGCTGTTGCCATGTTCACACATAACTTATAACATAATTTATAACTTATGAAGGTAATAGTAGCACTGAAGGATACAATCAAATATAACATAATAACAATAAGAGTTTATCTTTTTTTAACAAAAGATGAACAACAGTGTAGTTTTAGAAAAAATATAAGTGAGGGTAATAATCGCAAAAGTATTATCACTAGAAAATCAAAAATGGTTTTGGACCAATTGTCCTTTGGCAACCTAAACGTATAAAGAAATCATTAAAATATAAAAGAACTTAGGTTTCAAGATATCAAAGGTTTACAAAACATGATAGCTTGCACTTGTAACTTGAAACATAATGTTCACTCACACTTGTAGCATGAATACAGTGTTTACTCATACTAGTAGCATGAATCAATGTTTACTCACCTTGTGGTTCCTTTGCTCCTAATACACATAGCCCTTTTGAACCTCTAAAACTCCTTAAGCTCTAACATAATATTTAATTCAATACTTAGTATTTATTTAATCATGATACTATACTATCCTATAATGTCACATCCCAACCTTAGAGATATGACAGTCCTAAAACATAGGGAGACATAAGGTCACCTACGCCTGTAGAACCCCACTTACATATAAACAAATCATGCCAAGGATCGTACCGAACCTCTTACAATAACTCATTTAAAACCTTTAGATGAATACCTTTAATTGCAGAAGTCTATAATTAAACATTACACATAAATCCATAAGGAAAATAATATATCTCAAATAAGTATCAATCAACATTCCCGGAGCATCTAATGATAAGACTTCATAAATTAGTATTATTGATAACTTAGACAAGGAATCCCCTAAGCAAAGTAGAATGCTTGAGCCATCACCTTGCCTCCTCACATTTGCTCACCTAGAACCATACAAGGAAAAAGAGGTGAGATAGATAATCTCAATGAGTAAATGATAAGGCACATACATTATCACATATTCCTTTGAAAAGGAAATACATAGATTATACACATAGTTCATGATTTATAATTCATGAGTCAAGTTGCAATTTAGCAAGGGTTCAGCTTGGCAAGTTTGTAGAAATCACACTTATAACTTATAAAGAGTGAAGGCTATTGCTCTATCACTTGAAATTATAAAGGAGAGGTGGCCTTATGCTAAATTCCAACTCCTATCACTTATAAGGCATGAAGCTAATCAAGATCTACGGCTAGAACTGCCCCTTCTAGCTGAGGTGGATACACTACCCCTATCTATCAGGTTAAGACCATGTACATAGGTTTCGATGATTACCCGCATCGGCACGAGTATTCTGCATAAATGGTTAAAGGTACCATAGCTAGAGCTAATGGTAATCACAATTAATAATATCATATAAGGCAATAATAACATGTATTCCAATAACAATAGTAGCTGAACTTTCGAACAAAAGATACAATGATAGTGTAGTTCCAGAAAGAATATAATTTAGGGTAATAGTCACAAGAATTTCTCATTGGATAAACAAAATAGTTTTAGACCAAATGTCCCTTGGCAACCCAAGCTTCTCAAATAATTCATATAATAATATTTTAGAATAGAAAGAACTTGGGTTTCAAAGTCACAAAGGCTCACATAACATGATATCACATATTTGTAACATAACAAAATGTTACTTGCACTTGTAGAAAGAATGTAATGTTTACTCACACTTGTAATATGAACATAGTGTTTACTCACCTTGGGGTTTCTTTGCTCCCAGTATACGTAGTCCCTTTGCACTTCTAAAGCTCCTCAAACTCTAACATAATATTTAATTTAATACTTAGTATTTATTAACTCATGATGCTCCTATCCCATAACTAACCCATACACATATAGCATACACATACACATAGAGTTCACATATAAGTGTACTCGTCACTTGCACATAACACGTTGACTTTAAAAGTCTTGCATACTTAGGCCTTATAGGCTCATATGAAAACACATCACAATCATGTCAAAACCTTTCTAAGGTCATCACAATATTATTTTCTCAATATCCATTCATTTTTACAATCATCTTAATACACTTTACACTTCCATACATGTCACTTTAACAATTAATCTTTCAAGTGTCATGCTTAACTCTTATGATCCTTTTTATTCAATTGTCATTTCATCGACTCATAACCATATGTTCATCATCAAGTCATCATAACATCTAGTTCCATATTTCTCAATCACATTTGCATTCTAATCACAATATAAAGTTAAGATACCTTAAGTATACCTTAAGTATACCAAAATGACTTTAAGCTTATCTAAGGTCATACCTTCAACTAACATGAAATTTTATCATTTCTTATACATACATACATGTCAATAATCATCCAAACATATCACATAAAAATTATAAATATTGGAATAAAAATATTAATGTAGGCCGAATGCATCACCAAAGGAAAAATTAAATTCTCTTTCTTTTCGCACTTTCTGTCTATTTCAGAAATATGTAAAAACATGGTTTAAACGAAGATTTTTCATGTAAACACAAAAAAAATCATTTTATAATTTTAATTCATATGAATCAGCCACACTTGGTGTTGTTCATACCTAAAAATTCAACTTTTGAATTATAGAGCACAAAACCATGAGTTTTCTTATTTTTGGTATTTTTTGGTCATTTTAGAAATATGTAAACAGGTTATTTATCCATTATTTTTCATTCAATCTTAGCAAATATCAGTTTAGAACACATCCATACATGATTCAACAGCCATAGATAGTATTTATACAAAAAAATTCCAAGTTTTAAGGCTTAAGTGAAAAATATGAGTTTTCGCGCTTTCCGCGCTTTTCATTTATTATAGCAATATACAAACACATGATTCAAATCATTATTTTTCATCTAAACAAAACAAATATCATGTTAGAGTACTTCCTCACACAAATTGGCAGCCATATATCAATTTAATAATAGAATTTTCTAACTTCTAAGTTCTAACACAAAAACCTTAAACTCCTTTGTTTTTCTGAAACTTTTCGGTCATCGCAGAAATATGCAAAAATATTATTTAATCTAATATTTTTCATCAAAACAGATCAAAAATTAGTTTAGAAAATAAGAATACACAAATTGCCCCCCTCTAGTGATGTTTATGCATAAAAATTGTGATTTTAAGTTATAGAATTCACCTTTGGAGAAATCTTGCAGAAAGAATTGTGTTTTTGGTGGAAAATAGATTTTTTCTCCCAAAAATCATGCAAATAGAATTTAATCTATAAAAATTAGCAATCAACTAGTTCAAAATAATTTTTCCATAATTTATTCTACAGAAATCAGTTTAGAAATCGAAAGAGGAGAAAAACTTACAATTACGGTCAAGAAATCGCGAAACGAAAAGGTGTTTTCTTAATTTTGGCAGAAGAAATATTTTGAGAGGATTTTTCTGCCAAGATATAGAAAAATAAAGTGGTGGTTGCTAGAAGACCTAGATTGGCCAAATTTTTCATTATATATTAGGATTTGGGTACAATTTCCACTAATACCCTTAATGAACTAGGTTATGAGGATTTTACTGTAGTGGGCTTTTGGGTATTTAGGCTTGTTATTTAAATTTTGGGTTGATTAAAAATAAAAATAAAAAGAATATTTGTTTTATTATTTTTGTAATATTTTCCCTAAAATATTTATTTTTAAAAATTATTGAAAATACTCATAAAATCATTTTATGCTTAAAAATTGTCTTTTCGCATGAAAATTCATTTTATTTAAAATAAATTCTTTTATGCAAATGCACTTTATGTAAATTATTTATTTCATAATATCAACTCATATTATGCATATTAAAATTAATTTAATATGCCACATGCTCATCAATCACTTAGATTACTAATTTTCACAAAAGCACACACTTAGCCTTAATAACTCTAAATCAAGTAATTTATCATGAAAATTCCTAGGGTGGGTGTGGGTTGTTACATTCTCCCCCCTTAAAAGAAATTCATCCTCAAATTTAAATCCTTACCTAGTTGCTCTTGAAAAGCTAAGGATGCTTCCGCCGTATCTCCTCCTCTGTTTCCTAAGTGCACTCATCTATCCCATGATTTCGCCACTAAACCTTAATCATGGGTATCTCCTTGTTTCTTAACTTCTTTACTTGTTGATCCACTATAGCTATTAGTGACTCCTCATAGGATAGTTGTTCATCCAATGTAATGTCTGGAGATAATAGAACGTGAGATGGATCTGACACATATTTCCTTAACATTGAGATGTGGAACACTGGATGCACATGCGCTATAGTTGGAGGCTGGGCAAGTCTTTAAGATACCTCTCTAACCCTATCTAAGATTTCGAAAGGACTAATGAAATGAGGTGATAATTTCTGTTTCTTGCCAAATCTCATAACTCCTTTCATTGGAGAGACCTTTAAGAACACGTGATCTCCCATAGCAAATTGGATTTCTTTTCGCTTAGGGTCTGCATAACTCTTTTGCCGACTAAAAGCTGTCTTCAGTCGATCTTGAATTAATGGTACTTTCTCGGTAGTCTCTTTAAGTAATTCAGGCATTTCTATGTACTTGTCTCTAGGTTCAATCCAACAAATCAGAGAACGGCATCTTCTCCCATACAATGCTTCGTATGGTGTGATGCCAATGGATGAATTATAGCTATTGTTGTAGGCGAATTCAATTAAGGGTAAATACTTATCTCAGCTACAGCCAAAGTCCAAGACACACATCCTTAGCATATCCTCGAGTGTCTAAATTGTTCTTTCTGACTGGCCATCCGTTTGAGGATGAAACGTCATACTGAAATCTAGTTCTGTTCCTAATGCTTCTTGCAACTTCTGTCATAACCTTGAGGTGAATTGAGTTCCTTGATCTGAGATGATAGAAATTGGCACTCCATGTAGTTTCACAATCTCAGCTACATGCAACTGCACATATTGAGCTACAGAATATGTGGTCTTAACTCCTAGAAAATGAGCAGACTTTGTCAATTGATCCACTATGACCCATATAGAGTCATATCCCTTAGAGGTTCTAGGCAAACCAACAATGAAGTCCATAGTGATGCGCTCCCACATCCATTCAGGTAGTCAAATCTCTTGTAGTAATCCTAAGGGTCGCTGATGTTCATACTTGACTTGCTGGCAAGTTAGGTAGGATGCTATGAACTTAGCCACATCTTTCTTCAGTCCAGGCCACCAATAGTTAGCTTTCACATCATGGTATATCTTGGTAGTTCTAAGATGAGCACAGTAAGGTGTATGATGTGTCTCCTTCAATATCCTTTCCTTTAATCCATCCACATCAGGCACGCATACTCTATTCTTGTACTTTAAAATTCTATTAAGCACTTCAAACTCAGAGTTCTTTCCATCTCTCATCTCATCCTTCAACTTCATCATGTGTGGGTCCCTATCTTGTGAATCCCTTATATCTTCCATTAACTTAGACCTTACTTGAAAATGAGCTAATAAAACTCTTGATGCTCTAATCTCTAGTTTCAATCCTTGATTAAACAATTCCTTTAGTTCCTTTACGATTGGCCTCTTTCTCACATCCATATGGGCTAGGCTTCCCATCGACTTTCAACTCAGGGCATCTGCCACTACATTCGCCTTTCTGGGATGGTAGAGAATCTGACAGTCATAATCCTTCAACAGTTCAATCCATCTCCTTTGTCTCAATTTGAGGTCTCTTTGGCTCAAGATGTACTGAAGACTCTTATGATCCATGTAGATCTCACACTTCATCCCATATATGTAATGTCTCTAGATGTTTAGAGCAAACACTACTGTGGCTAATTCCAAATCATAAGTAAGGTAATTCACTTCGTGTCTCTTTAGTTGTCGTGATGCATAGGCGATAACTTTACCATTTTGCATCAAAACACACCCAAGTCCTACTTTTGAAGCATCACAATAGACAATGAACCCTTCTTCTCCTTCTGGTAATGTCAAAACTAGAGCCGATATCAAACACTTCTTAAGCTTGTGAAAACTCTTCTCATAGGACTCTTCTTAACTGAACTTAACTTGCTTTCTAGTCAGCTTGGTCAATGGAGCTGCTATCTTAGAAAAGTCCTATACGAATCTATGATAATATCTCGCCATGCCTAAGAAACTCCATACTTCTAAAACTGTTGTGGGCCTTGGCTAATTTGCTACCGCTTCAACTTTTTTAGGATCAACTTAATTCCCTTCCTTACTTACTACATGTCCAAGAAAGTTGATAGACTCCATCTAGAAGTCACACTTGGATAACTTAGCGTAGAGTTGGTGATCACGTAACGTTTAAAGCATGATCCTCAAATGTTCTTCATGTTCTTCTTTATTCTTTGAGTAAATCAGGATGTCATCAATGAACATGATCACAAACTTGTCAAGGAATGGTTTAAACACTCGATTCATTAAGTCCATGAAAGTAGTAAGAGCATTCATCAAACCGAATGGCAAAACCATAAACTCGTAGTGTTTATATCTAGTACAAAAAGCAATCTTGCAGATGTCTTCTCCTCAAATCTTTAGTTGATGATAGCCAGACCTTAAGTCAATCTTGGAGAAGTGACCAGCTCCTTGCAATTGATCAAAAAGATCATCAATCCTTGGCAATAGGTATCTATTCTTCATAGTGACTTTGTCAAGTCGATGATAGTCAATGCACATTTAGAATGAGCCATCCTTATTTTTCACATACAGCACTGGAGCACCCCATAGTGAATTGCTTGGTCAAATAAAACTTTTATCAAGTAGATCATGCAATTGCATCTTTAACTCTTTTAACTCTATTGGTGCTATACGATATAACAGTATCGATATAGGTTGCATACCAGGTAGCAGTTCAATGTTTAACTCGATCTCACGATTAAGGGGTAATCCAGGTAAATCTTCTAGAAAGACATCTATGAACTCATCCACCACTAAAATGCTCTTGTCTCGAATGGCAGCTTCCTTGACAGTGTCGATTACATAGGCTAGGTACACTTGGCATCCTTTCCTTAACATCCATCTCACTCCTAAGGCCGATAATAGGTTCAGGGGATTCTCATTCCTATCTCCTTGTCACACAAACTCCTTCCCATCTCTAGTTTGAAACTCGATGAGTTTCTTTCTACAGTCAATACAATCTTCATGCTCATATAACCAGTCCATCCCTAATATCACATCAAATTCTAGTACATCCAATTCTAGCAATACTACCAGAAGTGTTTGTCCATTAATGTCTATATCGTAGCCCTTATACTCATACCTTACTTCCATCACTTCCCCTAAAGGAGTTGATATTACTAAAGGTTCACTCATCAGTTCCTTATCTATACCCAGGTACTTAGCAAAACAAGGTGACAAAAAGAATGGGTAGCACTAGAATCAATTAAACATGTTGCGCTAGAACTTTGGATGAGGATGATACTTGTGATGGCTGTGTGCAAATCGTGAACCTCTTGCTAATTTAAAGCAAAGACTCGATCCTTACCCTTATTCTCTATTGTCGGTGCATTCCCAACCGCTGGTCCTTTGTCCTTGACTCCTTGTCCTTGCATTTGGAATAGCCTAGATTGTGGTCATACTGTGGTCCCATTCCCTTGACTCCTCGTCTGAGGGCAATCCTTTATGAAGTGCCCCATTTGCCCACACTTAAGGCAAGCACTAGTTTCTCTTTAGCAAATTCCAGGATGCTTTTTTCCACATTTGTTGCAAGTGGGAAATTCTTACATAGTTTGATTATTCCATGGTCCAAAGGATGAAAACTCCTTCTTTGAACCTCTTTTATTTCCATGCTGTCCCCCATGACTTTTGTTCTTATGCCTTCCCCTCTGGTCTCGTTCAGCTCGTTTGGCTCTCTCCGCCTTGTACCTTTTCTTTATTATCTTAGCCTTATCTATAAGCTTGGCTAAGGTTGGAAACTCTATTGCTACCAATGAATTAAACAGAGGTGTGATCAGTCCTCTTAGGAAATGATTGATGCGACTTATTTTAGTAGGGACAATATTGACTGCAAATCGACTAAGTCGATTAAACTCCTTAGCATAATCTAACACAGACATTCCTGGCCTTTACTTCAATTGCTCAAACTATAATGCTCTATCTTGCCTTTCTCCTTTTGCCAAGAACTGATCTATTACTTCTTACTTAAACTCTGCCCACATAGGTGGGTCTGCCCCGTAAAGCCGTTCTTCAATACTTCTCTCGTACCAATACCAAGCTTCTTTCTTGAGTTGGAGTCCTACCAACTTGATCACTCGAGCATCTGAGCAAGGTAAATGACAGACTAGCTTATCCATCTCATCCAAAAATTCATGTGGATCATCTCCTTCCTCACCACAAAATGTAGGCGGTTGCAGCTTTTTAAACTCCGCTATGGTCATCCCTTCATCAGGTAGCTGCTTCCTTTCTCTCTGAGCAGGTGCCACTACCCCAGGTGGCATAACTCCATTCCTTTCTTGAGTTGGTAGTGCTTCCTGCCTTTGAGCTCGTAGCTCATCCAATTCCTTGCACAAGTCTCTCATTTCCTCGCGCATGGCGTGCACTTCTTGTAAAGATGCTTGCTCACTAGAGCCCATAGTCGGTGCCCTCAAGTTGGATCTTTCTCTTGACCACACAGGTGCAGAGGCAGCATTCGATGCAGTGTCCGATAAAACATCATCATTAGCCCTAACGGATTGGGCAACTATGCGAACCTTCTTCTTAGGAGGCATTCTGTCTATCATAATAAGGGAATTTAGTACTAATCCCCTATCCTAACTTATTTAATCCCTCCTTATACTAGCACACATTATTATGCATTTACCATATCACATCATTAAGCAAATGTCATGTATGTATCACATATCACATAGTTTTGTACATATCACATATCATAATCAAGTAACATATATCTCATAATATCACACCATATCATAATAATGAAAGAAATCATCTCATACTAAGTAACTACGTAATCAAGGAAAAATCATTTATATTATTTAAAGTGCTAAGTTGTTACGTCGATCATCATGTCTACTCGACCTAGTTCTTGTGTCCACCCCCAAGGCAATGAAGAGCGATATGGCCACTGCTGCCACATCGGTAGCAAAGAAGATCTCTATCTTGATGGCGATTCGTCGAAGATGTAGACCTCACTGGTGAGTAGTCTCCTCCATGCTCAACAATCCCTGACTTGAGTTGTTCCATATCTTCCCTTAGGGCATGAATCATAACCTTAAGGCGTCAGTTTTCCTCCTTCAAGTATGAATAGTTATCCTCCAATTTTTGGATCTTACTATAAACCCAATCAGGATCTAAGCGTTCCTCAAGGTCCTCCTCTTCGTCAGGGGTCTCCTCCTCCATTAGATGAATCACAGATATGACTTTCTCAAACAATCTCAGCCAAGTCCTCTTATAGGTCACATGGGGTGCTCTGGGTCATGGTCCTTAAGCAGGTGTAATCTTCTTGGTCATCTGTCAGCAAAATCGTAAGGCAAGCAAACAATAACAAGGACTACTAAAATCTACTAGGATTTCGCAAAACTATGCTAGCGATGGACTGCAAGTGACATGATAGGAAGATTCCTATGCTCCTGGATTATATTTAAGCAACTCATATAAAACAAGCCTAAAGTGGACTTTTAAAAACTACGGCTCTGATACCACCTTTGTCACATCCCAACCTTAGACATATGATGGTCCTAGAACATGGGGAGACATAAGGTCACCCACGCCCGTAGAACCCACTTACACATAAACAAATTATGCCTAGGATCATATCAAACCTCTTACAATAACTCATGTAAAACCTTTAGATGAATACCTTTAATTGTGGAAGTCTATAATTAAACATTACACATAAATCTATAAGGAAAATAATATATCTCAAATAAGTATCAATTAACATTCTTAGAGCATCTAATGATAAGACTTCATAAATTAGTATTATTGATAACTTGGACAAGGAATCCCCTAAGCGAAGTAAAATGCTTGAGCCATCACCTTGCCTCCTCACATTTGCTCACCTAGAACCACATAAAGAAAAAGGGGTGAGATAGATGATCTCAATGAGTAAACGATAAGGCACATACATTATTATATATTCCTTTGAAAAGGAAATACATAGATTATACACATAGTTCATGATTTATAATTCATGAATCAAGTTGCAATTTAGCAAGGGTTTAGCTTGGCAAGTTTGTAGAAATCACACTTATAACTTATAAAGAGTGAAGGCTATTGCTCTATCACTTGAACTTATAAAGGAGAGGTGGCCTTATACCAAATTCCAACTCCTATCACTTATAAGGCATGAAGATGATCAAGCTCCATGACTAGAACCGCCCCTTCTAGCTGAGGTGGATACACTACCCCTATCCATCGGGTTAAGACCATGTGCACAGTTTTTGACGATTACCCACATCGGCACGAGAATTCTGCATAAACGGTTAAAGGTACCATAGCTAGAGCTAATGGTAATCACAATTAACAATATCACATAAGGTAATAATAACATGTATTCTAATAACAATAGTGGCTTAACTTTCGAACAAAAGATACAATGATAGTATAGTTCCAGAAAGAATATAAGTTAGGGTAATAGTCACAAGAATTTCTCATTGGATAAACAAAATAGTTTTGGACCAAATGTCCCACAGCAACCCAAGCTTGTCAAAGAATTCATATAATAATATTTTAAAATAGAAAGAACTTGGATTTCAAAGTCACAAAGGCTCACATAACATGATATCACATATTTGTAACATAGCAAAATGTTACTTGCACTTGCAGAATGAATACAATATTTACTCACACTTGTAACATGAACATAGTGTTTACTCACCTTGGGTTTTCTTTGCTCCTAGTATATGTAGTCCCTTTGCACTTCTAAAGCTCCTCAAACTCTAACATAATATTTAATTTAATACTTAGTATTTATTAACTCATGATGCTCCTATCCCATAACTACCCCATGCACATATAGCATACACATACACTTAGAGTTCACATATAGGTGTACTCATCACTTGCACATAACACATTGACTTTAAAAGTGTTGCATACTTAGGCCTTATAGGCTCACATGAAAACACATCACAATCATATGAATACCTTTTGAAGGTCATCAGAATATTATTTCCTCAATATCCATTCATTTTTACAATCATCTTAATACACTTTACACTTCCATACATGTCACTTAACAATTAATCTTTCAAGTGTCATGCTTAACTCTTATAATCCTTTTTATTCAATTGTCATTTCATCGACTCATAACCATATGTTCATCATCAAGTCATCATAACATCTAGTTCCATATTTCTCAATCACATTTGCATTCTAATCATAATATAAGGTTAAGATACCTTAAGTATACCTTAAGTATACCAAAATGCCTTTAAGCTTATCTAAGGTCATACCTTCAACTAACATGAGATTTTACCATTTCTTATACATACATATATGTCAATAATCATCAAAACACATCACATAAAAATTATAAACATTGGAACAAAAATATTAATGTAGGCCGAATGCATCACCAAAGGAAAAATTAAATTCTCTTTCTTTTCGTACTTTCCGTCTATTTTAGAAATATGTAAAAACATGGTTTAAATGAAGATTTTTCATATAAACACAACAAAAATCATTTTATAATTTTAATTCATATGAATCAGCTACACTTGGTGTTGTTCATACCTAAAAATTCAACTTTTGAATTATAGAGTACAAAACCATGAGTTTTTTTGTTTTTGATATTTTTCAGTCATTTCAAAAATATGTAAACAGGTTATTTAATCCATTATTTTTCATTCAATCTTAGCAAATATCAGTTTAGAACACATCCATACATGATTCGGCAGCCATAGATAGTATTTGTACAAAAAAATTCCAAGTTTTAAGGCTTAGGTGAAAAATATGAGTTCTCGCACTTTCCGCGCTTTTCGTTCATTACAGCAATAGTCAAACACATGATTCAAATTATTATTTTTCATATAAACAAAACAAATATCAGGTTAGAATACTTCCTCACACAAATCAGCAGCCACATATCAATTTAATAATAGAATTTTCCAACTTCTAAGTTCTAACACAAAAACCTTGAACTCCTTTGTTTTTCTGAAACTTTTCGGTCATCGCAGAAATATTATTTAATCTAATATTTTTCATCCAAACAGATCAAAAATCAGTTTAGAAAAGAATAATACACAAATTGCCCCCCTCTAGTGATGTTTATGCTTAAAAATTATGATTTTAAGTTATAGAATTCACCTTTGGAGAAATCTCGCGGAAAGAATTGTGTTTTTGGTAGAAAATAGATTTTCTCTCCCAAAAACTCACCCAAACTTAATTTAATCTATAAAAATTAGGAATCAACCAGCTCAAAATAATTTTCCCATAATTTATTTTATAGAAATCAATTTAGAAATTGAAAGAGGAGAAAAATTTACGATTACAGTCAAGAAATCGCGAAACGGAAAGGTGTTTTCTTAATTTTGTTAGAGAGAAATATTTTGAGAGCATTTTTCTGCCAAGATATAGAAACAATAAAGTGGTGGCTACTGGAAGATCTAGGCTGGCCAAATTTTTCATTATATAATAGGGTTTGGGTACAATTTCCACTAATACCCTTAATGAACTAGGTTATGAGGATTTTAGTGTAGTGGGCTTTTGGGTATTTAGGCTTTTTATTTAAATTTTGGGCTGATTAAAAATAAAAATAAAAAGAATATTTTTCTTATTATTTCTGTAATATTTCCCCTAAAATATTTATTTTTAAAAATTATTTAAAATACTCATAAAATCATTTTATGCTTAAAAATTGTCTTTATGCATGAAAATTCATTTTATTTAAAATAAATTCTTTTATGCAAATGCACTTCATGTAAATCATTTATTTCATAATAGCAACTCATATTATGCATATTAAAATTAATTTAATATGCCATATACTCATCAATCGCTTAGATTACTAATTTTCACAAAAGCACACACTTAGCCTTAATAATTCTAAATCAAGCAATTTATCACGAAAATTCTTAGGGTGGGTGTAGGTTGTTACACATAACTACCCTATGCACATATAACATTCACATACACTTAGAGTTGCACATATAAGTGCACTCATCACTTGCACATCACATGTTAACTTTAAAAGTCTTGCACACTTAGCCCTTATAGGCCCAAATGAAAACACATTACAATTATGTCAATACCTTTCTAAGGTCACCATAATATCATTATCTTAATATCAATTAACTTTAACAATCATCTTAGTACACTTAATACTTCCATACATGTCAACTTAATAAATAACTTTTCAAGCATCATGCTTATCTCATATGACCAATTTCTTCAATCAATCTCCTGATAGATTCAAGATCATTAATTCATTATTAACTCATCATACAACCTACTTCCATATTATCTAATCAAATTCACATATTAATCCTAACATAAGGTTAAGATACCTTAAGTATACCAAATTGCCTATACGCTAGTCTATAGTCATTCCTTCAACCAACATGCAGTTTAACCATTTATCATACATACATACATGTCAATAATCATCAAAATACATCACATAAAAATTATAGGAATTGGAATAAAAATATCCATATAGGCTGAATGCCCTATTCAAAGAAAAACCTGAATTTTCTTATTCTTCGCACTTTCTGTCTATTATAATAATATGTAAAAACATGGTTTGAACTAAGATTTTTCTTGTAATCAAAACAAAAATCATTTTAAAACATAGACATGTAGGAATTAGCTCACATATAAATTCATATGCATGAAAATTTCCAACTTTAAATTTTAGGATGAAAAACCATGAGTTTTCTTATTTTTGATATTTTCCAGTCATTACAGCAATATGTAAACAGGTAGTTTAAACCATTATTTTTCATTCAATCACAGAAAATATCAGTTTAGAACATCCACATGTATGAATCGGCAGCCAGTGATCATAATTATGCATGAAAATTCCAAGTTTCAAGGTTTAGGGTGAAAATCATGAGTTTTCAAACTTTCTGCACTTTTCGTTCAGTATAGCAATATGCAAACACATGATTTAAATCATTATTTCTCATCCAAAGAAAAAAAATATCAGATTAGAATCCATCCATATACAAATCAGCAGCCACATGTATAAATAAATCATAGAATTTTCCAACTTTTAAGTTCTAGCACAAAAACCTTGAATTCCTTTGTTTTTTAAAACTTTTTGGTCATTACAAAAATATGCAGAAATATAATTTAATCCAATATTTTCATCAAATCACATCAAAAATCAGTTTAGAATGCAACGGTATAGAAATTTCCCCCCTTTAGTGATGTTTATGCATAAAAATTGTAATTTTAGGTTACAGGATTCACCTTTGGAGAAATCGTGCATAAAGATTTGTGTTTTCAGTCAAGAATTAAAATTCTCTTTCAAAAACTCACCCAAACAGAATTAAATCCATAAAAACAAGTAAACAACCAGTTCAAAATAATTTTCTCATAATTTATTTTATAGAAATCAGATAAGAAATTGAAAGAGAAGAAAAACTTATGAATACAAGCGAGAAATCGCAAAATTGAAAGGTGTTTTCTTAATTTCGGTAGAGAGAAATATTTTGGAAGAATTTTTCTGTCAAGATACAGAAAAATGGAGTGATGGTTTCTGGAATGAGAGTGCTGCCAAAATTTTTATTATATATTAGGGTTTGGGGTGAAATTTCCAAGTTTACCCTTAATAAGCTAGGTTAGGAGTGTTTTGATATAGTGGGCTTTTGGGTATTTGGGCTTTTTAATTAATTTAGGGCTGGTTATAGTTAATTAAAAATAAAATATTTTTCTTATTATTTTCTATAAAATTCCCCCAAAACATTTATTTAAAAGTTATTTTAAAATACTCATAAAATTATTTTTATACCTAAAAATCGTCTTTTTGCATGAAAATTCACTTTACGAAAAATAAATTATTTCATGCTAATGCATTTTATTCAAATCATTTATTTCACAATAATAATTCATATTAATATGCCCCAAACTCATAAATCACATCACATATGAATTTTCATAAAACCACATATTTTGTCGCAATAACTCTAAATTCAAGCAATTTATCACGAAAACTCCTAAGGTAGATGTGAGTTGTTGCAAATTCCTTGTCCAAGACAATTAGTTTAATATGTTATGAAGAGTTAACCTTAGATGCTTTAAGAATATTTATTTTTGGATATTTATTTTGAAATGTTATCTTTCGAGATTTCAATTGGATTCTAAATATTATATCCATATGGATTATGTTTAAAGTATTTTTTAACTATGCTTTCGCAACTTAAGGTTTTCAAAAAAAAAAAAAGGTTTATTTAAGTTAATGTAGGAAGTTCTGGTATGATCCTAGGTAGGATTTGTATAAGTATAAGTGGATTCTACGGGCATTGGTGACCTTATGTCTCCCCATATTCTAGGACTGTCATGTATCTAAAGTTGGGATGTGATAAAGTTGATATTAAAGCTATAGTTTTTAAAAGTCTAGTTTAGACTTGTCTATGTATTAGAGTATAATTCTGGAGCATAGGAATTTTCCTATCATGTCATTGCAATCTATCCTTAGTATAGTTCTGTGAAAATCCTAATATATTATAGTACTCTTTATTATTGTTTGCTTGTGTGCCTTACGATTCTTTTACTAGATGACCAAGAAGATTACCTCTATTCGAGGACTGTGACCTAGAGCACCGCATGTGGCCTGCAAGAGGACATAGAGAGGGATGTTTGAGAAAGCCATACTTGTGATCCACCTGAAGAGAGAAAAGACTCTTAATGAGGAGGACCTCATGGAATGTCTAGGTTATAAATGGATTCAGAGTAAGATAGAGAGGTTTGAAAGAGACTGTTTAGAACTGATATAAGAAAATCAATGTCTTAGGTCCTTAGTGTACGCTTTAAGAAGGGATGTGAAGAAGAGGCATAAGGCCGAGAGAGCTGAGGGTGCCGAACATGAACAGAAGAGTAGGCATAAGAGCAAGGGTCACAGAGGCCAGCATAAAGGGAGAGGAAGAGGTCAAAGAAAGGAATCTTTACTTGCAACTTCAACACTTGGAAAGATAATGGTCAATCGAAGCAACTTCATGCCTATGTCTATTGTGGCAAGAAACATTATAGAATTTGTTGGAAAGCCTCTGGCGCATGTCTTAGATGTGGTTAAATGGGCCACTTCTGCAAAGATTGCCCATAAAAGGGAAATTTGGGAAATGCGACCTCGACACTTCCACCACTTAGACCATCACAACCTCAAGGGTAAAGAGCCAAGAATAAGAGACATAATTGAGACTCTCGCTAGTAGATGGTAACAATTAGATTAGGGGCATAAGACTTATATGAGATGAATAATATTATTTGATTACTTAGTGACTTAGTATGGATTGATTTCTTTTATTACCTATGAGATGATTGACTTTTAAAAATGATAGGAGAGCTCATTATGCTATAGGTTATGTGTTACGTGATTAGGATACATGGTACATGCCATGATATGTGATATATGCTAGATGATATATGTCCTATGATCTGATACTTTATGATGGGCACTAATGTTAAATGCATAGTAAGTAGGATGATTGAATAGTAGGGTTAAGTGGATTAGAAAGAGAAGTTGACTAAGTTTTGATCCAATTTAGATTAATGATTGACAGGTATAATGTTATGAGGTATGAAATGCTTACATGTTACAATGGTTTGATATATGAATTAAATGGAGTTATTAAATGGTAATTTTGATTGATGCCATAAGAAGAGGAAGGATATTTAATGATCAGTAGGAGAATGAATGAATTAGTTACATTATATATAAGTATACGGTATGAAGTAAGTGAAGTACATTAAGGAATTTGTGGCTTAGATTGTTGTGACCAACTTATTAAGCCGTGATGGTCCTAGAGCCTAGGGAGACATAAAGTCACCTAAACCTATAGAACCTCATATAACTTATAACCCTTGAATATTCATCATACTAAACCTTATCCCAAGATTGTAACCTTATTACCCTTTGTTGTCACCCATTACTTGTTTATCATTTCCACTTATAATATCATACATAAACATACTTGTAAAATTTATAGAATTTCATTTCACATTAATAGTCAAATGTACATTATTTCCTACATTATTGTAATAGCAATTACAATATAATTTACAATACATGTAAACCTGATAATGTTTTTGTACTACACCTTTCACTACCATAGAGCTATAGAATAATAGTCTTTATAGTTAAAAATCACTATACTTGAATTTAGTAGAACAACTTCCAAGCAGAAGAATTTAGCTTGGAATTTACTTTGTTGACACGTCGACCTTGTCTGAAAAATTTAAACCACTAAAAGATGAGACAATGCTCAGTGAGTACATAATAATACAATATATATATATATATATATATATATATATATATATATATATATATATATATATATATATATATATAGTGTATATAAGGATCATTTTTAGGGAGGGCTCTTTGTAGTCATAGAACGATTTCAATCAATATTATCATTATGGTTCAATTTCTCATTTGAGATGGAAATAATGTCTTTAGTAGAAACAACATTTTCTCAGGAGCAGGATGTTTCCCACACATATAAATTTAAGAGTTGCAGCTTAAACCTTGCTCACTCACACATATTACATTACATAAGACTGATCAAATCTTATGATTATGCATTCTCTCCTAACAAAGGTTAGGTACTCTTGCCCTACCCATAAGCTTATACCAAGTGCACATGGTCTAATTTATTACCCCACATCAAAAAGGGATTTCTGCTTATCAATGGGCATTCAATAGAAAAATTCATATAAGGTTTGCGTTGAGGAATACAATGATCATATTGTGAATTCAATCATGATAGGTTCACAATAATCAATTATCACCATGGAGCATAATATCAAATGGTTCAATGTTTAATAGGTAATTCAAGTTCATCAAGGAGTTGGAATATTTCCAACAATTATTATTTGAACAATAATGGTTCACATTACGAGTTTATCATTTAGGTTTCAAAATAATCAAATGTCATTAAGGAATATCATATCAATGGCTCATCGATTCATGCTCATCAAGGCATTGGAGTGTTTCAATGATTACGGTTTGAACGACAAGGTTTCATAGCAAATAGTATAAGGCATATTATATTATTATGTACTCACCTTGGACTCTTTTACTCCTATTTACATTTAACTTTAATGCTAGTAGTGCTCCTTGCACTTCTTGACAATATCCTTGTTCTTGTCTTTAGACTCTACATATTTACAATTCAATTGCTCATCAATCATTTTCTTATTATAACATTTATTTAATTTAGTTAACTTGTTAATATTTCTATCTTGTTCATTAATACATAACTTATTACTTTTAAGGTCAAGATATACTTTACATATACTTGTTACTAATCTTAACACTTTTCTTTTGTTATTCTCCAAATGGCCCAAGCTATTCATTTAAGGAAGGATAATTCTTGTCTTTTCAATTTCACCTTTCAACTTTGAGCAACATCAATTTAAACACTTTCTAATGTTCAGTAGAACTAATTCTACTTCCACCATCAAATTCCATAAATGAACCTAGTTCATTAATTTTGGGGAAAATCACTTTTATTAATCAAATTTTGAAATTAACATTATACAAATCATGTGATTCAATTCTTAAGCTTAATTTTCCTTTCACTTTCACTTAATTTTCCTTTCACTTTCACGAATTCAAATTCAATACATCAAAATCCCCAATTTTTCCATAAACCCTAGAATTTGGGAAAACAATTAATTTCTCATCTAATCTTCAAATTGATTATAGAATTATGAAATTAGCATAATATAAAACCTATATGATCCTTCAATTGTCAATATCTAGTATTAAAACATCAAGTTCCCCTTTCAAACTATATTATGCCTCTAAGATGTTCAAATCTTGAACCAATTTTCCAAGTTCATTTCAATACTTCTAAACCATTATTCTTCATCTAAAGTAATCATAGATGTATTTAAATAGAATTTAGAACACCTCCTTTGTCTTTCACTATGATAGCCGAATTTCTCCTTATGGCGTAACAAGAATTTTATGCAATTAAAACACTAAAATCAATCTTAGAACATGAATAAGAGGAAGTGGACATGATTCCTTACCTTGGTTAGCTTTGATTTTGCTAAGATTCTTGTTGTTATTGATATAGAGAGAAAACTTCTTTTGTCATGGTGGGATTTGGTGTAGAAATAGGAAAATAATTATCATAACATAAATTTTGCATATATATATATAATAGGTTGGATGCTGGAGATTTCATCAAGCTTAATCCAATGGCTAAGATTTAACCTTGATGGATGGATATGATTTGATCAAGTTAAAGGGCTAGGATTTTCTCTGCAATGGTGATAATCATCATTAAATGGCTTGGAAAGAGCAAAATAAATATAGACTTGGGTGTGGGTGAAGTAAGAGTTCACGTTGGAAAAGGATTTGACTTAGTCAAAATTGGTGACTAGCTTTTCCAACATCTAAATCAACCTTGGTTAAACATTCTTTACTCTAGTTAAGGCTTATATTGATCCACTTATGGGCTCAATGGGCTGGCCATCCAATGGGCTTGGGCCTTAGAGTCCAAAATTCTATTAACAATTCATATATACACGTTTCAAGTTCAGTACTCAATACATTTTCCATTTCCTTTCTTTCACTTTAATGTACATAATTCTACCTTCTAATACTGTTGCACATTTTAGTCATTGCTAGATAAATTCTATACATATCATAATACACATTTACTAGCCTTTTCATGGCATTGTTCAAGTATGTATGTCATGTAAGCTCATTAGTTCAAACTAGGTTTGACCTCCATTATACTAGTGTAACTCTGATTGAATTCAACTTCCCATATCACTATCATCATCTCCTAATGTCTTAGGAGATGTGAACACCCATTCACTAGAACTTTAGGTTTATATTTCAAATAACTTATTAACATAGTTAAATTAAGTCAAACTCAGTTTGACTTTCACTTTATCATAAGGGTGCTTATCAAAATTGATTGCATTGTTTACTTGTTGTCACATTATCTATTAAAATTACTTTTTATGATACTCTTATCATTTTTGTGGTGTCAAAAAGGCTTAGAATGGCATGGCATAATATATATATATATATATATATATATATGTGTGTGTGTGTGTGTGTGTGTGTGTGTGTGTGTGTGTGTGTGTGTGTGTGTGCCTCCATGCTAACTCTAATAGGTTAAGGAAATCTTGGGTATTATATAGATGCTACCAAGTAGACTAGAAAAACAAGAAAGCTAGGGATTTCTCTATCACTTATATAAATATCAAGTATAGTCAAAGGAAGAATATTAATCTAGTGTGATTTAAAAAGAAGAAGGCATTAATCCCATTTGGAATTCTAAATGCAAAATACTTGATTGATTCCAGTGCAATGTATTCATTTGTGTCTCCATATTTAGCGAAGTGTCTCGGTAGAGATAAGGAATTAATTAAGGAACCTTTAGTAGTGTCAACACTTTTAAGAGTAATGATGGAAGTAAGGTATTGTTTAAGGATTGTGAGGTAGACATTGATGGATGGAAACTTTCTATGGAGTCATTGGACCTTGATGTCCTAGAATTCAATGTGATCTTAGGAATGGATTGGCTATATGAGTATGGAGCTTACAAGAAGAATTTCGAACTAAGGATGGGAGAAATTTATGCACCAAGGAGATACCTATGATTAAGGTCTACTAGCATAACCATGGAATGGATTAGTATACTTAGGAAGATGAGGAAAGGATGTGGTAGAAGCATCCCTAGTTTTTTTTAGAAAATGTGAGTAAGTATTGAAATTCGAGGACAAGTTTCTTTTAAGAGGGGGAGACATAAAAGGATAAGTATTCTCGGACTTGTAATGATGATAAAAGGATAAGTATGATGCTAGTAGAGATTTTTTGAGTGATGAGATTCCTTTGAGTATATAGGTTGTAATCAGAGTATAAGGATTTGAACTTTTATAAAGTAATAGATGTTAAGGCCATACAAACTGTAAATTTGAGGATCCATAAGGACTTGATCTATAAGGGTATAAACTAATTTAATTCAAAATTTTATATGATTTAAGATAAAATGTTCTAGATTTGATTTGATTATGTACTTATGTCTAGTGTGTTTATCTATAAGCATCGATTTTTGCTTTACAGAATCATACACCATCAATCATACATCATGAACCTCATCAAGCATTGCATTAAGGTTACATGTCACATGCAAGGATGAAAATGTTTTGATTCTTACAAATGATTCTATGCAGTTTTGAAAATTAAATAGTTTTCAACATACTTGAAAGGGATTTGAGTCCTCTAGATGAGAAATGTTTTATGGTGTTAGATACAATAAGATGGGGCTGAGATTGCTAGAAAATTTGGTAGTGATCTTTAGTTGGGAAAGAAATTTTATTGAGATAACCTAGAATGGCATAGATTTGGAAAGATATAAGAGTTGCATAGAGATTTCATTTAATGGCAATGGCATCTGAAGGTTTATTATTTTAATATGGGTAAGTTAAATGATTAGGAATGTGAAGTATAGCAGGATGTAAGTGGGAATCTAAAGTGAGATGATGTTACAACCTAAATGTATAAAATTTCGAGGTATTAGGTAATTAAGTCATGATAATGATATATATATTATATAGAAAGAGAGTAAGTCTGAAATGGTTATAAGAAGTCTATTTGGAATTATAAATTAATAGAATGCAAGTTCATTTGGGATATAATATATATAGGAATGTTTGTTAAATTTAAATATGTTTTAATTAATGAATGAGGGGAGTGTAGAAATTGTAATGTTAGCAAGGTATTAAATACAAAAATATTTATTGGGGTTATAATAGATTAAGTAATAATTATTAGTATGGAAAGAGAATTATCAAATATCAATTGGAGTTATTAATTTGGAACTATCTGTTGGATTCTTATATGACTAATATGATAAGTAATGAATGGAAGTGGTGATTAAGGTATTAGTATAGATGTTAATAATCATAGAGATATAAGGAAAGAAATGTTTGGAATTATATTTGATTAAAGATGAAATTAAATGTTCTATTACTTTGGTTTAAGGTTAAGGGATACAAAAATTATTAAGGTTTAGTTTAAGATTTATTTGAACAAGAGATTAACATAGGTATAGCTTAAGCTGAAGGTTTATCAATGTGATTTTTAATAGATTATGAGTATGTGCCTTACTAAATTCGATATGTTAATAAAAGTTAGATATTATGTTTGAGTGGCATAGTAGAAGCATGGTGGAGAAGTTAAGCAAACTATGTTGTACGATTGGATTTGAAAATTTAAGGATAAATTTTTTTTAAGTGGGGAGAACGTAACACCCAAATCTACCCTATGAGTTTTAGTGACAAATTATTTGAATTTAGGATTATTGTGACAAATTGTGTGACTATATGAAAATTCATGGGTGACGTGATTTATGAGTTTGAGACATATTAAATTAATTTTAATATGCCTAATATGAATTATTATGTAAAACAAATGATTTATATGAAGTTCATTAGCATAAAATAATTTATTGTGCATAAAATGAATTTTCATGTAAAAAAAAAATTTAAGCATAAAATAATTTTATGAGTATTTTTAAAATAAATGTTTTGGGAAAAATTTTAATGAAAATAATAAGAAAAATATTTTTTATTTTCATTACCCATAATCAACCCCTAATTTAAATAAAAAGTCCAAGTACACAAAAACCCACTACACTAAAACACTCTTAACCTGACTCATTAAGGGTATTAGTGGAAATTGCAACCTAAACCCCGGTCTTTAATGAAGAATTTGGCCAGCACCATATTTCCAACAGCCATCACTCTATTTTTCTATATTTTGATAGAAAAATTCTCTCAAAACAATTAATTTTAATATGCCTAATATGAATTATTATGGTAAAATAAATGATTTATATGAAGTGCATTAGCATAAAATAATTTATTGTACATAAAATGAATTTTCATGTAAAAAGAAAATTTTTAAGCATAAAATAATTTTATGAGTATTTTTAAAATATTTTTAAAATAAATGTTTTGGGGGAAATTTTAATGAAAATAATAAGAAAAATATTTTTTATTTTCATTACCCATAATCAACCCCTAATTTAAATAAAAAGCCCAAGTACACAAAACCCCACTACACTAAAATACTCCTAACCTGACTCATTAAGGGTATTAGTAAAAATTGCACCCCAAACCCCAGTTTTTAATGAAGAATTTGGCCAGCACCATATTTCCAGCAGCTATCACTCTATTTTTCTATATCTTGATAGAAAAATTCTCTCAAAACAATTCCCTCTGCCAAAATTAAGAAAAACACCTTTCAATTTTGCGATTTCTCACCCGTATTCATTTGTTTTTCTTTCTTTTCAATTTCCTATATGATTTCTATAAAATAAATTATGATAAAATTATTTTAAATTGGTTATTTACTGATTTTTATAAATTTAATTTATTTTGGGTAAGTTTTGAAAGAGAACTCTAATTCTCTACCGAAAACACAAATCTCTCTATGCGATTTTTCCAAAGGTGAATCCTATGACTCAAAATTAAAATTTTTATGCATAAACCATACCAAGGGGGGAGATCTTTGCATCATTAAATTTTAAACTGATTTTTTATGTGTTTTGATAAAAAATAATTCATTAAATTATATTTATGCATATTACTGTAATGATTGAAAAGTTTCAAAAAATAAGAAAATTTAAGGTTTTTGTGCTAGATTAGAAGTTGGAAAATTCCAACATTTCATGTGCATATGGCTGCTGATTTATATATGGAAGAATTTTAATATGATCTTTGTTTTGTTTGGATGACAAATAATGATTTAAATCATGTGTTAGCATATCACTGTGATGAACGGAAAATGCGAAAAGCTTGAAAACTCATGATTTTCTTCCTAAACCCTAAATTTGGAATTTTCAAGTATGAAAAACATCCATGGCTGCCAATTTGTACATATTGATGTTCTAAACTAATATTTATTGTGATTGAATGAAAAATAATAATTTAAACCACATGTTTACATATTGCTATAATGACTAGAAAGTACTGGAAACAAGAAAACTTATGATTTTGCATCCTATAACCTAAAGTTAGAAATTTTCATGCATATGAATATATATATGGGCTGATTCCTACATTTTTATATTCTAAAATGATTTTTATTTTGATTACATGAAAAATCTTGGTTCAAACCATGTTTTTATATATTACTATAATAGACGGAAAGTGCAAAAAATAAGAAAATTTAGTTTTTCCTTTAATAAGAGCATTCAGCTTATATCCCAATGTCCATAATTTTTGTGTGATGTATTATAATGATTATTGATATGTATGAATGGATGATAAATGATTAAATTATATGTTAGTTGAAGGAATGACCCTAGACAAGACTAGGGGCAATTTGGTATACTTAAGGTATCTTAACCTTATGCTGTGATTAGAATATGAATGTGATTGGGAAATATGGAAATAGATGTTATGATGACTTAATAATGAATTAATGGTCTTGAATTAATGAAAAAATTGATTGAATGAATGGGTCATAAGATTTAAGCATGACACTTGAAAGGCTAATGATAAGTTGACATGTATGGAAGTGTTAAGTGTACTAAGATAATTGTTAAAGTGAATTGATATTAAGATAATGATATTGTGTTGACCCTAGAAAGGTATTGATATGAGTTATAATGTGTTTCATATGGGCCTATTAAGGCTAAGTATGCAAGACTTTTTGAAGTCAGCCTGTTATGTGTAAATGATGAATGCACTTATATGTGCAACTCTAAGTGTATATGAATGTTATATGTGCATGGGGTAGTTATGGGTGTTATGTGCAAATGATGAATGCACTTATATGTGCAACTCTAAGTGTATGTGAATATTATATGTGCATGGGGTAGTTATGTGATAGGATAGCATCATGATTAAATAAATACTAAGTATTGAATTAAATATTATGTTAGAGCTTGAGGAGTCTTAAGTCCAAGGGCTATGTGAATTAGGAGCAAAGAAACCATAAGGTGAGTAAACATTGTATGCATTCTAAAATTGTGAGTAAACACTATAATCTTACTTAAAGTGTAAGTAACATTATATTATGTTACAAATATGTGATGTCATGTTATGTGAACCATGAGATCTTGAAACCCAAGTTCTTTCTATCCTCAAATATGATTAAGTGATTTTCTTGTAAAACTTGGGTTGCCAACGGACAATTGGTTCAAAAACCATTTTGTTTATCCAATGATAATTCCTTGTGATTATTACCCTAGCTTATATTCTTTCTAAAACTACACTATTTTTCTATCTTTTGCTCAAGAGTTAAAATTGCCATTATTAGTGCAATACATGTTATTGCTGCCATAAATGTTATTGTTATATGTGAATACCAATATCTCTAGCTATGGTAACTTTAATCCTCATGCCGATACAGGTAATCATCAGAACCTGTGCACATGATCTTAACCCAATGGATAGGGATTGTGTATCCACCTCAGCTAGAAGGGGCGGTTCTAGCCGTGGGTCCTGATAAACTTCATGCCTTTAATGTGATAGGAGTTGGAATTTGGTTTGAGGCCACCTCTCCTCTATATGTTTGAGTGATAGAACAATAGCCTTCACTCTCTATGTGTTATAAGTGTGATTTTTGCAAACTTGTTAAATTGAACCCTTGCTAAATTGCAACCTGATTCATGAATTATAAATCATGAACTATGTGTATAAGCTATGACTTTCCTTTTCAAAGGAATATATGTTAATGTATGTGGTATATCATTTACTCATCGAGATTATCTATCTCACCTCTTCTTTCTTATGTGGTTCCAAATGAGCAAATGTGAGGAGGCAAGGTGATGGCTCAAGCATTCCACTTGGCTTAGGGAATTCCTTGTCAAAGATAATTAGTTTAAAATGTTATAAAGAGTTATCCTTAGATGCTCCGGGAATATTTATCTTTGGATGTTTATTTTGAAATGTTATCTTTCGAGGTTTTAATTGGATTCTAAATATTATTTCCTTATGGATTATATTTAAAGTATATTTTAACTATGCTCCCACAACTTAAGGTTTTCAAAAAAAAAAAAAAGGTTTATTTAAGTTAATGTAGGAAGTTTTGGTACGATCCTAGGCAGTATTTGTATAAGTATAAGTAGGTTCTACGGGCGTGGGTGACTTTATGTCTTCCCATGTTCTAGGATCATCATATCTCCAAAGTTGGAATATAACAACTAGTCTTTGAATCAGGTTAAGTTCGGGAACTAGGTTTTTAGTTTTAAATAATCTAAATTTGTCTTAAAAATTAATTTCATGGATGACAACTATTATATGAAAATTATAATGCTTGAGCATGGTAGTGTAATGAGAAATTAAAATGAAGCATTCACAAATTACATTAATTAAAAAGGGAAAAGGGGATTGATTGGGATTTGGATTTGAGGTTTGGATTTAGATTCCAAACATGCCTATGTGCCCAATTGAATGGGGATCAAAACACACGTAATTCGTTTCATGATTAAGTGGAGGGGTTTAAGGGTTGTTTAGATTGATTGATTTCATTTGAGTTTGAGAGGAAAAGGCTAATACCTTGGCTTTTGATGGGCGGAGGGTTTTACCGGCTGGAAGTTCCATTTTATCAGGACCAGATGATTGGACTAATTGGGAGATTAATTGATTAATGAAAAAGATTAATTAACTAATTAATATGATGAAAAGAATAGATGGATTAATTAATTAAAAATATTAATTAATTAATTTGGATGAAAGGTGGATTGAGAAAAATGAATAATTTGATTTTGGAAAAAAGTGATTAATTAATTAATTAATTAAAAAGATTAATTAATTAATTAATTGAGTGATTAATTTTAATTAAAAAAAGAGTTTTAATTAATTAAAAAGATTAACTAACTTGGTTAGGGTGAGATGATTAATTAATTAAAAAGATTAATTAATTAACTAGAGAGTGGTTAAAGGGAGAAAAAGAGAGGAATTAGTAGATAACTATTAATATTAACTTAAGAGGTAAAGAGAAATGAGGAAATGGGGAGCCTTTTTATAGGCAAATGGGGTTGAGGGTAGTTTAGGTAGTAAAAATATGAAAAGACCATGAGAGATAGGGCTAGAAAGGGCTAGAAAATTAGGTTATGGGGTATTTTAAGGACTGCAGGCATAGCAATGGGACTCGCACTGCCAGAGGCATCGGCGGCACTACCAGTGAGGTAGGTGATGCGCCATTTGGAGGGGCTCTAGTGCTGCCCAGAGAGGGGTTGGCATCACCCAACGCCTTGGTGGGTGTGCAAGCTAAACACTTACTTTTCTGGAGAATAGGTTTTGAAACTTCCAAATCAGTTTTTGGAAGTTACAGAGCTTAGAAAATTTATCATTCAGTGTTGATAGGTTTGAAATTAACTTTAGAACAATTAAATAGTCAGTTTGAGAAAAGATCTGATCAGTTTCAGCAAAATGCTGTCTGATATAGAAGGTCCAGTCAGCATAGAAAAAATGCTATTTGATATAGCAGGACCGCTATGCTAGCTCTGCGTAGCACACTATTCTTAGCAGGAGTCAAGCTACAGCCAAATGATAAGGTGTAAAATTAAGGGTTCACAAGAGGTATTGAGTAAGGAGTTGATTTTAGTATACTGACAAAAGGTTTTTCACAATTATGTCAACCTACTCTTGCTCAGTTGGTCAATTCATCATTTGCGCTGCTTTTTCTCTCCATCTTATAAGGAACAAGGAGAAAGATTCCTTTAGCTTTTGTTTTGTAGTTTTCAAATCTCTCCTTATGACATCCACTTATATATTATACTCATACTATTTGACAAACGTATTATAGATGTCATCCCAGGTCCTCTTTTGACTTGTGTGGTCCAAAAACCATTTTATAGTAGTTTCAGTTAGGGATTGTTGAAACAACTGAGCAAAGATCTCAACATCAGCCCACTAAAGGATCTATTGCCCCCACATACATCTTCAAGTGAGTTTTAGGGTAGGTTGTCCCATTGAAATTATCAAGCATTGGCATTTCAAAATTTGGCAAAATTCTAACATTAGGAAAAAGAGTTAAGGAATTGGCATCAATCACATCATCATATTTCTTAACATATTTGAAGGTTTTTTCCATAGCTTCAAACTTTTCTATGAAGGCTTTAGCATCTATATAGGAAAAAGACTCTTTTCCTTGAAAAGGATTTAAAGAAGAGGGAGTGATGGAATGGGTGACATTTGGGATTTGTATGAACTGAGAGGCAATAGATGACGGGGTGACATCTAGAATTGGGACAGAGGGTGAAATGACATTCGGAATGCAAGGGCCATTAACTAAAACTTTTCCTTTGTCACTCAAGTCAATGGGAATATTGGAGGAGGAAGATACATTTCTAGTAACTTGGGTCATGCCGGGAATAGTTTGGATTGATGCTGAATTTGAGGTGATCGAGTTAAGGCCAGCTCGATTCATCATAGCTTGAACTTCCTTTAAGATGGACTGTCTCTGCTCTTTGAACCAGGCCTATTAGGCCTTTAAAATAGCTTGGAAATTCCTCTCTTACATTAAGAGAAGACCCGTTAAAAATGAATTTAATTGAGTTTCTTATTTTGGTTTAGCTGCATTCATATCACTTTCTTTTAATCCATTTGTTCCCTCGACCATCTTAGATACCTTGAATAAGGGAAAATGTAGACAAATGAGTATAAGACCAAGGTAATATAGTAGGATGACAGACCTTTGGGCTAGGATTAGTGTTTTAGGGATGGGTATTTTAGTGAGTCATAGGCTTGGTAGGCCCTCCACTTGTTCTAAGATTCTAGAATTATGAATGTATGTATGCATGAATAAAAAGTCATTTCATGAATATACACTAAGGCTTCTTTAACGGTATATACAACTTAAGGTCCATGTTCTAGGTCCATTAAGGTGTCTTAGTTTGGGTACCCGTCACACTAGAGCAGCGATATACCTAACCACATGTGAGTTAAAGAGACTTACGTGAGCCCAACAATATGTGCATGCTTGTTACACCTTTGAAAGGATCAAAGAATTCATCACGGGGTAGATAATTTCACTATCAGTAAAATAAAACTAAGGAGGGTTGCTCACTCGATGCTACTCACTATCCATTATTTTCCTAAAACTAGGTTAAATGGCAAAGAGCTTATACAAGTGATGCATGCAAAGTCACTATTATATTAAAAATCCAAACTCTTTTTAAACCAATTAGTAGTCCACTTATTTTTCCTTTTATTAAAAAAGAGAAAGTAATCCCTAATGGAGTCACTAGTTGTGAGCCTTGACCAAGCACCATTCGACTTGCTAAAGGAATCAAAATGCTCATTTAGGAAATAACTCACGGGGAAGCCTTCAAGGTTCTTTTTGATAGATTTGAAAATTATTTTAAGGTCGCCACCTTAATTTATTTTTATTTGGGAAAATATAAGGAAAAAATCCATTTGACTCTAATAATTACCCAAAGGAAAAAAAAAAAAAAAAAAGGATCACTATCCTCGAAACCAAAGAGGATTCGGGAACTAAGTTTTCAGTTTAATTTAACAAAATAAGTTTGGCTAAATAATATAAAAGTAACTTAAAATATATTTCATGAGTAGTTTAAAATGCACGAATAATTTATAATATGCATGATCATTCAATCCATATATTCAACAATAAAGTAAATACAAGTAAAGTTCAAAAGAAAGTTAACATTACAATAAAAATCTCAAACTTAAGGAATACCTCCTTTAGCCCTTATAGGTTCTAAGGAAGTCATACATTCTCTGAACCTAATAATAAAATAAAAGGAAACAAAATAAAAGTAAGTGAAGAAGGTGATAAGGGCAGAGTTGGTTAGTTTTAATAGGATTCGATGCTTGAACCAAGAATGCCTGTGTATCCCTTTAAATGGGAATTAGAACCCACACAGTTCTCACTTCTTGCAAAGAGGTTAGTTTAACCTAGCCATTTTATCATATTTTGTTTGATTGATCTAGTGAGAGTTGAGTTAATTAGTTAATCTAATTGACTACTAAGTTGATTTGGCTAGCAACCTAAGTGAATCAATTTAATTAACTAACTAAAAGAGGCAAGGACCCTTAAAGTAAATGAAAATCTCAAAGAGGACAATTAAGACCAAAGGAAAGGTAAAGGAAATGAAGATTACCTTTCACTTTCACAACTTGTGGACATAGGGTGGATGGAACAAATGACCAGATCATAGTTCTACCTTCTGCACACAAAAGACATAAGCCTTGGGCAATGGACTTACCTTGAACAAGCGAGTGAAAAGCCTTTAACTAGTCTAGTAGGAATTAAGGAGAAACCTCCCAATATAAGCTTTGGGCAATAGACTTACCTTAAATAGGCTGGCAGAAAGCCTTTAACTTGTCTGGTAGGAATTAAGGAGAAACCCTCCAACTTGCTTGGCAAAGCAAGGAGCAAATATAAAGTGGTTTGCTTAAAATTAATGCTTTTCAAGCTCTGAAAATTAGTGATATGAAGTGTGGAGAGGTTCTTTATATATAAAGAAAGGGCTAGAGCATAAAAGCTATCAGTTTTTGATATGGGATTGCGAAAAGATGAAAAAATACATGGATTGCCACACAAGGCCCTGCAATACCACAGAAGCCTCTACAGTAGCACTGCAAAAGGCTCTGTAGTACTGCAGGTTTATATAGTATCTAGCCATAATTCACCTTGTCACATCCTAAATCACATGCATTAACTTAATCATCCAATAATAAAGAAATCTTTAACTAGCAGAAGAATAGTTTCAAAAATACTTTAAAAAAATAATCCATAGGAAAAGAGCATTTTAAGACTCCAAGTAAATCATCAAGCATAATGTTCCAAAAATAAAACTCTCAGAGCAGCTACGAGTGACTCTCCATATCATAGTATAATAAAAGACCTGGACAAGGAAATCTCCCAAGCGGAGTAAGTTGCTTGAGCTATCAGCTTGTCTCCTCATAATGCTCACTTGAAACCACACAAGGAAAAAGGGTGAGATAAATGATCTCAATGAGTAAACTATACAACTTATACGATAATGCATATCCCTTAGAAGGGCTCATAGTTCATAGGTTATGGTTCATAATTCATAATTCATAGTTCATAGCTTGCGATTTAACAAGATTTGTAGAAATCAACGTATAACTTATAACATATAGAGTGAAGGCTGCTGCTGTATTTACTCATAACTCATAACATATAAAGTGAAAGCTGCTACTATGTTCACACATAATTCATAACATATAGCGTGAAGGCTACTACCATGTTCACATATAACTCATAACATGTAGAGTGAAGGCTACTACCATGTTCACTTGTAACTCATAACACAGAGAGTGAAGGCTGCTGCCATGTTCACTTGTAATATAAATATAGAGGTAACAATAGCATTGAAGGATGCAATCACATGTAACATAATGACAATAGAAGTTTAGCTTATTGAACAAAAGATGAACAACAATGTGGTTCCAGAAAGAATGTAAGGTACGGTAACATTCACAAAGGTTCTTTATTGTCATTGAAAAATAAACAATAGTTTCAGACCAATTGTCCTTTAACAACCTAAACTTAAAAAAGAATTCATATAATTATAATTGAAAATAGAAGAGAACTTATGTTTTAAGAATCTCAACGGTTCACATATCATGATAACTCATACTTGTAACGTGAACATAATGTTTACTCACCTTGTGGTTCCTTAGCTCCTAATTGCCATAGCCCTTGAACTTCTAATACTCCTGAAGCTCTAACATAACATTATGATTCAATGTTTAGCATTTGCTTAACATTATGCTATCTTATCCTATGATTACCCCATACACATATAACATTCACATACACTTGGAGTTGCACTTAGAAGTGCACTCATCACTTTCACATAGCATATTGACTTTAAGTCTTGCATATTTTGCCTTTATAGATTCACATGAAATCACATTATAAGTTATACTATGACTTTTTTAAAGTCAAACACAATATATCATGATCTTAATATCAATTTAATTTAACATTCACCTTGGTACACTTAACACTTCCCATATATATTAACTTAACATGTAACCTTAAAAGTGTCATGCTTATGTCTTTTAACCAAATCATACCATCCATCTCATAGTCAATTTAAGATCATTAATTCACTATTCATACCTCATAAGACATATTTCACATTGCATTTAGTCATGTACATATATTATTCATAGATAGTAGTAGGGTTAAGAAACCCTAAGTAGGTTGAATTGTCTCTAGGCTTTGTCTAGACTTATTCCTTCAACCAGTATGCAATTGAATCATTTATCATTTATGTATACATGTCAATAATCATTAAAGCTTATCATACAAAAATTGTAGACATTGGGATCAAAATCCCAATGTAGGCGGAATTAGACAATCAAGGTAAAACATGGATTTTTCTTACCTTTTGCAATTTTTGTTTATTATAGTAGTGTGTAAAAACATGATTTAAACCAATGTTTTTTATCCAAACCTAACAAAAATCATTTGAGAACACACTAATAGACAAATCAGCACCTCCTTATAGATTATATACATGAAAATTCTAACTTTTAGGTTTTAGGACGAAAACTATGGATTTTCTTATTTTTTGTACTTTCTGATCATTATAGTAATATACAAAAATATGATTTAAATCAATATTTTTCACCCAAACACAAATAAAAATCAGTTAAGAACACCTCAACACACAAATCACCCCTCCTTGTAGAATATATGCATCAAAATTCCAATATTGAGTTTTAGGGTTCACCTTTGGTGGATTCGCAAGGAAAGAGTTGTGGTTACAATTGAAAATCGATTTTTCCTTCAATCAAAACACCTAAGCCGAATTTAACATCAATAAAAATAGCAAATATATAGCCCCATATGGATTTCTCATGGTTACTTTTACAAAAATCAAATAGTAGATTGAAAGAGACGAAAAACTTCGTTTGAGAGAGTGTTTTTGAGAAAATTTTTCTATAAAAATCTAATGGAGAAGAAAATGATGGCTGTTATAATGACAACGGGCCAAATTTTAGGTTTAATTTAGAGTTTTGGGGGCAATTTTCAAGATTATCTTTAATGAGTTAGGTTATGAATGTTTTGGTGTAGTAGGCTTTTAGTGAGTTGGGCCCTTTATTTAATTTATGGGCTGTTTATAGATAATTAAAAATAACATATTTCTTATTATTTTCATTGAAATCCCCTCAAAAATATTTATTTAAAAATATTTTTAAAATACTCATAAAAATTATTTTATGCTTAAAAATCTCTTTGTGTATGAAAATTTGTTTTGTATGCAATAATTCATTTTATGCTTTGCACTTCACATAATTCACTTATTTCATATTAATAATTCATATTATATATATTAGAACTAATATAATATGTCACATACTCATTAATTATATAACACATGAATTTTTATAAAATGACACACTTTGTGATAATTCACTAAAAAAATCGCATGTCTTTATATTGGCAAATCTCCCGCACATATATTGTGGCTTGGTTCATGATATATGATGAACATGGATACATAATATAATAACTGGGGTTTATCAACTTATCATACACGGATATTAATTATTTAAGTCCATCTTCATGTTAGACTTGGGAAGAATCCAGGATGGCTCGTATGGAATTGTAATATTCTGCTAGGGTCAACACATTTCCATTGACTCAAGATTACCTCCGTCTCCCTTCCTCGATATTACCTGCGTCTCCCTTCCTTGATCCTCCTTTTCACAGTAAATTTCACAAATCAAAAACGCATAGAATATGCTCATTTAACACCTCCAATACCCACAAAGAAAACTACAAACCAAAACAAGATGGCAGCCAATTCTTCTTCAGTTGAAACCAATTTAGCCACTGCTAAGACAGTCCTATCCACGGCGGCATCCGTGGCAGCTACCGTGATGCTTGCTCGATCGATAGCTCAAGATATCTTACCCCATGACTTCCACGACTACATTTTCTTCAATATTCGAAAATTCTTTGATCGTTTCTCTACCCAAATCACCATGGTTATTGATGAATTTGATGGGTTTGTCCATAACCAAATATATGAAGCGGCAGAGACTTACTTGGGTGACAAAATTTCTCCATCAACACAAAGATTCAAAGTAAGCAAACCAGAGAAAGAGAACAATCTCACTGTGAAAATGGAAGGAAATGAAGAAATCATAGATATCTTTCAAGGTATAAAATTTAAATGGATTTTTGTTTGTAGACAAGTTGAATCAAAAAATTATTATCACCCATTTGATCATAACTCAACTTTAAGATCAGAAGTAAGATCATTTGAGGTAAGTTTTCCCAGGAAACAAAAAGAAATGGTTCTTAAATCTTATTTGCCTTATGTTGTCAATCAAGCAAAATCTATAGTTCAAGAAAAAAAAACATTAAAGATTTTCACAGTTGATTATGAAAATATGTATGGAAATTTAGCTGATGCATGGAAACCAGTGAATCTTGATCATCCGGCTAGTTTTGAAACTCTGGCTTTAGAAACAGAGGTTAAAGATACAATCTTGAAAGATCTTGAAAGGTTTGTAAAGAGAAAAGATTATTATAGAAAAGTAGGAAAGGCTTGGAAAAGAGGGTATTTGTTGTATGGGCCTCCTGGAACCGGGAAATCAAGCTTGATAGCTGCAATGGCAAATTTTTTGAATTTTGATATATATGATTTGGAGTTGACTGAGTTGAGGTGTAATTCAGAGCTTAGGAGATTGCTTGTTGCTACTGCCAATCGGTCGATATTGGTTGTGGAGGATATTGATTGCACCATTGAGTTGCACGATCGATTGGCTGAGGCAACTGCTTCACAAAATCATCATTGTTATCCACCACAAAAACAGGTATGCTTAATCTGTTTTTTCTTGTTGCTCTGTTTTTCAACTTTTTATCAGTATTTTATTTTTATTCATGAATATTTGATGAATGGAAAGTCTAAAACTCTTCCTTAGGTGTAAATGAGAAAAAACATGTTATTTAATGAAGATGAACTTCCATGGTTGACTAATAATTTTTGAGTCAGCGATATTGAAGTGGTCCCCATACATGTGAAGTTGCGAGGTGTAACTCCAATTAACATCAATTAAAAAATAAAAATTTTAGTCAGTCCATGTTTATATTTCTTTAGATACTTTGTCTTGGGATTATAATGTATGTATTTTTTTTTCCCTGGATATTTGAATAAAGACAGTCGCGTCACATGATGTTGCTGGACTAATTGTAATTTTCATGAGGCAGCAATCATGACATAATTCCTGAATATATATGTCGATTATGAAAATGCATTTTTATATTTACCTCTATCGAGTAGAGATTTAATCTAAGTTTAAAATATGATATCTTACTTTATGCTTAAAAAAATTTATCTATATGTTTTATTAAATTTATAATTTCAATTAAATTTATCTATATATTTTATTAATAAATAATATGTATATGTAAAATTGTTTAATTTACATATATCATGTAAATAATATGTATATTTAAAAACATAATACTTGACCATTGAATACATCTTGTTTAGTTATGAAAAATATTTTCTATTTTTCTTTTTAATTTTTTTTTTTGTACATTAAAACATAACATAATAGTAAGTATAAATACAGTTTAGATTATTGACTCAGGTTTAATTTTTGCTCTCCACACTAAAAAAATAAAAGAGTTTTCTTTTCCACTTCCAGTTTTCTACATTTTCCTTTTTCAAATTGAACATTGAGAAAAAAAAAAAAAAAAAAAGCATGTTAAAATTCTTTTCCATTTAAAACTTTATCTATTTCTTCATTTTCATTTTCTTTTGTAAAATCCCAATTTTTTGTTAAATTTATAACTATAACTTTCTGTAACTCTTTATTTTAAAGGATAGTGGAAAACAACATAAAGTAATTTTTTATAATACAGTATAATTTTGAAAATTTTGGAAAAAATTATTTTCAAATTTTTTATTTAGAAAATTTTGATAACTAAACACCAAATTTCGGTTTTTCATTTTCTTATAATAACTTGTTGGAAAATAAATTTTGTTTTTCATAGCTAAACAAGACCTTAATGTTTTCAGTTTTATAATTTTTGCTAGATTTAAGAGTGTGTGTGTATATATATATATATATATATATATATATATATATGTTCAATGCTAGATTTAGTTTTAACAGGACCAGGATCGCACTCCTCTGCTAGAATTTAAAAAGACAAACACTAGATCATCTCAGCTTAATAAATTCAAATTCATCTCTTATAAACTGGTATGGTCTCCTGTATGCTGATAGTTTTTCTACTCTTGGCGCATGCAGGTGACATTATCAGGATTGCTTAATTTCATAGATGGATTATGGTCAAGTTGTGGAGATGAGAATTATAATATTCACAACTAATCACAAAGAAAAGTTAGACCCAGCATTGTTACGGCCTGGAAGAATGGATGTTCATGTTCATATGTCCTATTGCACCCCATCTGGATTTAGACTTCTTGCTTCTAATTACCTTGGAATTGAGGACCATATATTATTTGAAGAGATTGAGGAATTACTTTCTACAACAGAAGTTACCCCTGCTGAAGTTGCCGAGCAGCTGATGAGAAGTGATGATGAGCTTGAGACTTTGCTTGATGAGCTAATTCAATTTCTGAAAGTGAAAAAGAAAGAAAATGAGGAAGAGAAGGCTAAAAAGAATCAACCGGTTGGTAAAGAAGAAGGGGAAACTATGGAACAAGCTAAGTTTGTCAAAGATGAGGAAACAAATGGTGATGGAAAAGGTAATTAATGTTTGATTAGTGGGTGATTCAAAGTATTAATTGATGTTGAATCTTAAATTATTATTATTTATTAAAATTGAGATGGTTAAATTGGATTTTTTAACAATTGAAATGAGATAGATACTCACAAAATAGAAGATGGATATCTTCGTTATCTAATTGTTATTTAATGATCTTTATTTACATATGTTATTTACCAACATCATATATATGTTATTGATGTTTTAAATTAATATGACACAAGAAGAAAGTGAGGGTAAATAAGGTTGCATAAACAAAGTTGAGTCCATAAGGAAACATTGTTTTTGGAACTCACTAATAATAAAAGACAGAATTTTATTAATAAGGAGATTGAAAAAAAAAAAAACCCTTATAGCACTTCACCAAAGTATAGTACTTCACCAAAATCACAATCACGTATCTTGTGGGTTATGGGCCCATCTTGATAATAATTTCTTCACTTGACAAATTTTCATTGGTAATTGTAAGACACTTTCATAATTACACTTATTATCAATTAAATTTTTTCCTCAATTTCCTTGACTTGGATTTTTTAATACATGTTCAAAATTGGTGAAATTCTTTGTTGGTTCAACATCTTTAATAATCAATTCTGTAAAATCATAGTAATAAGCCCATCTTTACAGTCATCAATTTCAATATTTCCACTTAATAATTTCTCATTGCTAATAGTAAGTGTTTCAACTATTTCATTATCTTATTTACATTAGCTAAGTTTTGCCTACATTTAATGCATATAACAATTCAATAAAATAAAAATATATGAGGTAAAAAACATATTGATATTTTTTTACTAGATAAAAAAGTCATATTAATTAAAATATCTCATTACTCATTGATCTAGTGTATGATATAAACTTATATTTTTAGTGTGGGTAAAAATTTTCTTAATTAATTGCATCTTATTATTTTCATAATCTCACCAATTATCAAGTAAAATTTCCTCAATTTTCTCTCAACTACTTTGACTTAATACTATCTTTCCTTTTCTTTTCTTTTTTTTTTTTTCTTAATACTTGTGCAAAATTAGTGAAATTCGTTGATGGTTAAACTTCTTTATATTTAACTGATAGTGAAACTTTAGCTTGATTTAGTTTACGTGTTTTCACCTTCTAATTATCTTTTTGTATTTTTATATTATCACACTCATTATTCATTCATTCACCTTGAGCTTCCTCTAAAATCATAAAAATAGTACACAATCAGATGAAAAGGTTTGGACAAAAACGTCCCTACACTTGGCCAAAGCATCATCAATAGTGCGAGAAAGAGTAGTGTCTGAACAAGTTTGATCTAGAGAATTCTCATTCGTTCACAAAACAAGATACAGAGATGTGCTTTTATATACAAAAGGCAAATGTAACAGAAAAACAAACTAAAACAAACTTGTAACTAATATAAAACACATGGCACTATCTGTTAACTAGCTAACAACAAAATAACAGCCTGACTATTAATAAATTAAGATTGCCAGGTCAGCTACTAAAGAATCTCTACATCCCCCCCTCAAGTTGGAGCATTTGGATTAAATATGCCCAACTTGGAAAGTAGATTATGGAACTGAGGCCCAGATAAAGGTTTGGTAAACATGTCTGCAAGCTGGTCTCGGGTTGAAATGTGTTGAGGATGAACAAATCCTTCCTTGTATTTGTCACGTACTAAATGGCAATCAATTTCTAGGTGCTTAGTGCATTCGTGGAAGACCGGATTAGCCACAATGTGGAGAGCAGCTTTGTTGTCACACTAAAGAGAGATAGAGAGTTGTATTGGAAGACGAAAATCATTCAAGAGATAAGTGCACCACTGTAATTCACAAATAGTAGAGGCGAAGCTCCTGTACTTAGCTTCTGTAGAAGAGCGGGAAACTGTGGTTTGTTTCTTAGTTTTCCAAGAAATAAGAGCGGGTCCAAAGAATAAGCAATAGCCAGTGAGAGACCTTCTTGTGTCAGGGCAGGATGCCCAATTTGCATCACAGTAGCCTTGTAAGTGCAGAGAATTTTTGGTGGGATAAAAAAAACCCCGTGCAGGTGTGCCTTTCAAATAGCGAAGAAGATGTAAAGCTACTTGCCAATGAATATCAGTAGGTTGAGCAACAAATTGGCTAAGTTGTTGTACGACAAATGTGATGCCTGGCCTTGTAAATGTTAAATAGAGTAGTCTGCCAATTAACCTCTTGAATTGATCTGCTGAAGGTAAAGGATAACCAGAAGAATGAGAGAATTTCAATCCTTTTGAAAGTGGAGTTGCAGCTGGTTTAGCACCAAGTAAGCCAGCATCGTTGAGAATGTCTAAAGTGTATTTTCTTTGACTGAGATAAGTGCCTTCAAGATGTCTAGCTATCTCAATACCAAGAAAGTACTTGGCATAGCCCAAATCTTTAATAGTGAAAACAGAGTGAAGGAAATGTTTGACTGAAATGATATCTTCCTCAGAAGTACCTATAATTAAGACATCATCAACATAAACAAGCAAAGCCAAGAATGAAGTAGAGGTGTTCTTAGTGAAAAAATAGTGATCGTGCTTGGATTGTTGAAGTCCAAATGACTGAAGTTGTGAACAAAACTCAGAGTTCCATTGTCGGGATGCTTGTTTGAGGCCATAGAGTGATCTTTTTAATTTGCAAACTTCTCCTTGCTTTGCTTTGCAATATCCTTCTAGTGGCACCATGTAAACTTCTTCATTGATATATCCATGTAAAAAAGCATTGTTGATGTCAAGTTAACGGATGGGTCAAGTGTGAGCAGTAGCATTAGCTAAGAAAATTCTAACAGTGACTATTTTAGCTACTGGGGAAAAACTATCTGAGTTATCCAATCCTTCAACCTAATGATATCCTTTAGCTACTAAATGTGCTTTGTATCTTTCAATTGTGCCATTAGAGTTAAGTTTGATCTTATACACCCATTTACAACCAATGGCTTTCTTACCGGGTGGTAGATGAGTTAATTCTCAGGTGTCATTCTGTTCCAATGCCTCTAATTCTTTATTCATGGCCTGAATCCATTCATTATGAGTACAAGCTTGCTTATATGAGTGAGGTTCTTAGATCTGAGATACATTCCTAATAAAGTGCAAGTATGATTCTGAAAATAGTGTGTTAGGTAAGTAAGGGTATGTAGGTGGTGTATATGCAGTGGACTTGGAACAAGATGACTGAGAAGGAATAATAGCAGTGGACTGAACATCTAATTGAGTAAAAGAAAAATTAGTAATAAAATCCTTTAACCAAACAGGTTGCGTTCAAGATCTGGTACTGTGTCTTGGAGGTGGTCTTAGGGTTGGTTGTGAAATTAAATCTAGAGTTGGTGTTCTAGTGACTTCAGTAGGGATTATAAGATTATCAGTGGAAGAAGCAGGTGATGGAATGGGTTGATTGGAAGTAGGAGATGTATCGGTTATACCAGTAGGATGTGGAAGGGGAGTAGATGTAGGAGTATTTGGTGTAGATGTAGAAGGAATGTGGGAAAAATTATCAGGAGTATTAACAGGAATAGGTAATCTTGATGGCATGTCATCTGAGATATCTATATGGATAGAGGTAAAAGGAAAGATCTCTTCATGAAACAGGACATCTCTAGAGGTAAAAATTTGGTGAGTCTGTAGGTTAAAAAGCTTGTATGATTTTTATCCTGGTTCGAAGCCAAGAAATATACATTTGAAAGCTCTAGTTTCAAATTCATCTTTATGGGGTTTGGTATTTGTTGCATAGCAAAGGCAACCAAAGCATTTTAGCATTGAATAATCAGGAGTTTTGTTGTAAAGTTTTTCAAATGGGGTTTTCCATTCAAGGACTGAGGAAAGAAGTCTATTAATGATATATGTTGCCATTAAAAGTGCATGGCCCCAAAAAGGTTTAGGTAAGTTTTCTTGAAACATTAAAGCTCTTGCTACTTGTAAAAGTTGCTTGTGTTTCCTTTCCATAGTTCCATTCTACTGGGGATTGTAAACACAACTTTTCTGGTGTATTATGCCTTTGGTTTGAAAGAATGTTTGTAAAGAGTTGTTGCAAAACTCAGTACCATTGTCTGTTCTCAGGGCTTTTACAACTTTGCCAAATTGTGTTTCAATTAAATTGATGAAGGAGATAAGGGTATTGGTTGTCTGGGTTTTATGGGTAAGTAAAAATGTCTAGGCAGCTCTACTATAGTCATCGACTATAGTGAGCATGTAATGGGCACCAGTGAGTGAAGGTTGTTTATATAGACCCCACAGGTCTACATGAATCAGATAAAAAACATTAGATGAGTGATTCATACTAACAGGGAATGGAAATCTTTATTGCTTAGACTGAGGGCAAACATCACAGAAAGATAATGATTGTAATTCATAATTTGAAAGGAAAGGTAAATGCTTGATAGCAGATATGGAAGAATGCCCAAGTCTTTTGTGCCAAAGAGACAACAGACATGGAATTATTATTGATATAGCAAGGATCATTAGAACTGAATTGACAAATTTGTATAATAGAAGGTTCAGAAGTAATGAAACTATCAATGTATTCAGGAAGAAAACTATTTTTGTTAAAAATGTAAACATTTCCTAACAATTTTCCCACTGCTATTATCTTCTTAGTCTTTAGGTCCTGCAAAACACAGTTGGCAGGATAAAAGATAAGAACCATGTTAGATTTTTTGAGGAGTTGACTGACTGATAAAAGATTAAAAGTGAAATTGGGCAAGTACAGCACATTTGTCAGTGTTAAGGTATCATGGATTATGGCAGTTCCAATAGAATGTACTAATTGTGTTGTTCCATTTGGTAGGTAAACAGGTAGATCAAGGTGAGGTTTCATATGAGTTTTGAGCAATTGTAATGAATTACAAATGTGGTTGGAGGCTCCTGTATCTATGATCCAGAATTCCTTATCACATAATCCAAGTGTACTAAAAAAAAATGTTAAGGCATAGTTTAAGGCATTATGAATACCTGTAAATCCAGCCAAGTGAGCAAAATTGACATTTGTTCTTGAGAAACTGCTAGTTTTCAAAAACTTTGCAATTTCCTATTGTATCACATCAGACAAGTTAGGTGCCTCTTTCCCTTTATTTACAATCTTGGATATTTCATCATCAAAAGGAGTCTCTATTGCATTAGCCACATGGCGCTTATCAGCTCCTCTCTGCTCCTTTAATTCTAGGTACCAGTATGGATAGCCATTTAGCTTGAAACAACTATCTCTTGTGTGGCCATTTATGTTATAATGTTCACAATGTTGATTCTCCTTTTCTTTCTTATTTTGCTCATTCTTCTTGTAGCTTCCTCTTCCTGCGCCTGACCTTATTGCATCCCTTTTGTATCCTTGTGAATTTCCTGACTTCACAAACAAAGTTGTAATTCCAGAACTGTCATTAAACACCATATTAACCTGCCTTTGTTTTTCAACCTTCTGTATCATTGAGTAAGCTTTGTTAATTGAAGGTAATGGATCCATAACAAGGATTTGATTCCTAATGTGATCATAGGTATCATTAAGGCCCATCAAGAATTGCATCAGCCTAGTTGAAGATGTAATTTCAGTAATAGTTCTAGAAGCTTCACAAGTGAAACCACAAACACATTATGGCATAAGCATTAAACAATTCATCTCATCCCAAAGCGTCTTGACCTTGTTAAAATACTAAGTAGCAATCAAGCTTCCTTGTGTTACCGAGCTCATATATCTCTAAATTTGGTACAACAATGGACCATTATTCTCACCAAAATGTTCTTCAATCTCATCCCATAACTCTTTTGCAGAATTAAAACACAGAAAGGCCTCTGCAATTTCTTTTGTCATGGAACTCAAAATCCATGAGGTCACCATTAGATCTACTCTCTTCCATTGTTCAAAATTATGTGATCCTAGATCTAGTTTTTCACAACTCCCATCAATAAAACCAAGTTTAACTTTAGCTCTCAAGGCTATTTTCATGGATCTACTCCAAGGTAAGAAGTTATTACCTATTAATGGAGCTATTACAAGAGTCATCCCAGGGTGATCAAATCCTTGCAGAAACAAAGGATCTCCATTGTTGAAGTTCGAGAAGTCTGTCATGGCTTCTCTGGTTCCATTTCTGTTGTTTTTTCCTTCTACTCGATCTACTCCGAGTACAGATCCTCCTTCATGTTCTTCTTCCATTTTCTGAAGCTTCCAATCAAAATCAGTTGATCAATCAATATTTTAGTCTCTAGATCTTGCTTGCTCTGATACCATGAACAAGTTTGATCAAGAGAATTCTCATTTGTTCAATGTCAGCTCCAAATCAACCATGGTTTAACTAAGCGGTAGAGAGATATTTTGCTACACCCTTTTTCCCATGCTTCAAAATGTGGTAAATTGTGTACACTTCAAAGTGTGATTATGTTGAAGATTAAATACTAAAATTATATTAAAATTACCAACGCTTGGTAAATTGCCCGCACTTCAAATCATGGTATATTTTTTTGAAAATATATATGATTAAAGCATGGTTAATTTATCATCATTTTATTTTCTTTTTAATTGTCAATAATTTATTTACCAATATAAATAAAACTTATCACAATACTAATTAATTTAATTTATAATATTTAAATTCATAAATTTATTAAATAAATATAAATTCAAAAGGTGTACAAACTCCAAATGTATATGTTTAAACATTGATATTAAGTCTAAAAAAAATATTTCTAATGTTCAGGTAGTATCACAGTAAAAACAAGTACAACTCATTGCCTTCTCTAGTGCTTGGCATTTCATAAACTAGTCTTTTAATTGGTCCTCTAGCTGTACAATATGCACAATAGAGAGAAAACCATAATTGAAAAATCTCCCAAATGATGTTATGTTGTTTCTCATTTTGGCTCATATACTTTCTTTATTACTTGCCTAGCATATGTGCTCAAACTAGGTTTAGCTATGCTTTAGAATAATTTACATATTTATCTTATACTTAAAAAGAACAATAATGGAACTCAAAATTTACAGTGAAAATAAATAAGATTTTTTTACATTGGTACTCTATATTTTGCAATACAACATTGATTTTTATATAAATTCTAAGCAATAAACAAAGATATCGAAGTAGAAATATTCACCTCTTCCTTCAAGAAATCTTGAACCTTAGTAATGGGAGTGAGTCTGTTATTGGCTTCAACACTGTCCTTCATTTGTTCCATTTTGTTCTACAAAAATATAAAACCAATAAATCAAACAACTCCACCTTAATGGAGCTAGTAAGACTTGTAAATATTGAAGAATTTTTTATTAATTTTTCTAAATTTGAATACTATACTATTAAACTATATAATATCTCATGTTGCTTAAAACAAATGATATAAGCAAAAAATAATAAGAAATATTAAATTCTTACCAATTTAAGATTATGAAAAGCTTCAAACAAGTAATTATTTGACTCTTGTTTATAAACTTTTATTTGAACTAAATCACCATTTCCAGGAAAAAGCTCTTTATCAATGGTCGAAACCTTCAATAAAAGAAGAAAATCCATCGGTATCTTGAGTTACCAACGGATTAGAGACAACAAAAATTTGTCGTTATAACCATTGTTAGTAAATATACTGAATTATGCTTCTATTGATGATTTACCTACACAAAAATGATCATTAACCATCAAAAAGGCAAATTAAAAAAAATAATAATACAATTTCATTGGTAGTATAAAATAAAAAAAAATTAAATAAGCACAATTCGTCAGTGAACAAAAATTTAAAAATAATTAAATAATGAGAATCTGTCAGTAACCATCGCAAAATAAAAATAAAAAAAAATTTATTAATATGCAATCTATCAATAGCCCTTGATAAGTATGTAATAATTTTTTTTTAAAATTAAATATTTATTTTAATATATACAAATTTATTTTTTTACCATAATGCAATATAAAATTAATGAAAAATAAAATTAAATATTAAGAATTTTATAATAAACAAAATAATAATATAAATATAACAAAATTTGTACTAATTGCTAAAAGAACTGTACTAATATTAAAAAAAAAACTATATATCAAGATGCTCCACATCATCATCATCGTCATTCGAACCCTTTAGATCTCTATTATATCTATCAACAGCAGCAGCATCATTAGCAGGATAAGAAGACACCTATGAAGGAGCAATAGGAGGTTGGAACTGAGGAGTAGGAGACTAGAATTGAGTAGGAAAAGGCTAGAATTGAGTAGTAGGAGGCTAAAATTGAGCAATAGGAGGCTAAAATTGAGCAACAGGAGGCTAGAACTAGAAAACAGGAGCCTAGAATTAAGGAGTAGGTGTCTTAGGACCTATCTATTGAAAGAACAAGCTCACATACTACTGCTGAACCTGTTTTTGCATTTGTTGCTGCATCGCCACAACTCACCTATATATCTTTTGCTGCATTTGCTCAAACGTAGGCAGTGGTGGTGGAGCAAAGGAGGAACTGGCCCTGAGTTTGTAGCATACTCGAGTAACTGAACCTATCTTGTAGACCTGATCCTTCTCTTGACCCTTGATATCCTTAAAGTATAACTTGACCTCATCTACTATACTATGCTTACCAGATTTGGCAGTCGATTATGACAATTCTTGATGGAGGTTATTGATATCCTCTTGCATTTTATTCACTAGTAGTAAGAAAACCAATATTTAGAATTTACTTTTTGAACATAAAAGTTATTATAACTTATATTGATCTGTTGGGATCTCTGGTCAACAAAAGTATTACCATCCCCCTTCTTTATGTGTTTGCATAGGAAGACTTACCAAGGAGTAACATCTCTTACCAAATCGCAGGCCTATTAAAAAAATACAATTAGTATAAAAGAATTAATAAATTAATTAATAACTTAAATAAAAAAAGAATATGAATTAATAACTTCAAATTAATTCAGATTACTTACTAATTGGTGGGCATGCTCTTCTACTGAGATAGACCCTCCAGTGTACTTAGACGGTCCACTTATTGGACTGCCTTTCTCAGTCTTCCTATTCTTCAAGGCCTGCTAGGAGAGCCGGATGTGGTTGCCAAAGGCCCAATGCTTAGTCCACTTCTTCCACACTTCATCTAGAATCTAGTTCTCTTACTTTCTCTTCTTCTTTATGTCATGGATGAAGTCCTTGTACCGTATTAGAGCCTTCTTATCAAAGGCTTTTTTCACTATGGCATCAATCGTTTGGCTCCAATAATATTGCTTCTACAAAAATTAAATAAAAAATAAATGGAATTAGAATTATTAATAATTAATAAAATGAATATTTTGATTTAATATATTTATTATACTTGCCTTAAACTCCTCCAAATAGAACTTATTCATTTCCTTCTGACAGACACTAGACAAATCAAGCTTGTTCTTGAAATCACATGAAATCAACAGTGTATTATTGATCGGTTACATGTTGAAAAAAAGTTTTAAATGTTTGTTGCAAATAATGAATTTTCATATATAGTGATTAGGATTTTATATAATTAAAATATGAATAATAATAGAAAGATTCCTCTTTCCTAGCATAATGACACAGGTCCTATTCTTCACATCTCACAGAGGCAAAACATTATGATTAGTACTTGTTGCTGCTCGTGATGATGATGGTCTAGCTGCAGTGGCATGAGAGGTAGCAGGGATAAAGATGGGTGCAAAATTGGAAGGAGTATAGGAAGAAAAGGTAGAAGTGAGTACAAAAGTAGAAGGAGTATAAGAAGAAGGGATAGAGGTGGTGATAGTGGATAAAGCAAATGAGGCTGTAGGAGGAGGAATTAGAGCAATGAGAGAGGGTATGAGCATATGAACGTACACTTGAATGAGATGGCTTCGCAAGATCTATAAGACCACTAATGGAGTACATACTTTTACATGTAATGATAATTTCATAAATATTACACACATTAAATTATAATCCAACATAGAATTAAACATGCATACATACATTTTATTCACTTAAAAAAAAAATAATTAAATGTTACACACTTTTTTTATAATGTAAATGAAAATACAATTAATCAAAATTAGATTCTTCAACATAATCTTTGACATTGTTTTCCTTGGATGTTTAAAATTTTGAATTGAACTCGGGTTCATCTTCATCATCATTAGCATCTTCATCATAAATTTTGATGAAGGGCTCATTAGGATCATTTAAAGGTGCAAGAGGCTCGTCATCGTTAACTTTATGTAATGGCTAATTAACAATGTCGGCTTGGAATGGTTCTTTTAATGATGTGTTAATTCCACTCCCTTCCTCAATTTCTATGACTGATCAAGCTTTAATCTTGCATACAGCCCACCAAGCAGCTTTATCTCATCGTAGACTCGAATAAGGAACATAATACACATGACAAGTTTGTATAACCAATATTTGGTTTAGATTTATCAAGTCATTGCCTGTAGTTAAGTTCAACAAGATTATAATTCTTGTGCGCTTTCATTCCTATGTTTGGCTTCAAATCGAACCATTTACACTTAAATAGTTCTCTTAATTGAAAGTGTAGGGTATTCCAACTGCAGAACCTCAATTAATCAACCATAATAGTCACATGCATTCTCATTGTAGTTCGATCCTTTTATACAAAACCCTGCTATTAACTAATGTATTACTCGAACTCCATTTTTTAGTATGAAAATTGTACTTGTTAACGAAGTAAGTAGGATAAGTTGTCATATACCATATGAGACCCTTAGCTAAATCAATAATGAATTGATTTGTGATTCCATTCATAGGATCATGAGCCTATGAAACAATTAATTTAAGACAGTGGTTCGTATGACGAAAAGAAAAATTCAATGTACTATAAAAGTGATGTTATTGAATTAAATTTACATATGACTCGAACCATTTAGCAAATTTTATCTCTAATTTTGTGCCTACATCATCTTTTGATATATTTGGGGTAGTTGCTTTAGAAATTCAATGTATAAGCTTCAAAAAATAGGAAAAGGATTAATAATATTAGTCAAAAGATTAAATACAACTTATTTGACAAATTCAACAACTTCAGAGCAATTAAGAAAAACATATGAATGAGCTGCCTTGTATTCTTTGTCCATTATCAATCTTATTTTAGGTCAATTGAATGGTCTACCTAGATGAGTGAACATTGATAAATTTCTAGGGATGTAGGCTACTTTAAGCATTCTACCATCATTACTTTGATAAAACTCTCTTATGCCTTGTATAAACATAGGGTTCAAAATAGTAAGAGCAAAATGATGAGACTTTTTCAACCAAGTATGCATTGCATATTGAGCCTGTGAGGCCTCACCCGAGCGCTAGCTCAGTCCGCTATAGGGAACCAAAATGTTCATTCGGGTTTAGACTCACGATGGAAGTCTCAGGTTCAAATTGGTTGATTTCGAAAATGATTTTTGGGAGTTGCCACCCTAATTTAGTTTTAAATGGAAAAATTAAGGAAAAATCCAGTTGACTCCAATTCATTAATAATTAATTAATTTGCCCATGGATAAAATCACTAGCCTCAAACCAGGTTGAGCTCGAGGACTAGGTTTTTGGTTTTAAATAATCAAAATTTGGTTCTTAAGTTTAATTTGACTTTGAAAAATTAATTTCATGAATGACAAAAATTATAAGATGATAATTGTAAATAAGATGCACGAATATGACATAACTACAAGGAGAAAAATAAAATATCCACAAATTAAAAAGGGAAAAGAGATTGATAGAGATTTGAATTTAGATTCTAAACGTGCCTATGTACCCCATTGAATGGGAATCAAAACCCATGTAATTCATTCCACAATTAAGTGGAGGGGTTTAGGAGTTAATCAAATTGATTTTGATTTGGGTGTTTTGAGAATGAGGGAAAAAGGCTAATACCTTTGCTTTTGGTGGGTGAAGAGTTTTACCAGACCCAAGTTCCGTTTTATCAGGACCAGGTGATTGGATGGATTGGAAGATTAATTAATTAATTAAAATGATTAACTAACTAATTCATATGATGACAAGGATGGATGGATTAATTAATTAAAAAGATTAATTAATTAATTTGGAGGAAGGGTGAATTAAGGAAAATGATTAATTTGATTTTGGAAAAAAGAATTATTTTTGAAAAAAGAGTGATTAATTAATTAATTAAAAAGATCAATTAATCAATTAATTGAGTGATCAATTAAAAAAGAGTTTTAGTTAATTAAAAAGATTAATTAACTTGGTTAGGGTGAGGTAATTAATTAATTAAAAAGATTAATTAATTAATTAGAGAGTGATTGGAGGGAAAAGAAGAAAGCAATTTGAGGATGACAATCTACTCAAATTCAAAAGGTGTGTTGAAATGAAAGATTGAGGGGGGTTATTTATAAGAGAAGTGGGTGAGGGTAGTTTAGGTAGTGAAAATTGTGAAAAGACAATGAGGGGTAGGGTAAGAAAGGGCTGAAAATTGGACTGAAATGGGTAAAAAGGTCATTTTCTGCACAGTAAAGGGGGCCCACTTGGATCAAACAGATGCGGCGCCGCACCAGGCTCGTGTGGCATCATGTCAGACATATGCGGTATACCACAGATAGACTGTGCAGCATCATACACCTGCCATGCTACAACTGACATGGTGACCTTTTTTTCTTTTTTCTTTTTAATTTTTTATAGAGATTGGTTAGTAAGGAGTTTATGAAATTTGGATGTCTGGTGACAAAGTAATTGAAGGCTAAAAAATTTTATTTCATGGGTGCTACCCCCAAATCCCTACCCGCTAACTAATTAGCTAGACCATCATAAAGGCTCCGCGTAACACGTTAAACTTAACAAGTCCTAAGGCTGTATTTAGATAAGAAGGGTGTAAAATTGAGGGTTCACAGTTGCCCCCTTATCATAATTGGCTTTGAACAAAAGGTGATTCTAATGATTGTGAATGTTGAGAAGAGGTGCCATGCTAGAGTCTTGGCTTGTGTGTTCTTGTCATGTCCTTTGGGAGGAGACCCTCTATGATAAATAAGATTTTATCAATGGCTATCTGTTCGACCTTGACGTTGGATGCGAGAATGGTCTTAGTGAATTTCAATTAAGGCTATTTGTTTGGCCTTAATGTTAAAAGATAAAGAAGGTTTGGTGAATTTTAATCAAGGCTATATGTTCGACCTTAATGTTAGAGATAAAGAAGATTTAGTGATTTTCAATCAAAACTATCTGTTTGGCCTTAATGTTGGAGATAAAGAAGGTTTGTTGATTTTCAATCAAGGTTATCTATCCGGCATTAATGTTAGAGATAAAAAAGGTTTGGTGAATTTCAATCAAGACTATCTATTTGGCCTTAATGTTAGAGATAAAGATGATCTGGGGTGAATCTCAATCAAGGCTATCTGTTTGGCCTTAATGTTGGAGGTAAAGAAGATTTGGGTAAATATCAATCAAGACTATCTATCCAGCCTTAATTTTAGAGGTAAAGAAGATTTGGGGTAAATCTCAATTAAAGCTATCTGTTTAGCCTTTGGAGGTAAAGATGATTTGTAAAATAGGTGGAAAGTGGAACCATATAGATATCTAGGTGATCGTTTCTAGACATTTTATGGGTGAAATTGATAGATTTGGATAAAAGAGATGGAAAAGAGCACCACATGGATGCCTAGGTGATTATTTCTAGACATTTATGGGTGGAGTTGATGGATTTGGACAAAAGAGATGGAAAAAGGAACCACATTGATGTCCAGATGATTGTTTCTAGACATTTATAGGTGGAAGAGAATTTTAGACAAAATAATTTAGTGAAACTGGACCTATGGCAAGTCAACTCAAGATTTTGACAAGATTTTGGTAAAGGGTGAGCCTCGACTTATGGCGAGTCAGCTCAAGAGATTCTGACAAGATTTTGATTGCTCCAAAGAAACTTAGGCTTCTGAATGTAAGGGGTTGGGCCTTTTCAGAAGGCTCAAAGGAACTTTGCTAGGAGTAAAGGGACTCTAGAAGTCACACTTCATTGATTAGATCTGAAAAGGTATCATTTTGCCTCAAAGACACACTGGTCAGTTTTAGGAGGTGTCGGTCAGCTTTGAGGAAGTACTGGTTAGCTTTGAGGAAGCACTTCTAAAGTTCCTCAAACTCTAACATAATATTTGATTTAATACTTAGTATTTATTTACTCATAATGCTCCTATCCCATAATTACCCCATGCACATATAGCATACACATACACTTAGAGTCCACACATAGGTGTACTCGTCACTTGCACATAACACATTGACTTTGAAAGTCTAGTATACTTTGGCCTCATAGGCTCTCTTGATATCACATTACAATCACATTAATACCTTTTTAAGGTCATTACAATATTATTACCTCAATATCATTTCACTTTAACAATCATCTTAATACATTCTACACTTCCATACATGTCAACTTAACCATTAACCTTCCAAGTGTCATGCTCAACTCTTATGATCCTTTTTATTCAATTGTCACTTCATCAACTCAAACCATGTATTTATTATCAAGTCATCATAATATCTAGTTCCATATTTCCTAATCATATTTGTATTCTAATCACAAAATAAGGTTAAGATACCTTAAGTATACTAAAATGCATTTAAGCTTATCTAGGATCATACCTTCAACTAACATGCAATTTTATCATTTATTATATATACATACATGTCAATAATCATCAAAACACATCACATAAAAATTATAAACATTGGGACAAAAATGTTTATATAGGTCGAATGCATTACCAAGGTAGAGACTAAATTATTCTTCTTTTTGCACTTTCCGTCTATTTCAGAAATATGTAAAAACATGATTTGAATCAAGATTTTTCATGTAAACACAACAAAAATCATTTTGGAATTCCAATTCACAAGAATCGGCCATGCATAGTGTTTTTTATACATAAAAATTCAATTTTTGAATTATAGACCATAAAACCATGAGTTTTCTTGTTTTTGGTATTTTTCGGTCATTTCAGAAATATGTAAATAGATTGTTTAAACTATTATTTTTTATTCAATCATAGAAAATATCAGTTTAGAACACATCCATACATGATTCGGCAGCCATAGATAGGATTTATGCAAAAAAAATTCCAAGTTTAAAGGCTTAGGTGAAAAATCGTGAGTTTTCGTGATTTCCGCGCTTTTCGTTCTTTTCAGCGATAAATAGACACATGATTCAAATTATTATTTTTCATCTAAAAAAAGCAAACATCATACTAGAGCACTTCCTCATACAAATCGGTAGTCATATGTCCAAGAATAATATTTTCTAACTTCAAAGTTCTAACATAAAAATATTGAACTCCTTTGTTTTTTGAAACTTTGCGGTCATCACAGAAATATGGAGAAATATTATTTAATCCAATATTTTCCATCAAAACAAATCAAAAATTAGTTTTGAACACAACCATATACAAATCACCCCCCCTCCTAACACCCCCCCCCCCTCTTTTTATGATGTTTATGCATAAAAATTGTAATTTTAAGTTATAGAATTCACCTTTGGAGAAATCTCATGGAAAGAATCGTGTTTTCGGTAGAAAATAGATTTTATCTCCCAAAAACTCACTCAAATAGAATTAAATCTGTAAAAATTAGTAATCAAATAGTTCAAAATAATTTTTCCATAATTTATTTTATAGATATAAGTTTAGAAATCAAACGAGAAGAAAAACTTACGATTACGATCAAGAAATCGTGAAACGGAAAGGTGTTTTCTTAATTTCAGTAGAGAGAAATATTTTGAGAGGATTTTTCTGCCAAGATATAGAAAGAATAAGAGAATGGCTGCTGGAACCATGGTTTGGCCAAAATTTAGATTATATATTAGGGTTTGGGTGAAATTTCCACTAATACCCTTAATGAACTAGGTTAGGAGGATTTTTGTGTAGCGGGCTTTTGGGTAATTGGGCTTTTATTTAAATTTTTGGGCTAAGTAAAATTAAAAATAAAAAGAATATTTTTCTTATTATTTCTATAACATTTCCCCCAAAAATATTTGTTTTAAAATATTTTTAAAATACTCATAAAATTATTTTATGCTTAAAAATTGTCTTGTGCATGAAAATTCATTTTATTTAAAATAAATTCTTTTATGCAAATGCACTTCATGTAAATTATTTATTTCACAATAGCAACTCATTTTATGCATATTAATTTAATATGACATATACTCATCAATCACTTAGATAACTAATTTTCACACAAGCACACACTTAACTTTAATAGTTCTAAATCAAGCAATTTATCACAAAAATTCCTAGGGTGGGTGTGGATTGTTACAAATGTTCAATCAAAGTAGCTCCCTACTTGTGGCCATTGTGGTAAGATGTATTTTGGAGCTTGTCGAAAGGTCTTTAGCGCATGTTTGAGGTGTGGACAAATAGGTCACTTTATCAAAGACTACCTATTGATGAGGAATTTACGAAATAAGACCTCAGCCCCTCCACCAACTAGACCATATCAACCTCAAAGGCAAGGAGCCAAGAGCAAGGGGCTAACTACTAGAAACACACTAGCAATAGACAATAAGAGCAAAGGTCATGTCTTCACTTTGAATCAATAAGAGGCATGTGCTTTGTATACAACCATCACAGTATCATTCCCATCCAAAATTTTAGTGTAAGATGCTCGATTGATTCTAGTGCTATACATTTGTTTGTATCTCCAGGTTTTGCTAAGAGTCTTGGTAGAAATAAGGAATTAATGAATGAACCCTTAATAGTATCAACTCCTTTGGGAGAGGTGATGGAAGTAAAATATGTGTTTAAGGACTATGAGGTAGACATTGATGGACAAAAACTCCCTATGGAATTGTTAGAACTTGATGTAGTAGAGTTTGATGATCTTAGGAATGGATTGGCTATATGAGCATGGAGCTCATATTAACTATAAAGAGAAGCAAGTGGAATTTCGAACCAAGGACGGGAAGAAATTTGTGTATTAGAGAGATAGGAATGAGAACTCTTTTAATTTGATATCAGCCTTAGAGTGAGAAAGATGTCAAGGAAAGGGTACCAAGCATACTTAGTTCATATAGTCAATATTGACAAAGAAGCCGCTGTTTGTGGCAAGAGCATGCCAGTGGTGGATGAATTCAGGGATGTCTTTCCAAAAGATCTACATAGAATGCCACTGGATCATGAGATTGAGTTCATCATCAAGCTGGTACTAAGTACACAACCCATATTGATACCGTTATATTATATGGCACTGGAAAAGTTGAAAGAATTAAAGACACAATTGCACAATATACTCAACAAGGTTTTCATCCGACTGAGTAGTTCATTATAAGGGATACCAATGCTATTCATGAAAAAGAAAGATGACTCGTTCCTTATGTGTATCGATTATCACTAACTCAACAAAGTCATTATGAAGAATAAGTATCCTTTGCCAAGGATAGATGATCTTTCTGATGAACTATAAGGAGCTGGTTACTTCTCCAAAATTGACTTAAGGTCTAGCTATTATCAATTGAAAATCTATGGAGAAGACATCTGCAAGACTACTTTTGGTACAAGATATAGTCATTATAAGTTCATGGTTCCACCATTCAAACTAACAAATGCTTTAGCTACTTTCATGGACTTGGTGAACTGAGTATTCAGGCCATTTCTTAACAAGTTCATGGTCATTTTCATTGACAACATTCTAATTTACTCTAAGAGTAAAGAGGAATATGAAGAGCATTTGAGGATCTTGTTACAGATGTTGCGAGACCACCAACACTATGCGAAGTTATCTAAGTGTGAGTTTTGGATGGAATCTATTAATTTTCTTGGGCATATAGTAAGTAAAGAAGGAATTCAAGTTAACTCTAAGAAAGTGGAAGCAATAACCAATTGACCACGACCTATAATGGTTTCTGAGGTTTTCAGTTTCCTGGGTATAGTCGGCTATTATCGCAGATTTATATAGAACTTCTCTAAAATAGTATCACCATTAACCAAGTTGACTAGAAAATAAGCTAAGTTTAATTGGGAGGAGTCTTATGAAGAGAGTTTCTAAAAGCTTAAGAAGTGTCTGATATCAACTTTGGTTTTGGCTTTACTTAAAGATGAGGAAAGGTTCACAATTTACTGTGATGCCTCAAAAGTAGGACTTAAATGCATCTAGATGCAAAATGGTAAGGTTATTGCCTATGTATCATGGCAACTCAAAAAGCATGAAATGAATTACCCTACTCATGATTTGGAATTGGTTACAGTAGTGTTTGCACTAATGATCTAAAGACACTATTTGTATGGAACAAAGTGCAAGATTTATACAAATCATAAGAGTCTTTAGTACATCTTAAGCCAAGGAGACCTCAACCTGAGGTAGAGGAGATGGGTCCAACTGCTTAAGGATTACGATTGTCAGATTCTCTACCATACCAAAAAGGCAAATGTTGTAGCGGATGCTTTAAGCCAAAAATTGATGAGAAGCCTAGCTAATGTGATTGTGCACAAGAGGTTAATCATAAAGGAGTTAAGAGGATTGCTTAGTTAGGGCTTGAGGCTCGAGATTGGAGAATCATGAGCTATAGTGGTGCATTTCCAAGTGAAGTCAAAGTTATTAGAGGAGATAAAGACTTCATAAGATAAGGATCCATACTTGGTTAAGTTAAAGGATGAGATTGAGGAAGGAAAGAACCTGAATTTGAAGTAAACAATGGGATTCTAAAGTGTGGAAAGAGAGTATGTGTGCCTAATGTGAATGGACTAAGGGAGAAGATACTAAAGGAAGCATATAAGGCACCTTACTATGCTCATCCTAGAACTACTAAGATGTATCACAATGTGAGAGCTAATTATTCATGGCCTGAACTAAAGAAGGATGTCACTAAGTTTGTGGTATTATGCCTAACTTGTCAACAAGTCAAGTATGAGCATCAATGACCCTCTAGACTACTACAAATGATTAAGTTACCTAAGTGGAAGTGGGAGCGTATCACGATGGACTTTGTAGTTGGTTTACCCAAGACCTCTAAAGGATATGACTCTATAAGAGTTATAGTGGACTAACGAACAAAGTCTGCTCATTTCCTATAAGTTAAGACCATGTACTATGTAGCCTAGTATGTGCAACTATACATAAATGAGATTGTGAGATTACATAGAGTATCAATTTCTATCATCTCGAGTCGAGGCACTTAATTCACCTTGAGGTTCTGGCAAAATTTACAAGAAGCGTTAGGAACTCAATTTAACTTTAGTACTATGTTTCGCTCTTAGACAAATGGACAGTCTGAAAGGACAATTTAGACACTTGAAGACATGTTAAAAATATGTGTCTTAGATTTTGATGGTAGCTGTTGATTGAGTTCGCCTACAACAACAGTTATCATATGTCCATCAGCATGGCACCGTACAAAGCTTTATATTGAAGTAAATGTCATTCTCCAGTCTTTTAGGTTGAGCCTGGAGACAAATATGTTAAGATGATGGAAATAGTCAAAAAGACTACAGAAAAGGTACCATTGATATAGGATTGACTGAAAATAACTTTTAGTCGATAAAAGAGCTATGCGGATCCCAAGAGAAAGGATGTTCATTTTGCTGTAGGAGATCACATATTCTGTAAAGTTTCTCCAATGAAGGTGTCATGAGATTTAGTAAGAGAGGGAAGCTATCACCTTATTTCATTAGTCCTTTTGAGATCTTGGATAAGGTTAGGGAAGTGTCTTATAGAATTGCCCTACCCCCAACCATGGCACATGTGCACCACGTATTTCACATCTCTATTATAGGGAAATATGCATCAAATACATCCCATGTGTTGTCTCCTCTAGACATTGTAATAAGCGAGCAACTATCTTATAAAGAGTTACCAATAACCATACTTGATCGATAAGTAAAAAGATTGAGAAATAAGGAGATACCTATGATCAAGGTTCAATGGCAAAATCATAGAATAAATGAGTATACTTGGAAAGCCAAGGAAGAGATGCAAAAGAAGTATCCTCAGGTTTTTGAGAATGTATGAGTAAGTATCTAAATTTGAGGATGAATTTTTTTTTTAAGGGGGGGAGAATGTAACAACACACACCCACCCTAGGCGTTTCTTGACAATTTACTTGAATTTAGAATTATTATGACAAAATATGTGCTTTCATGAAAATTTATGTGCTATGTGATTAATGAGTACGTGGGATGTTAGATTAGTTTTAATATGCATAATATGAATTATGAATATGAAATAAGTGATTTATATGGAGTACAAGGCATAAAATGAGTTATTGCATATAAAGTGAATTTTCATGCACAAAGCGAATTTTTTTTTAAGCATAAAATAATTTTTATGAGTATTTTTAAAATATTTTTAAATAAATATTTTTGGGGGAATTTTAATAAAAATAAGAAGCAAAATATTATTTTTACTTATTTATAATTAACCCATAAATTAAATTAACTAGCCTAACTCACCAAAAGGCCAACACTTCAAAACACTCCTAACCTAGCTCATTAATGGAAAACTTGTAATTTTTTTCAAAACCCTAAAATACACTAAAATTCAGCCTCCCCATCATTGTGGCAACCTTCATTCTATTATTCATCAGATTTTTATAGAAAAATTCTCTCAAAAACTCTCCCTTAACTAAAATTCACAAGGTGCCTTTAAACTTTGCTATTTTGTGATTGTTTTCATAAGTTTTTCTCTTCTTTCAAGCTACTATTTGATTTTCATGAAACTAACCATGGGAAATTCATATGAGGCTGTATATTTACTTTTTTTCTTAATTTTAATTCAGCCTAGATTTTTGTTTGAAGGAGAAACTGATTTTCAACCATAAACACAACTCTTTTTTTCTCAAATTCACTAGAGGTGAACCTAAAATCTAAAGTTGGAATTTTCATGCATATATTTTATAAGGGTGGTGTTACTTCTTGCATATTTGTGTTCTAAAATGATTTTTATTATTTTTAGATGAAAAATACTAGTTTAAATCATATTTTTGCATATTATTATAATGATCAGAACATGCGAAAAGCAAGAAAATCCATATTTTTCCATGATTGTATGCATTCAGCCTACCTTAGGATTTTGATCCCAATGCCTATAATTTTTATATGATATATTTTAATGATTGTTGACATGTGTATATGAATGATACATGATTTAATTACATGTTGGTTGCAGGAGTAACCCTAGACATAGCCTAGAGAGGTTTGGCCTACACTAGGGTTTACAAACCCTAACTACCATGTTTGATTGATATGCATATATGATTAAGTGACATGTGAATTAAGCCTTATGATATGATAATTATCAAATAATAACCTTAAATTGACTATAGGATTGATTGTATGATTTGGTCAAAGGAGACAAGTAAGACACTTTTAAGGTTACTTGTTAAGTTGATACATATATGGAAAGTGTTAAGTATACCAAGTTAGATGTTGGATTGAATTGATATTAAGATCACGATATATTGTGCTTGACTTTAGAAAAGTCTTGGTATGAGTCATTATGTATTTTCATGTGAGCCTAAGAAGGCTAAGTGTGTAAGACTAAAAAGTCAACATGATGTGTGCAAGACTAAAAAAGTGATGAGTGCACTTCTAAATATAACTCCAAATATATGTGAATTTTATATAGGCATGGGGTAGTTATGGGATATGATAGCATGATGTTAAGCAAATATAAGTATTAGATTGTAATGTATGTTAGAGCTTGAGGATCATTAGAAGTTCAAGGGCTTCAAGCACTAGCAGCTAAGGAACCACAAGGTAAGTAAATATTATATTCTTGTTACAAGTACAAGCTATCATGATATGTGAACCTTTGAAATTCTTGAAACCGAAGTTCTTTTCTATTTTCAATTAAAACTATATGATTTCTTTGTTAAGCTTAAGTTGACAAAGGACAATTAGTCCAAAACCATTTTTGATTATTCAATGATAATAAAAACCTTTGAGATTGTTGCCCTAACTTATATTCTTTCTAGAACCACAATGTTATTTATCTTTTATTCAATAAGCTAAACATCTATTGTTATTATGTTACATATGATGGCATTCTTTAATACTATAGTTATAAGTGATTACCATTAGCTCTAACTATGGTACCTATAAAACTTTTTTCCTTTGTGTGGTTCCAAGCAGGAGGCAAGGTGATAGCTCAAGGAATCTACTTTGCTTGGGGGATCAACTTGTCCAAGTTTATTATCATGATGTGATATAAAGAGTCTCTTTTTAGATATTCTGGGAGTCCTTGTTGGAGAAATTTAAATTTTTGGGATGTTATGTTTTGATGTTTTATTTGGAGTCTTAAAACATTCTTTTCTTATTGTCACATCCCAACTTTCAGAGACATGACGGTCTTAGAACATAGGGAGATACAAGGTCACCCATGCCTATAGAACCCACTTATACATATACAATTCATGCCTAGCATCATACCAAACCCTATGCATTAACTTAAATATCCAATAATATAAGAAATCTCAATATCCAGAAGAATAGTTTAGTAAAACACTTGGGAAACATCTCATAAGAAAAATAACATTTAAAGTTTTAAGACAAATCATTAATAATTAATATCCCAAAATGAACTCCTATACATCTATGAATATCTCTTCATAACATAGTATTATTGAAGATTTTGACAAAGAATTCCTAAGCAAAGTAGAATGCTTGAGCCATCACTTTGCCTTTTTATATTACTCACTTGGAACCACACAAGAAAATGGGGTGAAATAGATGATCTCAATGAGTAAACAATAGGGCTTATACAATAACATATATCCCTTAGAAAGGGCTCATATCTCATGACTTATATTTTATGATTCACTGTTTGCAATTTAGAAAGGTTCGCAAAAATCACTCTTATAACACATAACACATAAAGTGAAGGCTATTGCCATAATCACTCGAACACATAGCCAATGATTACTTGCATCAACATGAGGATCACATAGCCAATTATTACTCACAATGGTACGAGGCCAATAATTACTCGCATCGGTGCAAGGATTTCTGCATGAAAAGGGTTATGGATACCATAGCTAGAGCTAATGGTAATCACATACAACAATAACATTTAAGGCAATAATAACATATATCATAATAACAATAGTAATTTAACTTTTGAACAAAAGATACAATGATAGTGTAGTTCAAGAAAGAATGTAAGTTAGGGCAATAATTATAAAGGTATTATCATTAGATAATCAAAAATGGTTTTGGACCAATTGTCCTTTGGCAACCCAAGCTTAATAAAGAAATCATAGAGTTTCATTTTATAATAGAAAGAACTTGGGTTTCAAGAATGTCAAAGGTACATATATTATGATAGCTTACACTTGTAATTTGAAACATAATGTTTACTCATACTTGTAGCATGAACACAGTGTTTACTCACCTTGTGGTTCCTTCGCTCTTAGTACATGTAGCCCTTTTGAAGCTCTAAAGCTCCTCAAGCTCTATCATAATTTGTAATTCAATACTTATTATTTATTTAATCATGATGCTATCCTATCCCATAACTACCCCATGCACATATAATATTCATACACTTAGAGTTGTACATAGAAGTGCATTCATCACTTGTATATAACATATTGACTGTTAAAAGTCTCATACACTTAGCCTTTATAGGCCCATACGAAAATACATTAGAATCATGTCAATACCTTTCTAAGGTCATCACAATATCATTACCTCAATATCAATTCACTTTAACAATCATCTTAGTACACTTAACACTTTCATATATGTCAACTTAACAAGTAACTTTTCAAGCATCATACTTATATCTTATGACCAATTCCTTCAATCAATCCCTTCATAAATTCAAGATCATTAATTCATTATGTACTCATCATACAACCTACTTCTATATTACCAATCACATTCACATATTAGTCACAACATAAGGTTAAGATACCTTAATGTCACGGAGTTAGCTTTTTGCCTTGACTTACTCGCGCGGCACTTAGCTCTTTGCTTGTCAAAAGAGTCTAAGTAAGCCTTTTGTTGTGTGTATGAAGAGATTCGGGAGCAAAGGAGGTTAGGGAAAGCTTAATTATATTGATAAAGTAAGCTTTACAAAGGTTGAGTGGAGAGAGCTTCAAGCGTTTAACAACTTAGCATATATGTTACAAATGAGGGGGGGAGGCCTATTTATACTTAGTGGCCTCCCAAATGTGTGGCTACAATTATTTCTCTAGAATTTTCTATACAATTCTAGGTTATTTTGTACAATGGAGCTCCCTAGAGATGTAGCCCAAGATGTCGCAAATTGGCCTACTAGGGCTGCTACTGCGTGCTGGCAGTAGCTACTGGCATATGCTGGGAGGTTCTTGCACACGCTGGCCTTGCCTGGCCTGCTGGGTGCTTACTGCGCCTTGCGCACGCCCATGCACGCCTACCGCTCGCTTGGCTCGTGGTTGGCGAGGCCTCTCGCCCCTTCCACTGGTCTTGCGCAGTTGGCCTGCGCGTTGGCGTGGATTCTCGCCAATCTCCCTTGCTGCGCGCAGACGGGCTGTGCATTGGCACACTGTCGTGCTCAGTGTGCCTGCTGGTTGGCCTATCGGGCCTGCCTTGCGAGCTTCCTTGCACGTTGGCACTTGGCGTTGCCCATTTTTGCCTAGCCGAGGGTCATTAGTGCCAACCGCTTGCCAATTGTCCCCAATTGCTCGCCCATCAGCCCATTGGTTGGCCCAGTGAGGCTGCCTTGGCCGATTCTCACAAGCCTTATGGGCTTGGTGCGTAGCACATTCCGCAGGTCGTGACACCCTCCCCCACTTGTTTTCGCGGCGTCCTCATCGCGACTTCCTCTTAGTTGGGGTGTTGCTAGAAAACCTCCGTGCTTGTAGGGCTTTTTCTTGCCCTTCCTTCGTAGCTTGAGAGGATGTTGGCTTCCTCTCCTTTTGGCTGGCTAAGCCCTTGCCATGTCTAGTGGCAACGCCAAGTCCACTAGAGCCTGTTGTGAGTTGCATTGTGGAGAGCACTTTAGCCTTGGTGCTTCCAATGCTTCTTGCGGGTATTGCATGGGTCTCGAGGCCATCGTGGATCATTAGGGTGTTCTTGTGTGGTATGAGGAAAGCTCAGGCTTGCTTGAAGAAGGCCAGACCTAGGACAACATCGTAGTCATCCATAGGTGCGATGGAGAAGTCCATCTTCCCTTACCACTTGCCAATTCAGACGGGAACTCCTTGTGCAACAACTTAGATAGGTTGTTCCCTTGAGTTCACGGCCTTTATTGAGCAATTTTGCTTGCCAACTTCAAGTCCTAACCGCTTGGCCTCTTGCACATCAATGAAGTTGTGCGTTGCCCCCATGTCTAGCATGGCATTTGTAGGCTTGCCATTGACGGTAGCTTCCACGTATGATAGTTCACTCCTCTTGGGTATGCTTGGAGGTGAACTATGTTGCATGGCGCTTAAGAGTTGAAGAGAACCGAATCTAGCTCCTTCAGCTTCTCCCTCTTCTTGTGCTTGGTATTCGGCTACTAAAGCACTCAACTTCTTCTTGCTTGGGCAGTATCTTATCCAATGCTCACCATCACAGATGAAGCATGGTCTTGATGGCTTTGACGATTGAGAGAAATCACGCTTAGCACCATAAGACTTATCATGCTTAAGACCACCACCAACAGATCTTGGTTGTTTATCCTTGTGGCTATTATCTTTCTCCAACTCGCCCTCATCTCCCCCACTTTTACTAGAGTAGAGCGTTTTGTCATGGGAACGAGTAGAGAGGTCAACGATGGACTTGGCGGCGGCAATGGCAGCATCAAGGGTTTGCACATTGCGCCTTTCCAACTCTACTCTTGCCCAATCTTTTAACCCATCCATAAAGAAGAAAAGAGAGTCTTGATCGGAGAGTTCTTCTATCTCAAGCATCAGGGTAGTGAACTCCTTAACATAGTCGGAGACCTTACCCAGTGTCTCAAACGGCGCAGCTTTCCTCACGCTTCTCTATCCGCATTATGGGGCACAAAGTGCTTGCGCAATTCAGCCTTGAATTGCTCCCATGTGTTAAGGACGTATATGCCTTTCTCCCTTTTGGTGTGCTTCCTTCGCCACCAAAGTTGGGCAGCTTCACGCAAGAATGTAGAGGCCTTGCTAATCCTTGCATGGTCAGCTTCCACACCCATGGCCTCGAAGTATTGCTCTAGGCCGAATAAGAAGTTTTCCACAATAGTGGCATTGCACGTGCCATCGTAGGTAGCTGGCTTTGGCACCTTGAGCGAGTGTGCCACAGCGCTACTTATTGAAGCGGGCTGCTATTGCATTGGAAAGACTGCCATTCCGAGAGGGATCCTCCATTTCTCCTCGGAATCCACTTATCTCACGTTCCACAAACCCTTGCAAATCGGTGAGGCATTGGGTAATGGAGCGTATTTCTCCACTAAGTGAACTGCCAAGCTCTTCGATCATTACCTTGGCAGCATGGGTGATCTCAGCGTTTTCCTCCACCAAATTGTTGAGTTGTTCGCTAAGATCATCAACATTGGCTTGGACATTGGAGACATGTTCCTCCAATCCAGCAATACGGGGTTCAAGAGGGTCACTTGTGGCAGGAACTTTAGACTTGCCACATCTAGTAGCGGCACGAGTTTCCTCTCGTCCACGCACTTGCTCTTGCATTTCCCCACCAACGACAATTTCTTCACTTGCCATGCTCCTTAACTTCAACGGGACACACAGGAGTACCTAGGATTGAAACCGTTGCTCTGATACCACCTGTCACGGAGTTAGCTTTTTGCCTTGACTAACCCGCGCGGTACTTAGCTCTTTGCTTGTCAAAAGAGGCTAAGTAAGCCTTTTGTTGTGTGTATGAAGAGATCCGGGGGCAAAGGACGTTAGGGAAAGCTTAATTGTATTGATAAAGTAAGCTTTACAAAGGTTGAGTGGAGAGAGCTTCAAGCATTCAACAACCTAGCATATATGTTACAAATGAGGGGGGGAGGCCTATTTATACTTGGTGGCCTCCCAAATGTATGGCTACAATTATTTCTCTAGAATTTTCTATACAATTCTAGGCTATTTTGTACAATGGAGCTCCCTAGAGATGCAGCCCAATAAGTCTCTAGAAGCTTCAAGGTTGGTTGGGCATGTTGGCACAAGCTTGTGGAACTTTCTGGAGAGCTCTAGCCAATTCTGCCACAAATTGGCCTACTAGGCCTACTATTGCACGCTGGCAGCAGCTACTGGCACCTGCTAGAAGTTTCCAGTGCCTGTTGGGAGGTTCTCGCACACGCTGGCCTTGCCTGGCCTGCTGGGCGCTTGCCGCGCCTTGCACACGCTCATGTGCGCCTACCGCGCGCTTGTCTCATGGTTGGCGAGGCCTCTCGCCCCTTTCGCTGGTCTTGCATAGTTGGCCTGCGTGTTGGCGTGGATTCTCGCCAATCTCCCTTGCTGCGCACAGACGGGCTGTGCGTTGGCACACTGCCGCGCTCAGCGTGCCCGCTAGTTGGCCTATCGGGCCTGCCTTGCGAGCTTCCTCGCACATTGGCACTTGGCGTTGCCCATTTCTGCCAAGCCGAGGGTCATTGGTGCCAGCCGCTTGCCAATTGTCCCCAATTGCTTGCCCATCAGCCCGTTGGTCGGCCAAGTGAGGCTGCCTTGTCCAATTCTCATAAGCCTTGCGGGCTTAGTGTGTAGCACATTTCGCGGGTCGTGACATTAAGTATACTAAATTGCCTCTAAGCTTATATAGAGCCATTCCTTCAACCAATATGCATTTTAACTATTTATCATTCATTCATACATGTCAATAATCATTAAAATATATCAGACAAAAATTATTGACATTGGGATAAGAATTTCAATGTAGGCCGAATGCCCCTTAAAAGAGAAAACTGAATTTTTCTTACTTATCGCACTTTTTGTCTTTTACAGTAATATGTAGAAACATGGTTTGAACTAAGATTTTTCATGTAATCAAAACAAAAATCATTTTAGAACATAAAGATATAGGAATTGGCACATATATAAATCCATGTGCATGAAAATTTCCAGCTTTAGGTTTTAGGATGAAAAACCATAAGTTTTCTTGTTTCCAATACATTTCGGTCATTACAACAATATGCAAAGATGTGACTCAAACCATTATTTTCAATTAAATCACAACAATTATTAGTTTAGAACACTAATACACACCGATCGGCAGCCATGGACAATTCTCATGCATGAAAATTCTAAGTTTAGGGTTTAGAGTGAAAATCATGAGTCTTCTAGCTTTCTAGTGTTTTCCGATCATTACAGTAATATGTAAACACATGATTTAAATCATTATTTTTCATCCAAACAAAACAAATATCAGTTTTGGATTCCATCATGTACAAATCAGCAGCTATATGTATATATAATCATAGAATTTTCTAACTTTTAAATTCTAGAACGAAAATCTTGAATTTACTTATTTTTTGAAATTTTTCGGTCATTATAGTAATATACAGAAATATGATTTAGTTCAATATTTTTCATCTAAACACATTAAAAATCAGTTTATAATAGAAGCATGTAAAAATCACCCCCTGGTAAGGTTTATACATGAAAATTTTAATTTTGAATTGTAGGATTCACCTTTGGAAAAAATCGCGTAGAGGTTGGAGATTTCAATAGAGAAATTAATTTCTCTTTGAAGAATTTAGCCAAACTGAATTAAATATTTAGAAATCCATAAATACTTAGTTCAAAATAATTTTCTTATAATTTATTTTATAAAAATCATATAGAAAATTTTAAGGAAAGAAAAACTTACGAATACGGTCAAGAAATCGCAAAGTTGAAGGTGTTTTGAGAATTTCAGTAGAGAGAATTATTTTGAGAGAATTTTTCTGTCAAAATACTAAAAAGAGAATGGTGGCTATTTGAAATCAAGGGCTGGACAAAATTCTCATTATATATGTAGGGTTTTGGTCAATTTCCAAGATTACCCTTAATAAGTTAGGTTAGGAGTGTTTTGATATAGTGGGCTTTTGGGTATTTAGGCTTTTTATTTAATTTTTGAGCTCATTATAGGTAATTTAAAATAAAATATTTTTTTTATTATTTTCATTAAAATTTTCCCCAAAATATTTATTTAAAAAAATTTTAAAAAGGCTCGTAAAAATTATTTTATGCTTAAAAATCTTACTTTTGCTTGTAAATTCATTTTATGTAAAATAAATTATTCTATGCTAATGTACTTCATATAAATCATTTATTTTATAATAATAACTCATATTAGGCATATTAAAATTAGTTTAACATACCACATACTCATAAATGAATTTTCATAAAATCACATATTTTATCACAACAACTCTAAATTCAAGCAATTTGCCATGAAAACTCCTAGGGTAGATGTGGGTTATTACACTTATGGATTGTATTTAAAGTATTTTAAACTCATCTTTTGCAACTAAGGTTTTCCTTTATTATTAGTTATTCAAGTTAATGCATAAGGTTTGGTATGATCCTAGGTAGTGTTATTACATATATGAGTGGATTCTATGGGTGTGGGTGACCTTATGTCTCCCATATTTTAGGACCATCATATCTCCAAAAATGAGATGTGACAAAATACAAAGCCTTATATGGAAGGAAATGTCAATCCCTAGTTTGTCGGGTTAAGCCTAGAGACAAATACATGGAGATGCCAGAATTGCTCAAGGAGACTACTGTGAAGGTATCACTAATATAAGACTAGCTAAAAATGGCCTTTAGTTAACAAAAGAGTTATATAGATCCTAAGAGAAAAAACATCCATTTTGCTGTAGGAGATCATGTTTTCTTAAAGGTTTACCTAATGAAAGGTGTCATGAGGTTCGGCAGGAAACAAAAGCTATCACCTCATTTTGTCGGTCCTTTCAAGATTTTGGATAAGGTTGGGGAAGTGCCTTATAGACTTGCCTTACTCCCAACTCTAGCACATGTATACTCGGTATTTCACATCTTAATATTGAGAAAGTACGTGTAGGATCCATGCCATATTCTGCTACCACCAAATATTTCAATAGATGAGCAACCATCTTATGAAGAGATACCAATAACCATATGTTAACCCTTAATTTTGCACCTTCCAGAATGCATTTGAACCTTAAAAGCACTCAAGCTTAGTAAACAAACCTTCAGAAGCCAAAAACTCTCAAAATGGAAAAAATAAAATATTTCTTTTTGGCATTACACCCTTTCAAATCATCCAAGATTGAGTAACGAACACAACGCAACTGGAATCGTGAAAAACGGACGAGAAACGAGCAAGAATGAGTGAAACAGGCAAAAGCGAGGCCCATTGCCGCAGAGCTATGCAGCACTGCCGCAAAGCCCTCTGAGGAATTGCAAAGGGCTCTATGGCACTTCCTTAAAGGGCTTTGCAGCGCTGCAAAGGCCTCTGCGACAACTCTGAGGAAAATTCAATTTTTGCAAATCCCACATTGGAATTTTGTGTTTTTTATGCTTCAAACCTTCTCCTATATATAGAGGGCCTCCCCACACTTCAAAACATCAACTTCTAGAGCTTGAAAAGCATTAATTCAAGCAAAATGCTTTGCGTTTGCTCCTTGCTTCGCAAAGCAAGTTAGGGGGTTTCTCCTTGATTCGTACCTAACTAGTTTAAGGCTTTCCGCCGCTCACCTGTTCGAGGCAAGTCTCTTGCCCAAGGCTCATGTCTGCCGCCTAAGGCTAGTTGCCGCCCGCCATCCGAAGCTATCCGCTATCCATCCAAAGCTAGCTGCCACTCGCCATCCAAAGCTAGCCGCCGCCTGCCATCTAAAGCCAGTCACTGTCTGCCATTCGAGGTAAGCTTCCTTTCCCTTAATTTCATTCTCTTTTAGTTAGTTAATTAAATTGATTCAGCTAGGTTGTTAGCTAATCAACTTGGTAATCAATTAATTAAATTAATTAATTCAACCCTCTTTTAATCAATCAATCAAAACATGATAATGTGGCTAGGCTAAATTAACCTCTTCACAAGAAGGGAGAACTGCGTGGGTTCTAATTCCTATTTAAAGGGATACGTAGGCATGCTTGGTTCAGACACCGAATCCAATTAAAATTAATCAACTATCCCTCTATCACCTTCTTCACGTACTTTTGTGTTTATTGCTTTGCTTTATTATTAGGATTAGTTTGGAGAATATGTGACTTCTCTAGAACCCATAAGGGCTAGAGGAAGTATCCCCTCTGTTTTGGGATTTTATTTGTAATGATTAATCTTACTTTGGATTACTGCTTGTATTTGTTATTGGAATCAATGATCATACATATTATAAATTGTTCAGGCATTTTACTTGTTGATGAAATACATTTTAAGTTACTTTTATATTACTTGGCCAAACATGTTTTATTAAACTGAAAACCTAGTCCCCAAATCATCTTTGGTTTCAAGGCTAGTGATCTTTTTCCTTTGGGTAATAATTAGAGTCAAATGGGTTTTTTCCTTATATTTTCCCAAATAAAAATAAATTAAGGTGGAGACTCCTAAAAACAATTTTCAAATATATCAAGGATAAGCCCGAGGGCTTCCTCGTGAGTTCTTTCCCAAATGAGCATTTTGATTCTCTTTAGCGGATCGGACAGCTGCTTGGGCGAGGCCTCACAGTTGGTGACTCTACTAGGGACTGATTTTCTTTTAATGAATGGAAAAAATAAGTAGACTACTAATTGGTTTAAAAAGAGTTTGGCCTTTTAATATGATTGTGACTTTGTGTGCATCACTTACATAGGCTCCTCGCCATTTAACCTAGTTTTAGGAAAACAATGGATAGTGAGTAGCATCGAGTGGGTAACCCTCATTGGGTCTATTCGTCGATAGTGAAATCTTCCACCCCGCGATGAATCCTTTGATCTTTCAAAGGTGTAACGAGTATGCATGTACTATTAGACCCACACGAGGCTCCTTGACTCACATGTGGTTAGGTATATTGCTGTTCTAGTGTGATGGGTACCCAAATCTAGCCACCCTTACCTTTTCATGTAATGAACTTAGATCCTAACCTTAGGTTGTATGTACAATAATTAAAGGCTTGCATCTTTGCATTTTTATGAAATGTTTTCCTCATGCACATCATGCATCCATATTGTATAACAAAACATGCATTCATCTTAAGCCTAGGTTATACCTTGAATCGAGGAAGGGTCATATACTCACTTTTATCCCAACAACTTCACTTCTAAACTTTAAACACTCTCACATCTATCTTATTCACCTTTGCCCCCATAAACCTTAAGCCATCACCTAAATCTTACCCCTTTACCTTAACCTTTAATCTAAATACCAATACCCTAACCCTAAACCTTACCCTTTACCTTAGCCTTTAACCTAAACACCAATACCCTAACCCTAAAACCTTATCCCGTTACCTTAGCCTTTAACTTAAACACTAATACCTTAGCCTTAAACCTAAAACCTCATTTCCCTAGCCTTGACCTCAAACACCTCTAACCTTAAACACTATTACCTTAACCTTACACAAAATGTCTTTGCCCTAAATTGTAACCTAAAGACATCTTTACCCTCCTCTTATGTTTACCTTGCCAACCTAGCCACAAGACACTGTCACCCAACATCCTTGGCCCACTACCTTCAAAACCAATCCATTATCCCCAGATTGACAGATGCCTATAGCCTATACCCCAAATCATCAAGACACTACCCTAAGCCTAATACCTTTAGCCCAACACACTACCCAAAGCTTAATACCTTTAACCCAATATAATATCCTTAAGCCCAACACTCGTGACCTATCACTTTTTCAAAACCAGTCTGTTACCCTTAAGCCCAATAACTTTGGCCTAATACACTACCCTAAACCCAATACCCTTGGTTCAGTCTACTACCTGAAGCCCAAAACATCTACCCCATTATGCCCTAAGCCCAAAAAATGATTGGCCCATGACATAATAAGGAAGCCTTTTCTCTTAGGATCTGCATGCCAATATCTTCATCACCTCTTCTGTTCCATACCCGTCACTTACCTTATTGCTTTAGTTTGAAGGTACTAATGGCCCACTCACTTGATATGAATTCCTTGATCACACTTGTGACCAAAGTCCTTAAGAAGCAAGAAGAATATTTCTAAGCTATCCTAGCTACTCAGCAAGCCTAATTTGAGGAACAAAGGCAATTCATCATTGAGGAAGTTCAAGTCATGATTAACCAGGCCACCCTTAGCCATTCTAAACCAAGCCTTATCTTAAATCGGACCAATCCTAGCCAAACTAATTCACATCTAGACCAAGGTGGGGAAGTTTTCTCTTATCCAGACACTAGATTGCTCATGGAGAAACTTGAAGCCATGGAAAGAACCATCAAATCCTTAAAGCACTGCGATGATCTAATTGATGTGGATAGTTTAACCTTATTCCCTAATGCTAAGTTTTCTCCTAAATTCAAAATGCCTGAACTAGAGAGATTTGATGGAACCACTTGCCCCAAGACCCACCTGAAGATATATGTAGGGACAATGAAGCCTTTAGGAGTTAGCGATGAGCTCCTTGCTCAACTGTTCCAATAATCACTAACCGATGTTATTAGGAGATGGTTCCTTTCACTAGACAAGAGTAAGAAAAGGACATGGGATGACATCTGTTGTGCCTTTGTCAAACAATATCATTATAATAGTGACATGGATGTCACTAGGCATGACTTGGAAACCATCAAGCAACCAGATGAGTCTTTCTCCATGTTCCTTATAAGGTGGAGGGCTAAAGCTGCTCAAATGGTAAATAGGCCAACAGAGTAAGAACAAGTGGACATCCTTGTCAAGAATCTACTTTCAGCCTACCAAGCCCACTTGTTAACCCAATACCTACCCACTTTTAAGGCTTTGATTGCAACTACATCAAAGGTTGAAGATTGCATCCAAAGTGCATCATTTCAACCCAAACTCCCCACCACCGACCCAAACAGTGATGAAGAACTCAAACCTAATCCAACCCCACCTTACCTTCACCCCAAGTGGCATGACAAAAAGAGTTCAAGTTTGGCTAATCTGACCTATCTAAGATTGAATTCCAAGTCTGAGTCTAAATCTCTAAGTCTAAGGTTGAGTATGAGTCCAAATCCTAAAGTCTGAGTCTAAATTCGAGTCTGAGTCTATCGTCTTATTTTCTTTTATTTTTCATCAATCATGTTGATTCCTTTTTGTTATCTTGTAATAAAATTTTTTATTGCAATAAAACATTAGCATTTATTTGTGCACTTGTCTTTTCTTATTTTCGAATATGGATGAGCTTTAGAAAAAAAAAAAGAAAAAGAAAAATATAAAATATAATAAAAAATATAAAAAATATAAAAAATAAAAAGAGAGAGAGAGAGAGATGAACAAGTCCACCACAATTGAGGTGCCATCAACAATTGATCTGCCAGCCCCTAACGAAAGTAGATCAAGAAATGGACCTCTCATCAAATAACTAAAGCACAAAATCAAACTATATACCTCAACAAGGGGGCAACAAGATTCGTCAAATTCAAAATTCAATGTTTAGACCCCGCTTAAAATGAAGAAAATCAGCAAATCACGGTGGAATGTTTTCTCCTAAATTTCATTAATCCAAGCTTGTTAAGTTGAAAACCCAAAAAAGGTAGCTCAGGCAAAAAAAAAAATAATAAAGAGATAGAGAAAAATAAAGCTCATCCTAATCATTTTCCTTCGTAATCAAATCATCTTTTCGTCTCATCTCACATCTTCAAAGTCATCCCAAATGATATTGTCTTCTACGCTCTTATCCCATAGTGGGGGCATGTCTTTCTAGGTCATCATCATCTTCTATTAATCCATCTTGTTGCTTAAGGAACTTAGGCACAATCATTGTATGCATATAACACATCTTATTAAAATCAATTCTGATTTGTAATTCAATCTAATCAACATCCTTAATCGTAATATTAGTATAGTAGTATATAGTTAGTTTTAAATCTCTTATTTAATATCCTTGCCTGTCCATCATAGTAACTATCCAATTCATACGAAATTTCCAAGTTCTCCAGAGTTTGACACCCTACTCATCCTATACTATTCCCTTTGGATTTGGGTCACCTATAGCAGGCCCAAGAAATTTTGGCGCCGTTGCCAGGGAATTTGATTAGAATTTTTATTAACTTAGGCTAGTGAAAAGTTGTTTTAGGTTTTTATTTATTTTGTTTTCCAAAATTGTCATTCACAAAAAAAAAAAAGTGTAAATTTTGCTTCTATGCCGAGTCGTGCCAGTCTGTGCTGACTCGTTACAAAAGCCATCTGCGTCGAGTCGTGCCTCTGGAGCTGACTCATCATAGTACACAGACCAAATTCTAAATTTCTTTCAAATTTTTTTTCATTTATTTTTTTTCTTTCTATTCTTACATTCTTTACTTCTTAATTTCAATTTTATTTTGGTCAAATTTAACTTCTTCTACACATCTTTTCAAATTCTAAATCAATGAAAAGTTATAACTCTTCCCAAAATAAACACAACTCTTCCTAAAGGTCATGACCTTTCACATCTTTCCTACACCCTAACCTACACAACCACCTAATTCCATCCCTTTTTCAGAAATTTTCACACTTCCAATTCCTATACATGGTTCCTTTAAACATTCCCTTCATCTATTTTAACTTTCTTCCATTTATCATCTTCTTCTTCATGTGTTAAAAACATATTTCTCTCCTATTTCCTGCATTATTTTCATTTTATTATAGGTAAGACAAAGGGCTCTTCATCTTTAAGGACACAAGAAGAACATACAATGAAGGATTTGGCATCCATTTATGGGGCAAATTTCGCCCTCCACTCACATGAAAAAGGGTGCTAAATTCTCAACTCTAAAGATTAGAGATATCATTTCCTTGGGTATGATGGCTCATCAAGTGGAGAGGCTAGTATTTTGGAGCAACTATTGGAAAACCAAAGGGCGATGCAACACCAATTGGGGAATATAGAGACTTGGAACCTTTAAATGAACCGGAGGCAATATAAGATGGAATACAAGATGGAAAAATACTTTGAGAAATCCGGCCACATAATTCAATCTCCACCACCATCTCCTCCACCGCAATGAATATGAGGGAGTTTCTTCTATCCTTTCCTTTACTTTATTTTCTTTGGGTTTCACATTGAGGGCAATGTGAAGTTTAAGTATGGGAGAGGGATAGAAGTAGGATTTTGATTATTATTGCTTTGTTTAATGTGTTTGTTTATTTTGCATATTTCTTTTCTTAGTTTAGTCTTTGCATTTGCATCAAAATTTTCAAAATTTTAACTTTCAAACTTAACTTTTCTCCACATTCTTTAGTAGTATCTTACTTAGAGTCATTTTACGTTTTGTTAAAGAGTTACTTTATATTAATTTAATGAATAATTTTATGCCCAATTGGTAAAATTTTTAAGTCTTTATAGCATTTGTTTTGAGTTTGTCTTTTTATCTCACTTTTATTATTTTCAAAGTTTAAAAATTATCTAGTCAACTTCCTAACTATGCTTAAATCCTAAAATTGTAAGGATTTAAGTTTTGATTTTTAGGGATTTAACTTGCCTAAAGGAAACTATAACCATAATACGAGTAATGCATCTAGTCAACAATGTATGAGGACACACATAAAAAAAAAAAAAAACAGTATGAACAATCTTTACTAGTGAATATATGTATGTTGAGTAAGTTGTGTGCAAATGAGTATGCTCCTTAGTTGCATTTAATTTGAAAAACATACAAGGTAATACTAGTAATATATATATATATATATATATATATATATATATATATATATATATATATATATATATATATATATATATATATATATATATAAAAAAAAAGGAAAAAAAGTAAAGTAAAAATAAAAAAAGTGTCCAAAAATGCCATGAGACTTGATATATTTGTGCATAACTTATTTCCTAAAGGCTATTTATATCTTTGGAATTCTTGACTTAATGAATGGATGTTTTCATTAGAAAAGTATGGTTAGGTCCTTGACTTTATAATTATGACTTTGTTCTTGATAGGAATGAGATAATTAGACAAACTTCGGGCTTATAACTATAAGACTTGTCTCATTTACCATTGTTGGGCATTTAAAATTATTTCATTGATACATTAGTACTATACTCCTTGCATGACTCAATGTTAACTTAGTAAGATGGTTACATTTATTTTGGAAAAGTTAAGTACATTGTTTTTCTCTTTTTTCTTTTCTTCTTGCTTGAGGATAAGCAAGGTTTAACTATAGGGGAATTTGATACAATGCAAATATATATACCTAAACTAATCAATTAAAAGTTAATTTTGTGTTTGAATGCATGAATTTTATCTTTAAAGTGGTGCTTTTAATCTTGTTTTTAAGTGTTCTTTAAGTAATCTAGGTAACTCTTAAAGGATAAAGGGTTCTATGCTTGAAAAGGAAGAAGTTTTGCAAGGATTAGCCAAGACAAGACCATGTCAACTCGTCCCAGGCTATCACGAGTCGTGACAGTAGCCTTTTGTGCTGACTAGTGACAAAGTGTGCTGACTAGTGACAGCAGCCTGTCACCAGTCATCCCCCCTTGTGCCGACTCGTGACAGGGTAGTTACTACACCTTTCAAGGCACCCTTTTATTTTGACACCCTTTTCAAAGAGGCACTTCATGAGACACCTTGGGGCTTATAAATACTTAGATTTGGCTTGATTTTAGACAGAGATACTATTGTATTATATAGGAAAAACTTACTTAAATACTTGTAAACACCTTATTAGAATCAAGTACTTTGTTTGTATCAAGTCTCTTTCCAAAAAGGCACTTCAAGTTCAAGAATTGTGCAAGTCATTTCCTAAAGAATAAAGGAGTTTTCATTCATCAATCTTTCTTCCTTTTTTCTATCTTTATTTTACTATTTAATAATGAATGCTTGCATTATTTCTATGTCATATTTTACCGTGTATTTAGTCTAATAGGTTGTTAGAATTGCAATGATGAATTAATTCTATGAACTATATTCTTAATATGCATGAATGATTTAGTTTCAATTGAGTGCTAAATTGTGTTATGTATGCTTGATCACTATATATAACTTGTTAATCATTTAGCACTCTCGTTGTGTGCAAAATGATTAACAAGTTATATATGGTGATCAAGCATATATGATACAATCCCTCACATTGCTAGTCTGTCATGTTCCTATATCTTATTGGAAGGAAAATCCCCAAGTTGTCTCATTTCATTAGTCCTTTAGCCGGTCCTTAGGGTACTTCCTTTCATCCAATCTATTGTTTACATTCAAAGTGTCACTCTAAATGTCTTTTCAATCTTAAAACAACAGGGTTAGCTTGGCTTGTTCTTTTCCATAAATCATGCTATAGATAGCAAAATCATATAACCTCCCTGATCCTTTTCAAAATTTCCAGCCTACCTTTGAACTATTCCCCAACTTCAAAATATACCATTCCATCTCTTCAAGCTCAAGCCTCATACCATCCTTTCCTTAGAAAAATCTCATCATCTTTTAAGGGCCAAGCCCATGGCAAGACCAAGATCCTAAGTCTTTTAAGACTCATTATCCTTAAAGCCAACTTTCTCTAGCATGACCAAAATCAAATCATGTCTTGCAAAGCTTAAGAAGGTCTCAAACTACTCAAGTCATTCCATGTCTCATTGGAAAAATTTCATCATCCTTGAAAAGACCAAGCCTCTTTGGCAAACTACAATTGAGTCAAAGCCTACCAACCATCTGATGGGCATTGAAAATCTAATATAACCATGAAAAAAGGGCAAACCCTCATCTATGAGCTTGCAACCAAAACCCTTACCACCATACCTAAGCTAAAGCCAACCATCCAAAGCGCTTAATGGAAAAAAGCCCAAGTTGACAAAGCCTTTTGACCAAAAGCCTTCAAGCCTTCACCATGAAGCCCAAGCCCAAAAACCTTCCCTATGAAGCTCATTCCCAAAAACCTTCATCACAAAGTCTTTAAGCCTTCTCCATGAAGCCCAAAAACCTTCACCATGAAGCCTAAACCAAAAAGCCTCACCATGAAGTCTAAGCATAGCTTTCACCATGAAGTCCATTCACAAAAAAAAAAAAAAAAAAAAAAAACCCTTCATCTCCTCCAAGGCCAAATCTAACCAAGCCTTCCCCAACTAATTTCCTAGCCTGACATTTCCTCTAAGCTAGAGCTAACTAAGCCAAAGGCAGAACTTGGCCAAGTCTTTCAAATAAACTCCCCAAAAGTTACAGCCTGACTAAGCCAAAGTCCCAAACCTGACTAAGCCTTCTACAAGGACAAGCCTCATAAGTTGACCTTCCCTAAACCTTCCAAACTAATCATCTCTAAAAGCCTAACCTTCCTGATCCAGCTCTCCAATTTAGCCTCAAGCCAAAGTCAGACTTATCTAACTAAATAGCTCGATCTTCTCCAAGACCACACCTTGCTTCTTCCTAGGCCAAACTAATAGCCATTAACTAACTAATCTCATATCTAGCATGCTCATCTTCACCTCTAAGCTAGCCAATCAACCAAAAACCAAATGACTAAACCATTTTCCTCAATCATTCTAAAGTGGGGGCATATCCCTTCCGAATACTCAGCTTTTTGAAATGGAGGCATCTTTCTACCAAAGATCAGCACTTTTATATCAAGCCGACCTTTCACAGGTTCAAGTTATTAGATCATTGCATAATCATCTAGCATCTTTGCATTGAACAGGATCATCACTTTTCATTCCTACCAGAAAGGACATTACTATTCCTACCAGATAGGACAGTTATTTTTACCATTCCTACCAGATAGGATGGACATCTTTTTTTGATCCTACTAGATAGGATCATCACTATCATTCCTACCAGAAAGGACCACTACTATTCCTACTAGACATGATAGTTATATGATAGTTATCTTTACCATTTCTACCAGATAGGATGGTCATCTCTTCTTGTTCCTACTAGACAGGATCATCACTTTTATTCCTATCGGATATAAACTGCCATTTTCTTCCTAAAGCTTCCAAATATACCGGGCATATCCTCTTCGCTTCCAAATATACTGGGGGCATCCTCCTCATTTCACACTTATCAGAATCCACTTCACTTCCAAATATATCAGAGGCATCCACTATCACTTCCAAATATACCAGAAGCATCCTCTTCATTTCACACTTATCAAAATCCACTTTGCTTTTAATTATACCGGGGGCATCCACTATCACTTCCAAATATATCGGGGGCATACTCTTCATTTCAACTATTCCCAAATATACTGGGGGCATCTTCTTCATTCCAACCACTCCTAAATATACCGAGGGCATTCTCTTCATCCTCAAGTTCACTATCATCATAATTGGCTTTCAGACAAAGATAATTTTGATGAGGGGGCAGCCGTGAACCCTTAATTTTGCACCTTCTAGAATGCATTTGAACCTTCAAAGTACTCGAGCTCGGTAAACAAACCTTCAAAAGCCCAAAACTCTCAAAATGGAAAAAATAAAATATTTCTTTTTGGCATTTAAACCCTTTCAAATCATTAGGGACTGAGTAACGAATACAACACAATCAGAATCGTGAAAAACGGATGAGAAACGAGCAAAAACGGGCAAAACTGGCGAAAGCGGGGCTCGTTGCTGTAGAGCTCTGCAGCTGCTGCAAAGCCCTCTGTGAAACCACAAAGGGCTTTACGACACTGCTGTAAAGGGCTTTGTGATGCTGCAAAGGCCTCTGGTGCAACTCTAGTGAAAATTCAATTTTTGCAAATCCCACATTGAAATTTTGTGTTTTCTATGCATCAAACCTTCTCCTATATATAGAGGGCCACCCTACACTTCAAAACATCAACTTCTAGAGCTTGAAAAGCATTACTTCAAGCAAAATACTTTGCATTTGCTCTTTGCTTCACAAAGCGAGTTGGGGGGTTTCTCCTTCATTCCTACCCAACTAGTTTAAGGGTTTCTGCCGCCCACCTGCTCGAGGCAAGTCTCTTGCCTAAGGCTCGTGTCTGCTGCCCAAGGCTCATGTCTGCCGCCCAAGGCTAGCTGCTGCCTATCCTCCAAGGTTGTCTGCCACCCATCCGAAGCTAGTCGCAGCCCGCCATCCAAAGCTAGCCACCGCCTGCTGTATAAAGCCAACCACTGTTCGCCATCCGAGGTAAGCTTCCTTTCCCTTAATTATATTGTCTCTTTTAGTTAGTTAATTAAATTGATTTAGCTAGGTTGTTAGCTAATCAACTTGGTAATCAATTAAGTTAATTAATTAATTCAACCCTCTTTTAATCAATCAATCAAAATATGATAAAATGGCTAGGCTAAACTAACCTCTTCGAAATAAGGGAGAACTGCATGGGTTCTAATTTCTATTCAAAGGGATACGTAGGCATGCTTGGTTCAGGCACCGAATCCAATTAAAATTAATCAACTATCCCTCTATCACCTTCTACGCTTACTTTTGTGTTTATTGCTTTGCTTTATTATTAGGATTAGTTTAGGGAATGTGTGACTTCCCTAGAACCCATAAGGGCTAGAGGAGGTATCCCCTCTATTTTGGGATTTTATTTGTAATGATTAATCTTACTTTGGATTATTTCTTATATTTGTTATTAGAATCAATGATCATACATATTATAAATTGTTCATGCATTTTACTTGTTCACAAAATATATTTTAAGTTACTTTTATATTACTTGGCCAAATATGTTTTGTTAAACTAAAAACCTAGTCCCCTAATCCTGTTTGGTTTTGAGGTTAGTGATCTTTTTCCTTTGGGTAACAATTAGAGTCAAATGGGTTTTTTCCTTATATTTTCCCAAATAAAAATAAATTAAGGTGGCGATTCCTAAAAACAATTTTCAAATATATCAAAGATAAGCACAAGGGCTTCCTCGTGAGTTCTTTCCCAAGTGAACATTTCGATTCCCTTTAGCATATCAGATCAGTACTCAGATGAGGCCTCACACCATGTTGGATCAATAAATGAAAAGACTAAGAAACAAGGAAATACCTATAATCAAGGTCCACTGGCATAATCATGGAATGGATGGGTGTACTTAGGAAATCGAGGAAGGGATGCGGTAGAAGCATCCCTAGCTTTTCCAGAACATATGAGTAAGTATCTAAATTTGAGGATGAATTTCTTTTAAGGGAGGGAGAATGTAACAACCAATACCATTGCTAGGAGTTTTGTAACAAATTTCTTAATTTTAGAGCTATTATGACAAAGTGTGTGCTTTCATAAAATTTCATATGCTATGCGATTTATGAGCAAGTGGCATGCTAGACTAGTTTTAATATGCATAACATGAATTATGAACATGAAATAGGTGCTTTATATGAAGTGTAGATGTGTTAATTAATTTAATGCATATAAAGTGAATTTTCATGCACAAAGTAATTTTAAGAATAAAATAATTTTTATGAGCATTTTTAAAATATTTTGAATTAAATATTTTTAGGGGAATTTTAATGAAAATAAGAAGCAAAATATTATATTTTTAATACATGTTAATCAGCCATAAATTGGAATAAAAATCCAATTTACCAAAAGTCCAAGACACCTAAATAGTCCTAAACTAGCTCATTGATGGAAATATTGTAATTTTACACTAAAACCCAAAAACCTAAGCTATATTCGACCTCCTCTTGTATTTGGCTACCCCCATTCTATTTCTTGTTAGATTTTAAAGAATTCTTCTCTCAAAATTTCTCTCTTGATCGAAAATCACAAGGTGCCTCCAAACTTTGTGATTTTATGATCTTCTTTGTAAGTTTCTCTTTTCTTTCAAGTTAATTTTCAAGTTTTATGAAACTAATCAAGAGTAATCTGTATGGGGCTATATAATTTTTTATTTTCTCTTTATTATATTAGGCCTAGGCTTCTTCTTGGATGAAGAAACTGATTTCCAACTGTAAATATATCTCTTTCTTCTCAAATCCATCAAAGGTGAACCCTAAAACCTAAACATGCATATATGCATTGAGGAGTGTGAAACTTTTTTGTTTCCCATCATAAACTAATTTTAATCATGTTTACATAAAAATATTAGTTTAAATCATGCATTTACATATTACTGTAATGATAAGAAAGTATGAAAAGCAAGAAAACCCATGGTTTCCCATGGTTATAGTGATTTCGCCAAGGTTGGGATTTTATTCCCAAGGCATATAAGTTTTGTAAAATTCATTTTAGTGATTGTTGATTTGTGTATATGAATAGTACATGATTTAATTGCATGTTGGTTAAAGGAGTAACCCTAGAAAATTCCTAGAGTGGTTCGGCTTATACCTAAGGTTTCCAAAACCATAGTTGACAAGTATGGCTAATATGTGTACATAGTTAAATGGCATGTGAATTAGGTTTTGTGCTATGTTAACTATGAATTAATGATCTAAATTTGCTTATGGGATTAATTATATAATTTAGCCCAAAAGGAGACAAGCATGACTCTTTTAGGGTTTACTTGTTAAAGTTGATATATATAGAAAGTATTAAGTGTAACAAGTTAGAAGTTAAATTAAATTGATATTAAGATTATGATTCATTGTATTTGACTTTGGCAAAGTCTTGATATGAATTATTATGTTAATTCATATAAGCTTAAAAAGGCAAAGTGTGTAGGACTTAAAAGTCAATATGTTAAGTATAAGTGATGAGTGCACTTCTAAGTCCAACTCCAAGTATATGTGAATGATATATGCCCATGGTGTAGTTATGGGATAGCATAGCATGATGTTAAGCCAATACCAACTATTGAATTGTAATGTTGTGTTAGAGCTTGGGAATTGTTAGAAGTGCAAAGGCTAAGAGCATTAGGAGCTAAGGAATCACAAGGTGAGTAAATATTATCGTTATGTTGCAAGTACAAGTTATCATGATATGTGAACCTTTGAGATTCTTGAAACCCTAGTTCTTTCTATCATAAGTTATAATTATATGACTTCTTTGTTAAGCTTGGATTGCCAAATGAAAATGTGGTTCAAAACTATTATCGACCATTCAATGAATAGAAAAGAGCCTTTATGATTATTACTTTACCTTACATTTCTTCTGGAATCACACTATTGTCTATCCTTTGTTCAATAAACTAAACTTCTATTACTACTATTATATATGTGATTTCATTCTTCAATGCTATTGTTACAAATGGTTGCCATTAGTTTTTGCTATGGTACCTGTGAACCTTTATACATAGAAATCCTCATGCTGATGTAGGGAATCATCATATCCTGTGCACATGGTCTTAACCTAATGGATAGGGGTAGTGTATCCACCTCAGCCAGAAGGGGTAGTTTTTACTATAAAGCATGATCAACTTTATGCTCCTTACAAGTTATGAGCTAAAATTTGGTATGATGCCACCTCTTCCTTATGTGATCGAGTAAAAAAGGCAAAAGCCATCACTCTACAAGTTATAAGTTTGATTTCTGCAAAACTTGCTAAATCACAAACTATAAACTATGAAACCTTCTAAAGGGATATATGTTATTTTACAAGTTGTATTGTTTACTTACTAATCATCTATCTCACCCTTTTTACTTGTATGGTTTTAAGTGAGCATTGTGAAGAGGCAAGGTGATAACTCAAGCAATCTACTCTGCTTGGGGAGATTCTTTTGTCAAAGTCTATATACATATTATAATATGTAGAGTCACTCTTAGATGCTCCAGGTGTTTTTGGAACATTATTCAATTGATGACCAAATTGGAATCTTCATTGTTCTTATTCTTAAGAATTACTTTTATTATTGGTTATTCAAGTTAATGTATGTGATTTTGGTATGATCCTAGACAGTGTTTAACCATGCATGAGAGAGTTCTACAGGTGTGGGTAATCTTATGTTTCCCTATATTCTAAGACCATCATATCTCAGAAGTTAGGATGTGACAATGGCAATTCAAGCAATGGTTGCAAGCAATAAGGCATAATTACATCATATTATTAAGTACTCACCTCAAACTCCTTTGCTCCTATTAATGTTCACTCTTAGTTAATTTAGTGTCCTTTATGATCACGAGCAATTTCCTTATCCTTGCCTTGATGTTCTACACCCATATCATTTTAATTACATATCGATTAGTAACTAATGATGTTGCTAATTATAACTTATCTATCTTGCACTTATTTTATTATTTCAACTTACAATAGAGGTGTATCAATAGTGTCATATTTATGCTTATTCTTATTTCTAATCATTTCCAAGCTAAATTCCTTAATCAATTTCATGAGTTCAAGTTTAAATCTCAAAATTTGCAAATTGATCCATTAACCTTAAAATTTAGGGAAAACTATCAATTTCCCTTTCAAACCTCGAATTAACCATAGATTCATCAAATTAATGGCTAGATAAGTAATTCCCATCAATTATTTTGTATTGATTCACTCTTATCCGTAAGAACATTAATTTGACCCTATTTAGGTCAAATTTGGGGAAAACCTATAATTTCTCATCAAATCTTCAAATTAGTTATAGAAATGTGAAATTAACATAACATAAAACATATATGATCATTTAATTATCAAAATCCTGCACTAGAAATTGATTGTACATAAAAAAAAAAATTGTATGTTGAGTATCAATTGTGATGTGTGGATGACACTGTGTATGTCATTTTCAGCATAGATGTTGCCCCATGGGTTTGCTCAGCTAGAGGGATAGGGGTCCCAGGAAGCTTATAGCATTGTTTCAGATGTAGCATCCAATGCTGCTTCTGTTCAAAATACCAATCGAGAATCTTCCTGATTTGGGCAACATACTGTAAATGGTGGAGAACGAGGACCATCAGGGGATATGGAAGCTTTTTGAAGAGAATATGAAGCAATGAGGCAGGAACTTTTGGAATTAAGGCGTTAATGTCAGGAAATTGCACCACCTATGGTGCCACCTACGCCATAAATGGATGACGTACCACCCATCATGATTTTTGGACATATGGTGAGTAAGGAAGGAATCAAAATGGATCCCAAGAAAGTAGAAGCAGTGACAAATTGGCCTCGACCCACTACGGTCATAGAGGTGAGGAGTTTCTTAGGGTTGGCAGGTTACTACCGCCGATTCATAAAAGATTTCTCCAAAATAGTTGCACCATTAATAAAGCTTACCAGGAAGCAAGTTAGATATAAGTGGGATGAAGCTTGTGAAGAGAGTTTCCAAAGGCTTAAATATCTCTTGATTTCAACTCCAGTATTAGCTTTACCTAAGGGAGATGGAGGTTTTGCTATAAACTATGATGCCTCAAGAGTTGGTTTAGGGTGTGTACTAATGCAAAATGGGAAGGTTATTGCCTATGCATCTAGGCAAGTAAAGAGACATGAAGTGAATTATCCTACCACGATCTAGAAATGGCAGTGGTTGTCTTTGCTTTAAAAATATGGAGACACTACTTTGTATGGGGAAAAGTGTGAGATCTATACTGATCATAAGAGCCTTCAGTATATTTTAAAGTAAAGGGATTTAAACTTGAGACAGTGGCGATGGGTAGAATTACTTAAAGACTATGATTGTCAAATCTTTTATCACCCTGGTAAAGCTAACATTGTTGCGGACGCTCTCAGTAGAAAATCTATGGGTAGTCTTTCTCACATAGCAGGACGAAGGCCTGCAGTGAGGAAATTAAAGCAGATGTTTGATGAGGGCTTGCAATTGGAGGTAAATGATTCACAGGTATTGTTAGCTTACTTCCAAGTGAAGCCGAAGCTTATTAATGAAATCAAGACTTTTCAGAGTCAAGATTCTCATTTGGTGAAGATTAAAGAAGATTTAAAAAGGGAACAAGGTCTAGAGTTCAAGATGGAAGGAGACATTATGAAATGTGGCGATCGACTTTATGTGCCAGATGTAGAAGAGCTAAGAGAAAGGATTCTGTAGGAAGCACACCAGACTCCTTATAGTGTTCATCCAGGTTCCACCAAAATATACCATGATGTTAAAGGTTCATATTGGTGGCTGGGATTAAAGAAGGATGTGGCAAAGTTTGTTGCTTCTTGTCTTACTTGTCAGCAAGTGAAATTCGAACATCAACGACCTTTTGGATTACTTCAGGAGATAAAATTGCTAGAGTGGAAGTGGGAACGTGTTACTATGGATTTTGTAGTGGGACTACCCAGGACAATAAAAGGTTATGACTCTATTTGGGTCATAGTAGACCGACTGATGAAGTCGGCACACTTCATTGAAGTGAAAACCATATATACAGCAATTGATTATGCTCGTATTTATGTTGATGATATCATAAGATTAAATAGGGTTCTACTCTCGATTATCTCAGATCGAGGTACCCAGTTTACTTCAAGATTTTGACAAAGATTAGAAGAGGCATTAGGAACAAAACTCGATTTCAGTAATGCTTTCCATCCGCAAACAGATGGATAGTCTAAAAGAACAATTTAGACACTATAGGATATGCTTCGTATGTGTGTTCTGGACTTTAAAAGTGGTTAGGATAAGCACTTTCCGCTCATCAAATTTGCATACAACAATAGTTATCATTCTTCTATAGGAATGGCGCCTTACGAAGCATTGTATGGTAGAAAGTGTCAATCTCCGATATGTTGGATGGAGGTTGGTGATAAATATCTCGAAGCCCCTGATATGGTAAGAGAAGCCATAGAAAAGGTGAAGGTTATCTAGAAGAGACTAAAAACTGCTTTTAGTCATCATAAAAGTTATGCTAATCTTCGGAGGAAGGATTTTCACTTTGCGGTGGGGGACCATGTATTCTTAAAGGTTTCACCAATAAAGGGAGTGATAAGATTTGGCAAGAAGCGAAAGTTATCTCCTCGATTCACCAGACCTTTCGAGATTCTTGATAGGATCGAAGAAGTTTCATAAAAGTTAGCACTACCACCTACACTGGAACACGCGCATCCAGTTTTTCATGTATCGATGTTGAGGAAGTATGTATCTGATCTGTCACACATATTGCAACCCCAGCACATTAAGATCAATAGAGACCTTTCCTATGAAGAGGTTCCAATTGCCATTTTGGATCGCTAAGTAAAGAAGCTGAGAAATAAAGAAGTACCAATGGTGAAAGTGCAATGGCATAACCATATTGTAGAGGAATGCACGTGGGAAAGTGAGAACGATATGCTACAATGGAAATTGCACTTGTTTCAGACAATGGGTAAGTTTTTTTTTTTTTTTTAAATTCGAGGACGAATTCTTTTAAGGGGGTAGAATGTAATACCCAAGGGTTCCCTAGCTCATTAGAGTTATAATAATACCACAAAGTATAAATTACTATGAACATAGTACCAATGTTATAGTGATGGGATGAAGAAACCCTTTTTGATGTTAATTGCATGATTGTGTATCTTTATAGAGTGTGAATGTCCATGTGCATTTTATTGAGTTAATTTAAGGTAATGTCTCTTAATTTGATTTTATTATGATATGGGAAGGTAGAATTTGACATGCCAAGTGAAAGGAAAAGGAAAAAGCTATGGAAAATTTTTAGGTTTGGAAAACGTGTTCAAGCAGGCTTGTTAATGGGCCTTGGACTCAAGGCCCAAGCCCATAGTTTGGCCGGCCCACCAAGGTTCAAATTATGGTGGGACTTAACTCAACTAAGGTTAGAATAAGTAAACTAAGGGTTAGGGTGAGGTTAAGTTAGGTTAGTCACCATTTGGATGTTAGCCATCTTTGTTGACTTTTGTCAACTTTGACACCTAAGCTATCCCTTTCCCATCACCTTGTCCACGTGCATCTTGGTGATCATGAAAATTATCATTATGGTGCTAAGTCACCATCTACCTAAGGGCAATCTTAACCATCCACCTTGCTCAATCTCAACCATCCATCTTAGGAAAAATATGACCATCCATCTTAGGAAAAATTATCATTATGGTAACCTCACATCAAAATCACACCCTCATCAAAAGTTAAATGCTCTTAACTTGTTCATCATCATAGGATCAAATTCAAAGCATTTCAAGGTAAGATTTCACATTTAAGTGCTTCTTCCATTGTTTCTAACCTAAGAATAATAACTTGTTAGCAAGTATGTACTTTTCTTTTGATTTCTATGGTTGATTTTGATGGTGAGATTTAGGGGAGGATTTAGGTTGCTTGTTAGATAAGGGAATATGATTATGGGTGAAATTTGGGGTTTAATAAGTAAAAGGTAACAAGGAAAGCATGAGAAGGTTAAGGGAAATTGAGCAGACACGGGTGACCCCACCATTAGGATTCTAGCCGTGTGATAAGGGAAATTTGGAATCTCGTAGAAAAGCCACCCACGGGTGGAGGCAAAGCTGAGGTTTCACTCGTGGGCAGCCATGTTTTTAGCCAAACTAGAATAGTTAGTCTTAGTGTTCAAGACTTAATACTAAATTATTTTATTAATATTTTTATGGATTTCTTTATTCAAAATCCTATTATATAAGATATTGATGAATGAGATGTTTATATGAAATGGTTAGAGTTTAGTTAGATGGTTAAATGTAACAACCCACACCCACCCTAGGAATTTTCGTGATAAATTGCTTAATTTAGAACTAATAAGGTTAAGTGTGTGCTTGTGTGAAAATTTGTGATCTAAGTGATTGATGAGTATGTGACATATTAAATTAATTTTAATATGCATAATATGTGTTGCTAATGTGAAATAAATGACTTACATGAAGTGCATTTACATAAAAGAATTTATTTTAAATAAAATGAATTTTCATGCATAAGACAATTTTTAAGTATAAAATAATTTTATGGGTATTTTTAAAATATTTTTAAATAAATATTTTTGAGGGAAATGTTCCAGAATTAATAAGAAAAATATTCTTTTTATTTTAATTCTATTAAGCCAAAAATTTTAAAGGGAAAGCCCAAATACCCAAAAGCCTACTACACAAAAATCCTCCTAACCTATTTCATTAAGGGTATTAGTGGAAATTCCACTCTGACCCTACTATTTATTCTAAATTTTGGCCAAACAAGGGTTTCCAGCAGCCATTCTCTTATTCTTTCTGTATTTTGGCAGAAAATCCTCTCAAAATATTTCTCTCTACCGAAATATTGAAAACACCTTTCCGTTTCGCAATTTCGTGACCGTAATTGTAAGTTTTTATTCTCTTTTGAGTTCTAAACTGATTTCTATGAAATAAATTATGGGAAAATTATTTTGAACTATTTGATTACTGATTTTTATAGATTCAATTCTGTTTGAGTGAATTTTTGGGAAAGAAAATTTATTTTCTACCGAAAATATGATTCTTTTCGCAAGATTTCTTCAAAGGTGAATTCTATAACTTAAAATCACAATTTTATTGCATAAACATCATGGGGAGGCGGGGGGGTGTGCGATTTGTGCATGGTTATATTCTAAACTAATTTTTGATTTGTTTTGATAAAAAATATTGGATTAAATAATATTTTTGCATATTTCTGCGATGACTAAAAAGTTTCGAAAAACAAAGGAATTCAAGGTTTTTGTGTTAGAACTTGGAAGTTAGAAAATTTTATTCTTTCATGGTCATATGGCTGCCGATTTGTATGTATAGGTGTTCTAATATGATATTTGTTTTGTTTAGATGAAAAATAATGATTTGAATCATGTGTCTATTTATCGCTGAAATGAATGAAATGCGCGGAAACTCATATTTTTCACCTAAGCCTTTGAACTTGAAATTTTTTTTTGTATAAACCCTATCTATGGCTGCTGATTCATGAAGGAATGTGTTCTAAACTGATATTTTCTATGATTGAATGAAAAATAATAGTTTAAACAACCTATTTGCATATTTCTGAAATGACCGGAAAATACCGAAAATAAGAAAACTTATAGTTTTGTCCACTATAATGCAAAAGGTTGAATTTTTATATATTAATGACACCAATAGTGGCCGATTCCTATGAATTTATATTCTAAAATGATTTTTGTTATGTTTACATGAAAAATCTTAGTTCAAACCATGTTTTTACATATTTCTGAAATAGACAGAAAGCACGAAAAGAAGAAGAATTTTGTTTTTACCTTAATGATGCATTCGGCCTACATGAACAATTTTGTCCAAATGTTTATAAATTTTATGTGATGTGTCTTGGTGATTGTTGACATGTAGGTATGTATAATAAATGATAAAATTGCATGTTAGTTAAAGGTATGATCCTAGATAAGCTTAAATGAGTTTCGGTATACTTAAGATATACTTAAGGTATCTTAACATTATATTGTGATTAGAATGCAAACGTGATTGGGAAATATGGAACTGGATGTTATGATGAATTGATGATGAATATATGATTATGAGTTAATGAAGTGAAAGGGATCATAAGAGTTAAGCATGATGTTTGAAGGATTAATTGTTAAATTGACATGTATGGAAGTGTAAAGTGAACTAAGATAATTGATAAGTGAATTGATATTGAGGTAATGATATTGTGATGACCTTAAAAAGGTATTGATATGATTGCAATGTGTTTTCATGTGAGCCTATAAGACCTAAGTATGCAAGACTTTTAAAGTCAATGTGCTATGTGCAAGTGATGAGTACACTTATGTGTGGACTCTAAGTGTATGTGTATGCTATATATGCATAGGTAGTTATGGGATAGGAACATCATGAGTAAATAAATACTAAGTATTAAATCAAATATTATGTTAGAGTTTAAGGAGCTTTAGAAGTGCAAAAGGGACTATGTGTACTAGGAGTAAAGGAACCCCAAGGTGAGTAAACACTATATTCATGTTACAAGTGTGAGCAAACATCGTATTCATTCTACAAGTGCAAGTAACATTTTGTTATGTTACAAATATGTGATGACATGCTACATGAGCCTTTATGAACCTTGAAACCCAAGTTCTTTCTATTCTAAATATTGTTATATGATTTCTTTGTCAAGCTTAGGTTGCCAAAGGACAATTGGTCCAAAACTATTTTGTTTATCCAATGAGAATTTCTTGTGATTAACACCTTAACTTATATTCTTTCTGGAACTACACTTTCATTGTATCATTGTTTGAAAGCCAAACTACTATTGATATTGAATTACATGTTATCGTTGCCTTATGTGATATTGTTAATTGTGTTTACCAATAGCTCTAGCTATGGTACCTTTACCCTTTATGCAGAATCCTCATGCCGATACGGGAAATCATTGAAACCTGTGCACACGGTCTTAACCCGATGGATAAGGGTAGTGTATCCACCTTAGCTAGAAGGGGCAGTTCTAGCCGTGGGGCCTGATCAGCTTCACGCTTTCTACGTGATAGGAATTGGAATTTGGTATAAGGCCACCTCTCCTCTATGTGTTTGAGTGATAGCGCAATAGCCTTCACTCACTACATGTTATAAGTGTGATTTCTACAAACTTGCCAAATTGAACCCTTACTAAATTGCAACTTGATTCATGAGTTATAAACCATGAACTATGTGTATAAGCTATGTGTTTCCTTTCAAAGGAATATATGATAATGTATGTGCCTTTTTGTTTACTCATTGAGGTCATCTATCTCACCCCTTTTCCTTGTGTGGTTCCAGGTGAGCAAATGTGAGGAGGCAAGGTGATGGCTCAAGCATTCTACTTCGCTTGGGGAATTTCTTGTCTGAGTTATCAATAATACTATGTTTATGAAGTTTTGTCTTTAGAAGCTTCGGGAATCTTGATTGATACTTATCGAGATTTATATTATTTTCCTTATGGATTTATATGTAATGATTTATTTTAAGTCTTCCGCAATTTATGGTATTTATCTAAATGTTTTAAATGAGTTAATGAAAGAGGTTCGATAAGATCCTAGGCATGATTGTTATATGTTAATGGGTTCTACGGGCGTGGGTGACCTTATGGCTCCCCCTGTTATAGCACTGTCGTATCTCTAAGGTTGGGATGTGACATTAAAGGAATAGAAATTGATGTACCTTCTTTGGATATATTTGTAGAATCAAAAGGCAAGGGTGTTGCTTGAGATACCGAGGAGACTCGTTATAATATGCATTAAGTTATCTAGTAGGAGCTAAGGAGTAAGAGGTGAGTACTTAATAATATTTTCAACTTGAACTTAAATATAAATATAAATGCTGATTCATTTCAAAATTGGAATACATTGAAATCCTTTGGCAAGTATCATTTACCTTCTTGATTATTGAGTCCATGTTACTTTGATCTTATAATGTGGGCAATGATGAGAACCTAATTGTTATTGATACCTTATCCATCAAATTATTTCATGGATAGAAAGGAAAAATGTTATAATGATACTGTGATAAGCAGAATACCCCTCTGATGTGGGGCAATACATCAGACATTGTGCACAATGGTATGGACTCACAGATAAGGAATATCCGAACCCTAGCTGGAAAGGGTTTAATGTCCCAGTACGTATGGCCTGATCAGTTGTACATGTGACAAGGTTTATGGGAGTGAGCAAGCCGTAAGCTGCCACTCTATTGATTATTGGGGAAACACACAATTGTCAAGAAAGGAATCATTCTGCTAAAGATATAATTTTTGATTCATACATATGGGAAATTTTTTTCACAAGGACAATATTGATCTACTTTGCTTCATTGTTATACAGAACTACCTTTGAGCATACACCAATGTTTAACCTTTGATTTTATTATGTACTCACTGAGCTTTGTCTCACCCCATAGTGGTTGTTTATTTTCTAGACTAGCTGATAGAGCAGCAAGATAAATTCTAAGTTTCGCATCTTTGCTTAGAAAATTGTACTGCTTTTTGGGTGTCATGTATATATACTATGTCATATTTTGAAGATTTAACTCTAGAGCTCCATGGATTGTACAGGATGTATCTGATGCAGCTTTAGTTGCATATCCTGACTCAAAGGAGACTGATCTAGAGGAGGATCCTAATCCTATTTAGGTAGCTAGGATGAAGGCTAGGAATGAAGAGATTATCGGAGAGTTACACATGTTACGAGATGAGGTACTTAATTTGAGAAGGGTGGTGAGGGACTTGAAGTGGGAATTGGCATAGGAATCCAGAGGCGAACCCAATTCCACATCTTAGTGATTTGATGTCGCAATTTCCTGAGCATCTGTGTGCTGCATGTGGGAGGTTTGACCACTTCGAGGAGAGGTGTTCTATGAGGAGACGTTTGTTATCCTCATCTATGATGTATACAGGTCATAGGCAGGTGGGGCAGGGAGAGAGAGAGGCCTCCAATGGTGAAAGGAACCCTGAGGATTAGTGATATAGATCATGGATGGGTATACCATGATCACATTTTGGGTATGGTATGGATATATGTACAAATAGTATGGATGATTTAAAAGTAGGATGACTAAGAATGCTATAGTATGTAGTACTTGTATGTAGGTGTGTAAATTACAAAATGAAGGATAAATAGTGAATATGTTTATAAGGAAAAGGGTATCTGTGATAATGATTTTGTTTTATAAACCACATACAATGGCTAAATGGTATGGGTATGATTAATGAGATGATATAAGTAAGGTAGATCGGTAATTCATGTATATAAAAAAAAATTTGCATGTTGAGTATCAATTGTGATATGTGGATGACACCACGTATGTTGTTTTCAGCATAAATGTTGCCACATGGAGTTGCTTAGCTAGAGGGACAGGGGTCCTAGGAAGCTAATAGCATTGTTCCAGATGTAGCATCTAATGCTTCTTCTGTTCAAAATACTAATCGAGAATCTTCCCGATTTGGGCAGCGTACTGTAAGTGGTGGAGAACAAAGACCACCAGGGGATATAGAAGCTTTTTGAAGAGAATAAGAAGCGACGAGGCGGGAACTTTTAGAATTAAGGCATCAACATCAGGAAATTCCACCACCTATGGTGCCACCTATGCTATAAGTGGATGACGTACCACCCATCGTACCACGAGCACCATATAGGGTGAGGAGGCAAATGTTACCGGGAGAAGGAGCTACAGTGCATGATTTAAAGAAATTCAAACTGCCATAATTTTTAGGGGAAGAAGGGGAAGATCCCCAAAAATTTTTAGAGGAAATGGATAAGATAGCCCAAAGGATGACATGTTCTGATAAGAAATTAATTGAGTTAATAGGAGCTCAACTTCAGAGCGATGCATGGGGTTAGTTTCAAAGGAATATCGAAGAGCAATTGTATAGAGATGATCCACCTACTTGGGAAGAGTTGAAATGGAAGCTGATGAATGAATTTCTATTTGAAGGGGAGAGACAGAATCGTGCACTTTAATTTGAGTAATTGAAGTAGAGGCCTAGGATGTCAGTATCAGAGTATGCCCAAAGTTTAAAAGGTTGAGCAAGTATGCTACTCATATTGTGCCAACAGAAGCAAGTAAAGTTGATCAATTTCGTCGAGGATTGGTAGCTCCATTATATCACTTTCTGGTGGCCACTGAGTTTCCTACCATGGCCAAATTGATCGACAAGGCTAAGCTTATGGAGGCGAGGCACAAAGCAGAAAAAGCGGAACAAATGGAAAGGGACCAAAGACAAAAGAATAACAATAGGAGATCGAGTAACTAGCAGCGAGCTGGTTTTGGTCATAATAGGGATCTAGAGCAAAATTTCCCTGTTCCTACCCCTTTCCAGCCACAATGAAGTGGACAGAATCAATTATGGGCTAGTAGTGGTCTAATGGTATCTACATCAAGTAATGCGAACAATTTAGCTACTCCCATGTGTGTTTTATATGGAAGGCCACATAAGGGAGGATGTAGGACAGCCCTAGGAGCATGTTTGAAATGTGGCCAAATGGGACATTTCATCAAAGATTATCCACAGATGGTCAATCAAAGAGCAATGATAGCGGTGTCACAACCTGCCGTACAGATGTATCGACTGGAGGACTATGGCCAAAGAGGATGAGGAAGAGGATCAGGGCAATCCTCAAGTAATGTCAAAGCTACAGAAAGCAGAGGTTGAGGAAGAGTGTACACCCTTAACCAACAAGAAGCAGGAGCTTCAAATAATGTTGTTACAGGTACTATTTCTATTCAGTCTGTAAGTGCTAGCTGCTTATTTGATTTGGGTGCGACACATTCTTTTGTTTCGCCTTATTTTGCTAGAAAATTAGGAAGGAATAAGGAAGTTATGCATGAACCTTTGATTATAAGCACACCACTAGGAAATAATGTGATAGTAGATCAATTGTACACAGATTGTAGTGTTGAAATTGAGGGTAGAAAACTCCTTTTGAATTTGATTGAACTAGTAATATTAAGATTTAATGTTATTTTGGACATGGATTGGTTGGCTAGGCATAATGCCAGTTTAGACTGTCAAGGAAAAAGGATTGATTTTAAAGGAGAAGGTATGCAGCAATTCAGGTTTCAAGGGAATCAAAGTAGTTTTCCTATGAATCTCATTTCAGCCGTAGGAGTAAAAAGGATGCTAAAGAAGGGATGCCAAGCATTTTTGGCATAGGTAGTATATGTTAATAAGGAGAGTGATATTAAGAGGATACCTGTCATAGAAGATTTTTCTGATGTTTTTCCTGAGGATTTGCTGGGAATGCCACCGGATAGGGAAGTTGAGTTTTCGATTGAGCTTCTACTTGGAACTCAACCGATATCGATACCGCCTTACCGGATGGCACCTTCAGAATTAAGAGAATTGAAGGTTTAGTTGCAAGACTTACTTGACAAAGGTTTTATTAGACTGAGTAGTTCTCCGTGGGTAGCTTCGGTCTTGTTTGTCAAAAAGAAAGATGGATCCCTTAGATTGTGTATTGATTATAGGTAGTTGAATAGGGTGACTGCGAAGAATAAATATCCTTTGCCAAGGATTGATGATTTATTCGACTAGTTACAAGAGTCTAATTACTTCTCAAAAATTGATTTACGATGAGGAAATTATCAGCTAAAGATTCGAGGCAAGGATGTTTATAAAACCACATTCAGGACGAGATATGGTCATCATGAGTTCACTGTGTTGCCATTTGGACTTACCAATGCACTAATAGCTTTTGTGGACCTGATGAATCGGGTATTCAAACCTTTGTTAGACAGGTTTGTGATCATGTTTATTGATGATATTTTGATTTACTCGAAGAGTAAGGACGACCACGAAGAACATTTGAGAACAGTGCTGCAGACTCTAAGGGAACATAAGCTTTACGCCAAGCTATCAAAGTGTGATTTTTGGTTAGAGCAAGTATATTTCCTTGGACATGTGGTGAGTAAGGAAGGAATCAAAGTAGATCCCAAGAAAGTAGAACCAATGATGAATTGGCCTCGACCTACTATGGTCACAGAGGTGAGGAGTTTCTTAGGGTTGGCAGGTTACTACTGCCGATTCATAAAAGATTTCTCCAAAATAGTTGCACCATTAATGAAGCTTACTAGGAAGCAAGTTAGATATAAGTGAGATGAAGCTTGTGAAGAGAGTTTCCAGAGGCATAAAGATCTCTTAATTTTAGCTCTAGTATTAGCTTTACCTGAGGGAGATGGAGGTTTTGCTATAAACTATGAAGCCTCAAGAGTTGGTTTAAGGTGTATACTAATATAGAATGGGAAGGTTATTGCCTATGCATCTAGGCAATTAAAGAGGCATCAAGTGAATTATCCTATGCATGATCTAGAAATGGCAGCGGTTGTCTTTATTTTAAAAATATGGAGACACTACTTGTATGGGGAAAAGTGTGAGATCTATACTGATCATAAAAGCCTTCAGTATATTTTAAAGTAAAGGGATTTAAAATTGAGACAACAGCGATGGGTAGAATTACTTAAAGATTATGATTGTCAGATCTTTTATCACCTTGGTAAAGCTAACGTTGTTGCAGATGCTCTCAATAGAAAATCTATGGGTAGTCTTTCTCATATAGCAGGACGAAGGAGGCTTGTAGTGAGGGAATTAAAGCAGATGTTTAATGAAGGCTTGCGATTGTAGGTAAATGATTCACAAGTATTGTTAGCTTACTTCTAAGTGAAGCCAAAGCTTATTAATGAAATCAAGACATTTTAGAGTCGGGATCCTCATTTGGTGAAGATTAAAGAAGATTTAAAAAGGGAACAAGCTCCAAAGTTCAGGATGGAAGGAGATGTTCTGAAATGTGGCTATCAAATTTATGTGCCAGATGTAGAAGGGCTAAGAGAAAAGATTCTGAAGCACACCAGACTCCTTATAGTGTTCATCCAGGTGCCACCAAAATATACCATGATGTTAAAGGTTCGTATTGGTGGCCGAGATTATGGGTGAAATTTGGGGTTTAATAAGTTAAAGGTAATAAGGAAAGGATGAGAAGGTTAAGGGAAATCGAGTAGACACGGGTGGCCCCACCATTGGGATTCTAGCCGTGTGATAAGGGAAATTTAGAATCTCATCTTGAAGCCTCCCACGGGTAGAGGCACGGATGAGGTTTCACCTGTAAGCAGCCATGTTTTTAGCCAAACTAGAATAGTTGGTCCTAGTGTTCAAGACTTAATACTAAATTATTTTATTAATATTTTTATGGATTTCCTTATTCAAAATCCTATTATATAAGATATTGATGAATGATATGTTTAAGTGAAATGGTTAGAGTTTAGTTAGAAGGTTAAAGGAATAGAAATTGATGTACCTTATTTAGATATATTTGTATAATCGAAAGGCAAGGGTATTGCTCAGGATACGGAAGAGACTCATTATAATCTGCATTAAGTTATCTAGTAAGAGCTAAGGAGTAAGAGGTGAGTACTTAATAATATTTTCAACTTGAGCTTAAATATAAATATAAATGCTGATTCATTTCAAAATTGGAATACATTGAAATCCTTTGGCAAGTATCATTTACCTTCTTGATTATTGAGCCCATGTTACTTTGACCTTATAATGTGAGCAATGATGAGAACCTAAATATTATTGATACCTTATCCATCGAATTATTTCATAGATAGAAAGGAAAAATGTTATAATGATACTAGGATAAGCAAAATACCCCTTTGATGTGGGGCAATACATCAGACATTGTGTACAATGGTATGGACCCACAGATAAGGTAAAGAATATCTAAACCCTAACTGGGAAGGGTCTAATGTCCCCCGTACGTATGGCCTGATCACTTCTACATGTGACGAGATTTATGGGAGTGAGCAAGGCGTAAGCCGCCACTCGATTAATTATGGGGGAAACACACCATTTCCAAGAAAGGAATCATTCTACTAAAGATATAATATTTGATTCATACATATGGGAAATTGTTTTCATAAGGACAATTTTGATCTACTTTCCTTCATTGTTATACAAAACTACCTTTGAGCATACACCAATGTTTAACTTTTGATATTATTCTATACTCACTAAGTTTTGTCTCACCCCATAGTGGTTGTTTATTTTTAGGACTAGCTGATAGAGCAGCAAGGTAAATTTTAAGTTTCGCATCTTTGCTTAGAAAATTGCACTACTTTTTGGGTGTCATATATATATACTATGTCATATTTTGAAGGTTTAACTCTAGTGCTCCATGGATTGTAAAGGTTTGTAATAATGATATAGGTAAGAATATTCATAATGTATGTATGGGTTGGCACCATCTTATTTTGATCTAAGCATATGGGCCATATGTGAATGAATTATAACTAAATAATAATAAGTGTTATTTTATAGATGAATGATATGGTAATTAATGATAAGGAACAATTATTTTGGTTTTGATCTTGGGATAAGAGTAACATGGTTTTCTTCAAAACTTAATAACTTAAGAGGGTTCTACGGGTTTAGGTGACCTTAAGTCTCCCTATGCCCTAGGATAGTCATAGCTCAAAGATGGGTCATGACAACTAAATTGTCCAAAGTGGTGTCCTCCTCCACCTGATCTGTAGATAGATGTTGCTCCTCCCCCTCATCCTGCTCGTACATTTGGTGATGATGACAATGACTGTATCATAGATCCAAATGTGGAGGACGTTATTTTATTATTTTTTAGTATACAAATATATGATTTTATTTTTTATTAAATTATATTTTTTATTATAATTTGTTATATAACATTTATATTTTATCTATAATTTAGTACATTTAATATTTATATTTTTAAATTAAAAAATTAATATTATCATTTACCGACTAATATACCGACCGAAAATAAATAATATTTTCATTTTTTAATAGATTACCAACCATTTCTCGACTTATATAAATTATTTTTTAATATTTTTAATATTTATTGACTGATTTACTAACCATTATTATTTATTTAATATTATTTTTACCGAAAATTTTTCGATAAGATCTTGTTTGTTCCATTTTTTAAAAACAAAATTACCAATTATCATATTCACATTACCGATCATCCTGCGGTCACTGAATTTACTATCCGATGCAAAATTCAATTGATAATGTTTTACTAGCTAGGTTTTTGCTGAGCTTTATTTTTAGTCGGTAATCGATCAATATTTTATTTTACCGACCATCTTTTCCTATTTACCAACTAAGAAATTGGTTGGTAAATCGATAGTTTATTATAGTGATACATCTTGAGGTGAGTCTTTAGGCAAGTGGTGTCTTTAAATTTGTCCATTACAGGCATTTTAAACTTAGGTAGAACTTAGGCATTTGGGAAAAGAGCAAGTGAATCAACATCTATCATGTCTATATGCGTTTTAATATTTTTGATGGATCATTCTATGGCTTTGAATTTCTCCATCAATTTCTTAGCTTTGGGAAAGCTAGAGAAATGTCCACTTTGAAAAGGATTTGCATAGGAGTGGGAGTAATAGCATTCACATCTACTGGAGAAGAGGTAGGAGTCTCAGGAGCCTTCCCCTTATCAGTGAGATTGATAATAGAAGGAGTAAAAGTGGGGATATGGCTTGTCTCAGCTTGAGTGGAAGGAGGCTAAGCTGGGGGAGAAGCAATGATGGCATTGGTCATTTCCTTGACCTCATTAATGATGCATCAGCATTGGGAATTGAGAGCATTAGTGAAGGTGGCAAACTAGAAGTTAAAAGCATGGATGAAAGTGTCAGTTTAGGTCTTAAGGGTGGTGGTGAGTGCAACTTTGAACATCTCCTCTTATTTCTTGAGGAGATTGGTGAAAGAGGTGCTCATTACATCTTAGTCAAAGATGTTAGAGGTGTTAGCCATTGGTACTTTTAAAATAGAAACAGACAGAAAAATGGGTAAAAATACAAAATTGTAAAAGGAAAAAGATATGAATGTAATGGTGTGTCAAGAAAAGGATTCCCTCCATATGGTTGCTCACCAGGTTTAAAGGTTAACAGGGTGAGTGTGTAAGGTTACTATGTTTTGAGTGACAGACCTCCGATTTGGGTCTCTAGGTGTTTAAGAGTTTACCTAGTCCAACTTCTCATTTTATGTATATATGGCAATGTTATAATCCATGCCAAAAAAGGTTTTATAGGTAAATGTATGAATGTCTCCATTATTATGGCACAGGAAACATAGAGTCAACGCTAGGGTGACTACATTCACAATGATGAAGGGTGGATTGGTTTAGTGTCATGACCCAATTTTTAGGTTGTGACGATCTTAGAACTTAGGGAGACATAAGGTCAATTAAACCCATAGAAACCAATTAAACTTATTATCATCTAGCATATATCATTTTATAACCTATCCTAAGATCGAAACCCTATTCTTTCTTTACCATTTCCATTTTTACTTTATCCATTCATTCATAGCCATCAAACTTTTAATGCCATTTCATAACCATTGATTGGAATATCATTCTTAAGTATTAATAAATACTATTTATACATTCTTACTTATTATCATAAATATGTATATATAACAATTACTATCATTTGTTTACAATACTCTCTAACAAAATACATTTTAATACTAAGTCTTCAAGCACCATGGAGCTCTAGATTGATTATCTTCAGAGTAACACTAGCAAAACTCTAAACATAGCAACTTAGCAAAGCAAGTCCTAAGCGAAGAAACATAGCTTAGAAATCACCTTGCTAATAAGTCACCCTGACCTGAAAAATTTTAAACAACTAAGAAATGAGACAAGCTCCTTGAGTACATAATAATATAACATAATATAAATGTAATATATAATGTTATCACTTAGATAGGTTCAAGATAGCAATAAAGTGATGTTAATCAAAATTTGTCTTTTTGAATTTTAGAATACATTTTAATAGAAATAGTAATGTCTTGAAAGCAAAAAGCTTCCCACACATGAATATTAAAGACTGGCAGCCTAGGCCTTGCTCACTCACATACATCACACTATATAAAACTTATTAGGCTTGCGGTTAGGTGTTTCCCCTTAACAGAGGTTGGGTACTCTCACCCTACTGGTGGGCTTATACCAAGTGCACAAGGTCTGGTATATTTCCTCAAACCAACGAGCATTTCTGCTTAATCATAGGTATAAATGAAAGACGTGTACAAGGTCTATAGTAGGAATTCAATGGAAAATAGTTTGGCATGTCAATCATTCTCATCATTAGCACAACATAGAACCAATATTGGAGACTCATCCTAGTCAAATATCATATAAGAAAGATATGGATTTCCAAGGGCTCCACAATCAATAGGTAACCACATATTCAATGTCACTTTAAGTACATGTGACAATATGGTAATTCAAACAATGATTGCAAGCAATAAGGCATAGTTACATCATATTATTAAGTACTCACCTTGAACTCCTTTACTTCTATTAATGTTCACTCTTAGTTAATTTAGTGTCCTTCATGGTCTTGAGCAATTTCCTTGCCCTTGCCTTGATGTTCTAGACCCATATCATTTTAATTATATATCAATTAATAACTAATGATGTTACTAATTATAACTTATCTATCTTATACTTATTTTATTATTTCAACTTTCAATAAGGATGTATCAATAGTATCATATTCACACTTATACTTATTTCTAATCATTTCCAAGCTAAATTCCTTATTTAATTTCATGATTTCTAGTTTAAATCTCAAAATTCCCAAATCAAACCGTGAACTCTAGAATTTGGGAAAAACTATCAATTTCCCTTTCAAACCTTAAATTGACTATGGATTCATCAAATTAACACCTAGGCAATCAATTCCCACTAATTATTTTGAATTAATTCACTCTTATTTATATGAATTATAACTTGTCCCACTTAGGTCAAATTTGGGGAAAACTTATAATTCCTCATCAAATCTTCAAATTAGTTATATAAATGTGACATAAACATAACATAAAACATATATGATATTTAACTATCAATAGAACACCAAGTTTCCCCTTTAACTAAGTTTATGCCACTAAGACTCCAAAGTCTTGAACCAAGTTTCCAAAACTAATTTTAACACTTTTAAATCATTTTTTTTCCATCTAAAATAACCTTAGATGCCTTCAATTCGAATTCAAAACATTTCCTTGTTCATATCCCGTCTTGGCCAAATTTTCCCCTTAGTAATACTTAAGAAATTTTCATGCTTCCTTTATCTATCTTCACATTAATCCTTAAATTTTCTAATGAAATCTCCTTATTTCAACAAAGAACATCAAAACCACATCTTGGACAAAGACCCTTATATGGCCGAATTTTATGTATATGGTGCAGTAAAAATTATGCAACTTAAATTCCAAAATTATACGTAGAACATATAAAAGAAAAAAGGAACATAATTTCTCACCTTGGGAGATTTTGGTTTGGTAGATTCTTATTGCTATTAATATAGAGAGAATTTATTTTAGTTGATGTGAGGCTTATGGGGTAGACATTTATAAATGGTGCACATAAAATAAATTAACATATATATATATTTATATATATGATAGGTTGGATGATGAGGATTTAATTGAGCTTAATCCAATGGCTAAGATTTGATCTTAACGAATGGCTATGATCTACTTCACTTAGATGGCCAAGATTTCATTTAAATTTGTGATATTCATCATGTGGTGTTGGAATGCTAAAAATGAACCTAGACTTGTATGTAGGAAAGATAGGAAATCAATTTGCGTTAGGATTTAACTTAGGTCAATTTTTATGGATATCTCTACAGCATCAATTTTCTATTTGTCTTGGGCCAACTATTCTAGCTGATAAATTTCAATGTTCACTCACTCTTGGGCCCATCGGCTAGCCATCCCTTATTTGGCTTGAGCCTTTAATGTTCCAAGGCCTATTAATAAGCCCATAAGCCCATTAACATACTTATAAATTTTCCTTTTAAATTCCTTTCTTTCCTTTCACTTTAACTTGCAAATTTGTGTTCTCTAACTTCTTTTATATATATCATTAATTATCATATGAATTCTATTTAATTCATTTGAATACAATTAGTTATAATTATGTCATAAACAACGCAAACATTCATATTAAGTCACAAGACTCCTACCTAATTCCTTATCATTTTTATATTATACTAACATTCAAAAATCTAATCCTTTAATATCGCTAGTAACTAGAATGAGTATGAAATCCTTGGTTATTGCATTTAGGGTCTTCTTCCCACTAGAACATCGATATACTTAACCACATGTGTAATACGCAAGGTTTTCCTAACTTTTTAGAGTCAGAGATGGTGACACTACAATGTTCATTTACCATACCATTCAAGGCCTTTCTAACATATCAAAAATTACAAAAATACCATAAAAAGAAATTTTAAATGAATGATGTGACAATGAGTAAAGAATGTAATCAATTTTGATAAGCACTTTTATGATAAAATGAAAGTCAAATTGAGTTTGACTTAATGTGACTATGTTAATAATTTATTTGAAATATGAATCTAAAGTGCTAGTGAATAGGCATTAACACTCCTAAGTCATTGGGAGATGACAATAGTGATATGAGAATTTGATTTCAATCAAAATTACAATAGTACAATAGAAGTCAAACTTAATTTGACCTAGTGAATTTATATGATTTACATACTTGAACAATGCTAATGAAGGGCTAGAAAATATACATTATAGAGTGAATAAAATTTATCTAGCAATTTCTAGAGGGTGTAGTGATATTAGAAGGTAGAAATATGTATATTAAAGTGAAAGAAATGAAATGGATAATGTATTAAGTTACGAAGTTTGAAATGTGCATATATGGGCTTGTTAATGGGTTTTTAAACACCAAAGGCTCAAGCCCACTTAGATGGCCAGCCCATTAGGCCCATGGTTGAATGAACATACATTTAAATAGAGTTAAGAATGGTTAAACAAGGTTAATTTTGATGTTGGGAAAGCTAGCCATTAATTTTGACTTGGAAACCACCATTTTTTACTATGTCAACTCCTTTTCCAACTTTAGTTCTTACTTTTCCTACACCAAAGTCTACATTCATTTTTACTCTTTCCAAAGCATGTGATAAACATCATCAACCTAGATGAGATCCTAGCCATTCACTTGATTAAATCATAGCCATCCATTTTCATTAAGTTATAACCATTGGATTAGAGATGATTAAATCAACACCATCCATCCTCCATGTATAAGCAATAAAATGAGCATTTTTCCCCATTTTTGCAAAATCTATCACAAAAATACATCTTAATAGAGAAATACACTCACCACCATAGAATTCAAAATAAGGCTTCCTAAGGTAAGAGTTTATGCTCATCTCTTCCTTTATTTGTTCTAAACATGACTCTGGTGTTATGGTTGTAAAAACCTTCTTTTTCTTCCATCTCTATGATTCGGCCAAAATCTAGTATAATTAGGAAATATTTATTTTATATGTTCTTTGATTAAATATGGGGATTGGGCTTGAGAACTTGAAGTATATCAAGTGAAAAAAATCATGGGCAGCAAAAAGCAAATGTAAGGGAACATAAGCACTAGATTCGGCCTCTCTTAAATTTAGTATAAAGGGTTGTTCTAAAATTTATTTGAAGTTATCTAAGATTATTTGGGATGGAGAATAGTGATTTGGAAGTATCAAATGGAATTATAGAAGCTTATTTCAAAACTTGAAATTTTAAAGACATAACTTAGGTTAAAAGAGAAAGTTCAATATCTAATAATTTTTTTCCACGTTTAATTGATGATATAGGCTTTTTAACATGCTACTTTCATAATTATATGATCAATTTGAGGATTAGATTAGGAATTAATAGTTTTTCCCAAATTCTAGGGTTTATGGAAAAATTGAGGATTTTGTGAACTAAACTTGAATTCATGGAATTGAAGGAGGAATCAAGCTTAAGAATAGTCCAACATGATTTGTATAATGTTAATTTCAAAATTTAATTGATAGAAATGATTTTTTGTAAATTTAATGAACTAGGTTCATGTATGGAATTGGAAGGTGGAAGTAGAATTAATTCCATTGAATATTGAAAATTGTTTAAATTGATTCTAAATGAATAATATGAAATTGAAATATGGAATTAAGAGGAAAGGAATTATCTTTCCTTAAAGTGAATACTTTTAGCTATTTGGAAAATAATTAAGGAAAGTGTTAAAATTAATAATAAGTTAGTACTATAATAAACAAGATGAAAGAGTTAACAGGTTAAGCTAAATTTAAACTAATGAATAAGAAAGAAGTGATTAATGTGTAATTGAAATACAAATGTGTAGAATCTAAAAACAAGGATAAGGACATTGTCTAAGAGTTCAGAGAGCACTACTAGCATCAAAGTTAAACATAAATACGAGCAAAGAAGTTCAAGGTGAGTACTTACTAATATAATATGAGATATGCCATATTCTTTGAACTTTTATTATTCAAACCATTATCTTTGAAATATTCCAATTCCACAATGGGTGTGAATTGCCTATTAACTATTGAGCCATTTGATATAATATTTCTTGATGTCATTCAATTATTATGAGCCTTTCATGTTGAATTCATAATGTGATCATTGAATTCCTTATTGTGAACCTTATATAAACCTTTCTATTGATGACTATTGATAAGCAAAAATACCCATCTATTGTGGGGTAATACATTGGGCCTTGTGCACTTGTATAAGCCTATAAGTAGGGCGAGAGCACCTAACCTCTGTTAGGGCAGAACGCCTAACTGTAAGATCTTATCAGTCTTACATAATGTGATGCATATGAGTGAGCAAGGTTTAGGCTATCGCTTTTTAATTTATATATGTAGGAAGCATTCCACTTCTAAGAAATTACTATTTATGCTAAAAGATGTTGTTTTCTTGTTAAAAGAGAAATTGACTCATAATGATAATTTTGATTAATATCACTCCATTGTCACCATGAGCCATCCTAATAATGAACCACATACTCACCGTATATATTTAATTATTATGTTGTCACATCCCAAGTTTAGAGATATGATGATCCTAGAACACAGGGAGACATTAGGTCACCCATGCCCGTAAAACCCACTTACACATATATAAGTCATGCCTAGGATCGTACCAAACCTTATACAATAACTCATTTAAAACATTATATGAAAACCTTTAGTTGCAGAAGACAGTAATTAGACACTTCATATATAATCCATAAGGAAATAATATTCATAATCCACTTGAGACCTTAATAAATAACATCTCAAAATAAACATCAAAAATAAATATTCGCGGAGCATCTAATGACAACCATTCATAGCATGGTATTATTAATGACTTAGAAAGGAGTTCCCCCAAGCAAAATAGAGTGTTTGAGCTATCACCTTGCCTCCTCACATTGCTCACATGGAACCACACAAGAAAAGAAAAAGAGGTGAGATAGATGATCTCAATGAGTAAACAATATAGCACATACATTAATATATCTTCCTTTAATAAGGAAACTCATAGCTTATATACATAGTTCATGATTTACAATTCATGAGTCAAGTTAAATTTAGCAAGGTTTTAGTTTAACAAGTTTACAAAAATCAAACTTACAACACATAGAGAGTGAAGGCTGTTGCTCTATCACTTGAACACATAAAGGAGAGGTGGCATTAAACCAAATTACAACTCCTATCACATAGAAGGCATGAAGCT
>CANTUT010000473.1:1200000-1292500 GCA_947687605.1 Reutealis trisperma
ATTTTAATTAGCAAAAATTAGATTGTTTCAGATTTAGATCATGAAATTGAAATTGAAAAGGAAAAGGAAAGAACTTTTACCTTTGGTTTTCATTGGTGAGGAACGTAGGGAGCGAGCTTGGCACTGAATCTAAGTTCCACCTTGGTCTGGTGATATCACGAGCACTCCTTTTAGAAGGACTCTTGAATAGCATAAACTCTTTATTTGAAGGAAAGACTTTGGATCACCTTTGCTTGAATACCATGAATTCCTTTTTGAAAGAAATAACTTGAGTCGCACCTTTTCTTGATTAAGAAGCTTAGAGATAAGGTCTGGGGTGATTAGGAAGCTTATGAATGGAGTTTGGACATAATTAAGAAACTTATGAATAGGGTTTTGAGATGATTGGGAAGTTTATGAATAAGATTTTATATGATGGAGGAGGCTTTGGAATAAGATTTTAGAGATTTGGAAAGTTAGAAAGAGGGTTTTGATGATTGGAAAGCTTAGGAATGAGATTTAGAAAGCTTTAAGGAGAGTATAGAAGAATATAATTATGTGTTGAAGTTGTTAGGAGGTGTAAGGTATTTATAGGAGGAGTTTAGGGCTAAAAATTCACAGTTTCTGTGTAGGATTCTGAAAGGGGCCCACTGCGGTAACTGGGTGACGCCTACAGCAATTGCAAAGCCTTTTGCAATTACTGTAGGGCCAACTGTGGTAGCCAATTGGCTACTACAGGGACCTCTATGGTAACCACAGCCTGCTGTGAGTTACCGTAGCCGTCCTGCGAGCTGTCGCGGCTCATTTTTCAGCCTGTTCTCATCTGTCTTTGATCCGATTTGAGCCCAGTCTAATTCTATGGGTTCATAATCAAGTGCTAATCATCTGAAGGTGCAATTTTCAAAAAATTTACTTTTCAATAGGGCACTACCCCCTTGACCCCTGCCTGTTAACTGGCTAGCGGGACCATCATATGCGTAGCGCACGAATCTTAGCAAGTGTCAAGCTGTAGTCAAATCCTAAAGGTGCATGTTTGAGGGTTCACATCAATTTATAACATCCATATGTACAAGTCGGTATCCATTGACATGTCTTGTACATGAAAATTCTAAGTTTAAGGTTTTAGAGTGAAAATCATAAGTTTTCTAACTTTCTGGTGTTTTCTGATCATTACAGTAATATATAAACACATGATTTAAATCATTATTTTCCATCCAAACATAATAAATATCAAATTAGAATTCATAACACACCATTCGGCAACTATATATATATAATCATAGAATTTTCCAACTTTCAAGTTCTAGGACGAAAACCTTGAATTTTCTTGTTTTCTAAAATTTTTTGGTCATTTTAGTAATATGTAGAAATATGATTTAATCGAATATTTTTATCTAAACACATTAAAAATATATTTAGAAAATAAATATGCAGGAATGCCCCTGCCCCCTTCCACCCCCCCCCCCCCCCACCGGTAGTGTTTACGCATAAAAATTTCAATTTTGAGTTATAGGATTCACCTTTGGAGAAATCGCGGAGAAAGGTTTGTGTTTTCGGTAACGAATTAAATTTCCTTTTCAAAAACTCATCCAAACTAAATTAAATCTATAAAATCAGTAAATACTTAGTTCAAATTAATTTTCTTATAATCGAATTCATAAAAATCATATAAGGAATTGAAAGAGAAGAAAAACTTATGATTACGGTCAAGAAATCGCAAAGTTGAAAGTGTTTTGAGAATTTCAGTAGAGAGAATTATTTTGGGAGAATTTTTCTATGAAAATACTAGAATAATAGAGTGTGGCTGCTAGAAGCCCTAGGGCTAGCCAAAATTTGGTATTTAAATATACGGTTTTGGATAATTTTGAAGATTACCCTTAATGAGCTAGGTTAGGAGGGTTTTTGGGTAGTGGGCTTTTAGGTATTTGGCCTTTTTATTTAATTTAGGGCTAAATATAGGTAATTAAAAATAAAATATTGTTCTTATTATTTTCTGTAATATTTCCTCCGAAATATTTATTTAAAAATTATTTTAAAATACTTATAAAAATTATTTTATGTTTAAAAATTGCCTTTATGCATGAAAATTCATTTTATTTAAAATAAATTATTTTATACTAATGCACTTCATGTAAATCATTTATTTCACAATAATAACTCATATTATACATATTAAAATTAATTTAATATACCACATACTCATCGATCACATAGCACATAAATTTCCATAAATCACACACTTAGCCTTAATAGTTCTAAATCAAGCAAATTGTCATGAAAATTTCTAGGGTAGGTGTGAGTTGTTACATATATACTCACTGAGCTTTATCTCATTCTATAGTTATTTAAATTTTTCAGGTAAGGCTGATGAGTCAGCAAGGTAAATTCCAAGCCCTATTCTTCTGCTTGGAATTTGCTATGCTAAATTCAAGTTTCATGAATCTTGGTTATATGATTAAGAAGACTATTGTTTTAAAGCTCCATAGTTACTGAAGGTTTAGCACTAAAATGTCATTGGGTTTATATGTATTGTAAATTGTATTGTAATTACGATTATAATAGTGTATTGACTTATGAACATTTGGATAATAACATGAAATACAAATCTAGAAATTTTATGAGTTGAGCACATAAATGGTATTAGTAAGTAAGTTTTTGGTAATATGTAAAATGATAAACTAGTAATGAGCAATAAGGAAAGGTAATTTGTTTTCGATATTGGGATAAGGTCTAATATGATAAATGGTGAAGAATTAAAAGTTAAACGGGGTTCTACGGGTATAAATGACTTTATGTCTCTCTATGCCCTAAGATAGTCATGGTTTAATAAGTAGGTCATAACAACATATGAAGCAAGCAACCTTGTATGGGTCCAATAGTACTAATTGCTCATTACATCACCGAAATGACTAGGGATTCATCGCGGGGTGCAATGCTTTTGCTATCTTCCAAATACTTAAAGAGAGTCAAGCCAATGCTACTCATCATCCAAAAGTTTTCCTAAAACTAAGGTTAGGGAAGGAACCTTTATTAAGCAAAGTGATACATGAAAGTCAAATTATACTTAATAAGCGAAAAGGAGATTATTTTGGAAAATTATTCCTTAACCAAATAGTAATTCTCTTATTTACTTTTCTTTTTATTAAAAAAGTGGCAATCAATCCCCAACAGAGTTGCCAACTATAAGACCTTGCCCGAATGCCCCTCCCTTGCTCGGGAAAATTACCTTAAGGAAAGGCTAGCAATTTTTGAAGAGGTCATGGAATGAACTTCGATACTCATGATTGGATCGGCTATCGCTCAAAAAAGTTGATTCGTAGTTTTGAAAAATGATTTCAAGAGTCGCCACCTTAATTTATTTTAAATGAGAAAATTAAGGAAAAAACTCAATTTGACTTCAATTCATTAATTTCTTAATTAATTTACCTAAGGATAAAATCACTGGTCTTGAACTATGTTGGGCTTGGGGATTAGATTTTTAGTTTTAAATAATCATAATTTAGTTCTTAAGTTTAATTTGACTTAGAAAAATTGATTTCATGAATGACATTTATAAGATGGCAAGTAATAAAATATATGAACATAGCATAGTATGAATGCATGGTGCATGGGAAATTAATAGAATAATTAAAAATAAACATCAACAAATTAAGAAGAGTGTTCTCTCTAATCCTTATGGATTTAGGAGAACCATATAATCACTTCTTAATTCCAAATTAATTAAAGCAATTACATAAATTAATCAAAATTAGGATGTCTTCTCTAGCCCTTATTGGATTCTAGAAAGACACATATTACTTTACAAATAGCATTTAGAAATAATTAATTAAATATGGAAAATGAATTTAATTTGAAAATTTTGATTTAAATTCCAACTGTGCCTACATACCTCATTGAATGGGATCAAAACCCATATACTTCATTCCACAGTTAAGTGATGGGGTTTACAGGTTGATTAAATTGATTTTGGTTTGGGGGATTGGTCGATGAAAAGTACCTTGGATTTTGGCAGACGAGGATGGATAAAGTATTTTGTCATATCAAAATTCCCTTTTATTGGGACTAGGCGATTTGATTGATTGCAGGTTAATTAAAAGGATTAATTAACCAATTTTAAATGAAGAAAAGGAATCAATTAAGGTAATTAATTGATTAATTAAATAAAATGGATGGATAAATTAATTTTTTAAAAAAGGATTAGTTTGATTTGAAAAAGTGATTAATTAATTAATTAATTTTTTTAGTGATTAATTAAAAAAGGAGTATTAGTTAATCAACTTTTGGTTAGAGTGAGTGAATTAATTAATTAAAAAGATTAATTAATTAATTAGAGAGTGATTAGAGGGGGAAAAAAAAGAAGAATTGATAGATAGCCAACCTATACCAACTCTTTGGATGAAGAAGAATGAAGGGAAGTAGAGGCTATTTATAGGTAAAATGGGTGAAAGATAGTTTAGGAAAGTGAAATGTGAAAATACAAAGAGGGGTAGGGCTGAAAATTTTGTTAGAGTGGTATTTTAGACATTTTCTACATGTAATGGGGACCCCAATGCCAAAACAGTGCGGCGCTATGCACCTACAGCAGGCCGCAGGTTAAACTTAACTATAAGGCACACAAGGCAGTCCTCATGGTTGCCACATGGCGTAGGTCCTGGCACATATTTCTAGATTTTTGGGTCAGCTTATAGGAGTTTTGGGTTAGATTTTAGGGATTTTAGAGTTCAAAAAATTCCTAGTTAGCGTCGATGGACTCAAAATTAATTTTAGAACAATTGAGCAATTAGTCTAGGGAAATTCAATCAGTTTTCGGGAAAATAATGTCTGGTTTAGGACTGTTAGGATCAAAAAATTGTTAGATTATGCTAAAAATAATATGGTTAGCACTGGCAAGTTCAAAATTAATTTTGGAGATGCTGAAAAGAAGAGTCACATTATCAAGAACTAATCTCTCAATAAGGAATTTGAAAGGGCTCTTGTCAATAAGTACATTGGTGTAGGAGCTCAAGAAATACTAAAGTTTATGACATACCCATAACTTTTAAATCTAGTTGTATTTGAGTTCATGGGCAATCAAATACTTGCTGAGATAATAGATGGCATTTTCTTTGTGGCTATCACGACCCAATTTCTAAGCTGTGACTATTCTAGAGTTCAGGGACACATAAGGTCACCTAAACTTGTAGAACACCATTGATCTTATTATTATTTTACATATTCCATTTGGCTATCTTTCTTAAGATCGAAACTGTAACAACCCACACGCACCCTAAGAGTTTATATGACCAATTACTTGAATTTAGAGTTATTTTGGCAAAATGTGTACTTTTATAAAAATTCATGTGTTATATGATTATTGAGTATGTGGTATATTAAATTAGCTCCAATATGCATAATAAGAATTATTATGGTGAAGTAAGTGATTTATATGAAATGCATAAGTATAAAATAATTTATTTCACATAAATTGAATTTTCATACACAAAGCAATTTTTAAGCATAAAATAACTTTTATAAGAATTTTTAAAATATTTTTAAATAAACAATTTGGGGGGAATTTTAAAGAAAATAATAAGAAAAATATTTTATTTTTAATTACCTATAATCAGCTCATAAATTAAATAAAAAGCCCAATTTTCCAAAAGCTCAATATACCAAAACACTCCTAACCTAGCTCATTAAGGATAAACTTGGAATTTGCCCAAAACCCCAAATATTTATTCTAAATTTTGGCCAGCCCTAAAGGAGATAGCCACCATTCTATTTTCTATTATATATAGCCACCATTCTATTTTCTATTATATTTCTAGTAGAAAATTCTCTAAAAAATTTCTCTTAACCAAAATTCACAAGGTGCTTGCAAACCTTGTGATTTCAAGACCATTTTCATAAGTTTTTCTCTTCTATTAATATATTATTTGATTTTTATAAAACTAATCATGGGAAAATTATTTTGGACTATTTATTTACTGATTTTCTATTAATTAAATTTGGCCTAGGTGAATTTGTCACATCCCAACTTCTGAGACATGACGATCCTAGAATATGGGGAGACATAAGGTCATCCACGCCCATAGAACCCACTTATACATATACAAATACTGCCTACGATTATACAAAAACCCCTTATAATAACTTAATTAAAACCTTTTACAAAGGACAAATCCTTAAGTTACGGAAGCTTAAAAAAAATATACTTTAATACAATTCATAAGGAAATAATAATAAAACTCCAAATAAAGTCACCAACATAATATTCCAAAATAAAGTTCCCATAATAACTCTTTGAGCATCTAAGGACTCAACATAGTATGGTATTATTATAAATTTGAAAAAGGAATTTCCTAAGTGGAGTAGGTAGCTTGAGCGACCACCTTGCATCCTCATAATGCTCACCTAGAACTACATAAGGAAGAACGAGTGAGATAGAATATCTCAATAAGTAAATAGTAGGGCTTATACAATAACACATATCCCTTAAAAAAGGGTCATAGCTTATAACTCATAGTTCATGATTCATAGTTCACAATTTAGAAAAGTTCACAAAAATCACACTTATAACATATAACACATAAAGTGAAGGATGTTACCATAATCATTCGAACACAAAGAGTGAAGGCTATTACCATAATCACTCGAACACATAGAGTAAAGACTATTACCATAATCACTTAAATACATAGAGTGAAGGCTATTGCTATAATCACTCGAACACATAGCCGATGATTGCTTGCATCGGCGCAAGGATTTCTGCATAAAAAGGGTTATGGGTACCATAGCTAGAGCTAATAGTAATCACTTATAAAAATAGCATTGAAGAAATGCAATCACATGTGGCATAATAATAATAGATGTTTAGCTTATCAAACAAAAGATGAATAACAGTGTAGTTCCATAAAGGATATAAGTTAAGGCAATAATCACAAAGGTTCTCTATTATCAATGGAGAATAAAAAAAATGGATTTGGACCAATTGTCCTTTGGCAACCCAAGTTTAACAAAGAAATCATATAGTTGCATTTGAAAATAGAAAAGAACTTGCGTTTCAAGAATATCAAAGGTTCACATATCATGATAGCTTGTACTTGCAATAATAACATAATGTTTACTTACTTTGTGGTTCCTTTGCTCCTATTACTTGTAGCCCTTGACTTCTAATAGTCTTTAAGCTCTATTATTTATTCTAATCAAATACTTATTATTTGATTAACATCATGCTATCCTATCCCATAACTACCCCATGCACACATAACATTCAAATACACTTAGAGTTGCACTTTGAAGTGTACTCATCACTTGCACATAACATGTTGACTTTTATAGTCTTGCATACTTTGCCTTTATAGGCCCACTTGAAAACACATAATAACTTATGTCAAAATATTTCTAAAGTCAAACACATCATATCATGATTTTAATATCAATTCAATTTAACATACTTATCACCTTTAACTTATCAAGTAGCGTTTCAAATATGACCAATTCATACAATCAATCTCTCCATCTAATTAAGATCATTAACTCATTATAAAACTTATTTCCCATATCAATTAATCACATAAACATATTAATCACATCATAGAAATAGTGTTAGGAAACCCTAGGTATACTATATTGTCTCTAAACTTGTTTAGAGTTATTCCTTCTACCAATATGCAATTTAATCATTTATCATTCATATATACATGTCAATAATCATTAAAATATATTACATAAAAATTATAGACATTGGAATCAAAATTCCCAAGTAGGCGGAATGCCCTATTCAATGTAAACCTAAATTTTCTTACTTTTCCTATTTTTCGTTCATTACAGTAATATGCAAAAACATGGATTAAACCAAGATTTTTCATGTAATCAAAGCAAAAATCATTTTAGAACACTAAACCATAGGAATTGGCACCCATATAGATATATATACATGAAAATTTTCCAACTTTATGTTTTAGGATGAAAACCATGCTTCTATTTTGTTTTCGGTACTTTCCAGTAATTACAGTAATATATAGAAATACGTTTTAAATCAATATTTCTCATCTAAACATAACAAAAATCCACTTAGAATTCAAATATGTACAAATCAGCATTCCCCTTGAGTTTATGCAGGAAAATCTCAATTTTGAGTTTTAGGATTCACCTTTGAAGGATTCGCATAGAGAGGTTTGTGTTTTCGATAGAAAAATCATTTTCTCTTCCAAAAACTCACCTAGGCCAAATTTAATCAATAAATATTCAGTTCAAAATAATTTTCTTATGATTAGTTTAATAGAAATCAAATAATAAATTGAAAGGAAAGAAAAACTTACGAATACGGTCAAAAAATCGCAAGGTTTGAAGGTAATTTGTGAATTTCGGTAGGGAGAATAATTAAGAGAGAATTTTTCTATCAAAATAATGAAATAAAAGAATGGTGGCTGTTGGATACAAGGGCTGGCCCAAATTCACCTTATATATTTAGGGTTTTGGGCAATTTCCAAGATTACCGTTCATGTGCTAGGTTAAGAGTGTTTCGGCGTAGTGAGTTTTTGGGGATTTGGGCTTTTTATTTAATCTATGGGCAGATTATTGGTAATTAAAAATAAAATATTTTTATTATTATTTTCATTAAAATTTTTCGTAAAATATTTATTAAAAAAATATTTTAAAAATACTCATAAAATTATTTTATGCTTAAAAATCGTCTTTTTGCATGAAAATTCATTTTATGCAAAGTAAATTATTTCATGCTAATTCACTTCATATAGATCATTTATTTTATAATAATAACTCATATTAGGCATATCTAAATTAATTTAATAGGCCATATACTCATAAATCATACCACATATGAGTTTTTATAAAATTACATATTTTGTCACAACAAGTCTAAATTCAAGCAATTTATCACAAAAAGTCCTAGGGTAGATATGGGTTGTTACATTCTTCTTCCTTAAAAAAATTCATCCTAAAATTTTCAAATCTAATTGTACAACACACTCCACTTAATTTCTCCGCCATGCTTATGCTGCGCCACTCAAACACAATATCTAACTACAATTAACATATCAAATACAATAAGGCACATACTCATAATCTATCAAAAATCACACTGATAAATCTTTAGCTTAAGTGACACCTATATTAATCTCTTATTCAAATAAATCTTAAACTAATCCTTAATAATTTTTATATCCCTTAACTTTAAACAAAAGTAATAGAACCTTTAATTTCACCTTCAATCAAATATAATCCTAAGCATTTCTTTTCCTTATTTCTCTATTATTATTAACATCTATACTAATACCTTAATCACTACTTCCATTCATTATTCATCATATTAGTCATATAAGAATCAAATAGATAATTCCAAATTAATAACTCTAATTGATATTCAATAATCCTCTTTCCATATTAATTATTATTACTTAATCTATTATAACCTTAATAAATATTTTTGTGTTTAATACCTTGCTAACATTCAATTTCTACACTCCCATCATTTATCAATTAAAACATATTTAAACTTAAAAAACATTCCTATATATATCATATCTCAAACGAACTTGCATTCTATTAATTTACAATCCCAAATAAACTTCTCATAACTATTTCAGACTTACTCTCTTTTTGTATAATATATACATCATTACCATGACTTAATTACCTAATGCCTCATAATTTTTTTTTAATACCTTTAGCTCGTAATGTATGTCACTTTAGGTTTTCCACTTACATCTCGCTACACTTCACATTCCTAATCATTTAACTTATCCATATTAAAATAATAAACCTTCTAATACCATTGCTATTCAATGAAATCTCTATGCAACCATTATATCTTTCCAAATCTATGTCATTCTAGATTATCTCAATAAAAAAATTTCTTTTTGTACTAAAGATCACTACCAAATTTTCTAGTAACCTCAATTGAACAATATTGTATCTAACACCTTAAAACATTTCTCATCTAGAGGACTCAAATCCCTTTTAGGTATATTCAAAACTATTTAATTTCAAAACTGCGTAGTATCATAATTATCCTTTTATCATCATTACAAGTTTGAGAATACTTATCCTTTTATGTCGCCCCCTCTTAAAAGAAATTCATCCTTAAATTTAAATACTTACTCATACATTCTTGAAAATTGGGAATGCTTATTGCATCCCTTCCTCAGCTTCCTAAATATACTCATCTATTTCATGATTATGCTAGTGGACCTTAATCATAGGTATCTCCTTCACACATAAATTTCTCCCCATCCTTAGCTTGAGATTCTACCTGCTTTTCTCTACATTCAATACAAGCTCCATACCCATATAGCTAATCCATTCCTAAGATCACATCAAATTTTAGGACATCAAGTTCTAACAACTCTACTGGAAGTTTCTGTATGTCAATGTCTACCTCACAGTCCTTAAACATATACTTTACTTCCATCATTACTCCCAAAGGAGTTGGCACTACTAAAGGTTCATGAATTAATTCCTTATTTCTACCTAAACTCTTCACAAAACATGGAGATACAAATGAATGCGTAGCACCAGAACCAATCAAGCATCTTGTACTAGAATTTTGAATGGGAATGATGCCTCCTTCTTTTAAATCACACTAGATTAATATTCTTTCTTTGAATATGCTTGACATTTATATAAGTGATAGAGAAATCCCTAGCTTTCTTGTTGTTCTAGTCTACTTGGTAGCATCTAAGCCATAAATTCCTTAATGTACTTCATTTACTTCCTAATGCATACTTATGTATATGTAATGTAACTGATTCATTTTATTCTCTTGCTAATCATTTCTAAATATCATTTCTCTTCTTATGGCATCAATCAAGATTATCATTTAATAACTCCATATAATTCATATATCAAACCATTGTAACATATAAGTATTTCATACCTCATAACATTATACGTATCACTCATTAATCTAAATCATATCAAAACTTAGTCAACTTCTCTTTCTAATCCACTTAACCCTACTATCAAAATATCATACTTAGGATGCATTTAACATGAACACCCATCATATAATATTACATCACAAGACACATATCACCTAGCATATATCACATATCATGGCATGTATTATATATCCTAATCCCGTAACACACAGCTTATAGCATCATGACTTCTCTATCATATAAAAGTCAACCATATCATAGGCAATGAGGAAATTAATCCATACTAAGTAGCTAACCAATCAAAAGAAATATCATCTATATCATATAAGTTCTACATCGCTAGGCTATGGTTACTAACTTCTCACTCTAGTCCCCTTGGGTTCTTCATCAGGGTAGTCATCAATTATCTTCCTAGATTGAGGTAGGCAAAAAGTCAATAGGAAAGCACTCAAGAGCTACATGACCACTGCTACCAGATCGGTAACAAAGGAGATCCCTATCCTGTTGACAACCAGTTGAAGTTAACAATCTCTATGGTGAGTAGTCTCCCCTATGCTTAACAATCCCTGCCCAAATATGCTCAATATCCTCTCTCAAAGTTTGCACTAGAGACCTCAGACTTTGATTTTCCTTTGCTAGGTTCGAGCAATCCTTTTCCAACTTCTGAATCTTGTTATGAACCTAATCATAATCCAAGCACTCCTTGGGTCCCCATCAGGGATCTCCTCCCTCTTGGGGCGAATCACAGATATGACTCTCTCCAACATCTCCTGCTAAGTCCTCTTATAGGTCACATAGGGTGCTCTAGGTCTGGGTCCTCTCGTAGGGGTGGTCTTTTTGGTCATCTAATAAAGGAATCGTAAGGCACACAAGCAAATAATAACAAGGAGTATTATAACTTATTAGGGTTTTGCGGAACTATACTGGCGATAGACCATAAGTGATATGATAGGAAAATTCCTATGCTCCAGGATTATACTTAACCATCCCAATAAATAGACAAGTCTAAATTAAACTTTTAAAAACTATAACTCTGATACCACCTTTGTGACATCCCAACTTTTGAGACATAATGGTCCTAAAACATGGGGAGACATAAGGTTACCTACGCCCATAAAACACACTTATACATATACAAATATTGCCTAGGATTGTACCAAAACCCTATACATTAACTTTAATATCCAATAATAAGGAAACCTTTAACTAACAGAAGCATGAATTGAAAATCCTTTCAAATACAATCCATATGAAAAGAATATTTAAGACTGCAAACAATTTATCAAATAATTAATATTCCAATAATGAAACTCTCAAAGCATCTAAGAAGACTCTTCATAGTATAGCATCATAGTAACTATGACAAAGGAATTTTCCAAGCGAAGTAGGTAGCTTGAGTGATCACCTTGCCTCCTTATAATGCTCACCTGGAACCACATAAGGAAGAAGGGGTGACATAGAAGATCTCAATGAGTAAACAATAGGGCTTATACAATAACACATATTCCTTAAAAAAGGCTCATAGCTCATAACTTATAATTAATGATTCATAGTTTGTAATTTAGAAAAGTTCACAGAAATCACACTTATAACACATAACACATAGAGTGAAGGCTGTTGCCATAATCACTCGAACACATAGAGTGAAGGCTATTACCATAATCATTCAAACATATAGAGTGAAGGCTATTGCCAAAATCACTCGAGCACATAGCCAATGATTGCTTGCATCGGCACGAGGATTTCTACATAAAAAGGGTTATAAGTACCATAGCTAGAGCTAATGGTAATCACTTATAAAAAAATCATTGAAGAAATGCAATCACATGTGGCATAATAACAATAGATGTTTAGCTTATGAAATAAAAGATGAATAACAGTGTAGTTCTAGAAAGGATATAAGTTAGGGCAATAATCACAAAGGTTCTCTATTATCAATAGATAATCAAAAAAATGGTCTTGGACTAATTTTCTTTTGGCAACCCAAGCTTAATAAAGAAATCATATAGTTGCATTTGAAAATAGAAAATAACTTGGGTTTCAAGAATATCAAAGGTTCACATATCATGATAATTTGTACTTCTAATAATAACATAATGTTTACTCACCTTGTGGTTTCTTTGCTCCTATTACTTGTAGCCCTTGACTTCTAATAATCCTCAAGCTCTATTATTCATTCCAATTAAATACTTAGTATTTGATTAACATCATGCTATCCTTTTCCATAACTATCCCATGCACACGTAACATTCATATACACATAGAGTTGCACTTTGAAGTATACTCATCACTTGCACATAACATGTTAACTTTTATAGTCTTGCATACTTTGCCTTTATAGGCCCATATGAAAATACATAATAACTCATATCAAGACTTTTCGAAAGTCAAACACAACATATCATGATTTTAATATCAATTTAATTTAACATTCAACTTAACATACTTATCACCTTTAACTTATCAAGTAGCCTTTCAAATATCATGCCAATCTCTTATAGCCAATTCGTGCAATCAATCTTGCCATCCATTTAAGATCATTAACTCATTATAAAACTTATTTCTCATATCAATTAATCACATAAACATATTAATCACGTCATAGAAATAGGATTAGAAAACCCTATGTATACCCTATTGTCTTTAGACTTGTTTAGAGTTATTCCTTCAACCAACATGCAATTTAATCATTTATCATTCATATATACATGTCAATAATTATTAAAATATATTACATAAAAATTATAGACATTGGAATAAAAATTCCCAAGTAGGTTGAATGCCCTATTCAAGGTAAACTTGAATTTTCTTACTTTTCATACTTTCCATTCATTACAGTAATATGCAAAAACATGGATTAAACCAAGATTTTTCATATAATAAAAAAAAATCATTTTAGAATACTAAACCATAGGAATTGGCACCCATATAGATATATGTGCATGAAAATTTTCTAACTTTATATTTTAAGATGAAAACCATGCTTCTATCTAGTTTCCGGTACTTGCCGATCATTACAATAATATATAGAAATACATTTTAAATCAATATTTCTCATCTAAACACAACAAAAGTCTACTTAGAATACAAATATGTGCAAATTGGCAGCTCTCCCCTGGCCCCCCACCGCCCCCCCCCCCCCCCCCCTCTCTTTGAGTTTATGCATGAAAATTTCAATTTTGAGTTTTAAGATTCACCTTTGGAGGATTAGCATAGAGAGATTTGAGTTTTCAGTAGAAAAATCATTTTCTCTTTCAAAAACTCACCTAGGCTGAATTTAATCAATAAAAATCAATAAATATTCAGTTTAAAATAAGTTTCTGATGATTAGTTTCATAGAAATCAAATAATAAATTGAAATGAGAGAAAAACTTATGAATATGGTCAAGAAATCGCAAGGTTTGAAGGTATTTTGTGAATTTTGATAAAGAGAATAAATTTGAGAGAATTTTTCTACCAAAATAATGAAATAACAAAATGGTGCCTGCTGGATACAAGGGCTGGCCGAAATTCACCTTATACATTTAGGGTTTTGGACAATTTCTAAGATTACCCTTTACAAGCTTGGTTAGGAGTGTTTTGGTGTAGTGGGCTTTTGGGAATTTAGGCTTTTTATTTAATCAGTGGATTGATTATAGGTAATTAAAAATAAAATATTTTTTTTATTATTTTCATTAAAATTTTCCCTAAAACATTTATTAAAAAAATATTTTAAAAATACTCACAAAATTATTTTATGCTTAAAAATCACATTTTGCATGAAAATTCATTTTATGCAAAGTAAATTATTTCATGCTAATGCACTTCATATAAATCATTTATTTCACAATAATAACTCATATTAGGCATATTAAAATTTATTGAATAGGCCACAAAATCACATCACACATGAGTTTTCATAAAATCAAATATTTTGTCACAACAACTCTAAATTCAAGCAATTTATCATGAAAACTCCTAGGGTAGATGTGGGTTGTTACATTCTTGAAAGAGAAATCAATTTTTCCATTGAAAACACAACCCTCTCTACACGAATTCTTCAAAGGTTCCTAAAACTCAAAATTTGAAATTTCATGCATAAACACAAGGGGGCTGCCGATTTGCATATATTTGTGTTCTAAACTAATTTTTGTTATGTTCAAAATGGCAGCCTACATATCCTATTGAATAGGAATCAAACCCCATACAATTCTTCCTTCTTGTGAAGGAGGAGTTTTGGAAAAAGTTTTAGTTTGATTTATTAATTTAATTCTAATCTTTAAATTAATAAATTTTAGATCTTTTATATTTTAGACCTAAAGAGAATTCTAGATTTGAGATGAAAGGAACTGTACATTAGCTTTTCTACATTTTCAGTGAACAGAATGAGTTTAGCTCTAGATTTAAGCTCCATCTTAGATTTGGAACCATGAACTTGAACCTTAATAGCAAAAGGTTAGCAAAACAGTGTAATAACTATGAATTAAAAGAACTTCGAAATGACAGATTTCAAAGAGAATTTCAACACAACAAGTAGAGCAATATATGAGAGTTTTTGTCTCAAAAATTGTACTTAATGACCCTAAAGGAGACTCTATTATAAAGCAGCTAAAGGGGTGCCATCAAAAGTTGGTGGCAGCAAAGGCAAAACTGTTAACTCGCCGGCCTATCGGGTGGCACGCCACCCTACCAGCGTGCCGGTGGTGAGGCAGGGCGGCAAGCCTGGCACACTACAAAACCACTGGTCCAACCTATTATATATGCATAGCACACTAACCTTAACAAGTGTCAAACTACAGCCGATCCCAAGGGTGCAATTTTGAGGGTTCATAGTTGCCCCATTATCATAATTGGCTTTGAGCAAAAGGTGATTCTGATGATAGTGAACTCAAACTCTAGGCTTGTGCTCGTGCCATGTCAGATTTTTGACTTATGTCATATTCTGAGCTACACCATGTCAGACTCTGGGCTTGTGACATCTGCTTATGTTTGTTATGCATAAAGGCATTCATGCTTGTGCAAATTGAAGCTTGTGAAGGGTAAACAAGATATAAGAACATGAACCTTTTAAGAGGGGACCCCTAGAATAAATAAGGTTTTATCAATGGCTATCAATTCAACCTTGACATTGGATGTGGGAATGGTCTTAGTGAATTTCAATTAAGGCTATTTATCGGGCTTAGACTTTAAGATTTAGAGATTTGATCCACCAAGGAGGGGGAGATTTCATGAATTCAAACTAATTTAGAAAGGCCACCTGTTTGACCCTATTATTAGGGAGATTGCGATCAAAATTATCTATTTGACTTTGATATTTAGGAGGAAAACTATCTGTTTGGCTTTGGTGCTTGAGAGGATTGGAATAAAGCTATCTATTTGGCTTTGGTGTTTGAGAGGATTGGAATCAAAGCTATATGTTTGGCTTTGGAGTTTCGGAAGATTGGAATCAAAGCTATCTATTTGGCTTTAGTGTTTGAGAAGATTGGAATCAAAGCTATCTGTTTGGCTTTGACTTTAGAAATTTAGGGAAAAAAGACGAGGGGTGTGGGAATGTCAGCATAGGTGGCTCGACTCAGTTTACCCATGGAAAGTTACGGTTGAGGATCAGTCCTTATAGGGAAAGGTCTTGACTAAGGAGGATAGGTCTAGTTAGGAAATCCATTTGAAAGGCTTAGTCTGATTTTGCCTTAAAGGAGATCACAGGCTTCATAAATGAAGGCCTTTTAGGAGTGGGCTTTATGGTGAAGCCTTTTTGGGAATGGGCTTCATAGTGAAGGCTTTTTAGGAGTGCGCTTTATGGCAAAGGCTTTTGGATCTGGGCTTTATAGTGAAGGCCTTTAGTTTTGGGCTTTATAGCAAAGGCTTACGGATCTAGGCTTCATGGTGAAGACTTTCGATTTTGGGCTTTCATAACAAAGGCTTATGGATATGGGCTTCATCGTGAATGCTTTTAGTATTGAGGATAGTTTTCTATGAGGGTGCTTTGGATGGTTAGCTTTGGCTCAGGTACGGTGCTACAGGTTTTGGTCACTAGGATACCATAGGCTTATCGATAAGGGTTTTCCCTTTTGACATGGTTGCATCAGAATGATTTGTAGGCCTTAAGAGGCTTTGATTCTCAAAGATTATATGTTTTGCCAATGAGGCTTAATCTTTTCGAGGTTCATGAGATGTTTGCCAAAGAGGCATGAGATGGGCTTTAATTGGTTCGAGTCCTTCTTAATCGACTTGAGGATGATAGGCTTTAGGAGATATGCCTTGCCTTTTGGTTTTGCTGAGGAAAAGGTGGTATGTGGTTTTGAGCTTTGAAAAGATGGTATGATATACCAATGAGGCTTGGGATGGAACAACATGATTTCATTAAGTTCAAGAATAGTTTTGAAGGTAGATTGAAACTTCTGAAAAGAATCGTAGAGGTTGTATAATTTTGCTTTTTATAGCATGAATCATAGAAAAGAGCAAGTTAAGTTTTTCTTATTGTTTGAGATTAAAGAGACTCTTGGAGTGACACTTAATTAGTTTGACTTTATGTAAATTGCACTAGTTGAAACAAAAAGCCCTTAGAAATGGCTAAAGGGCTAGTGGAAGAAGACAAATTGGGGATCATGCTCCAAATGAGAGAGAAGAATGTGAATGTGGGAAATGTGAGGGATTATGCCTCAACTCTTTGAGCTAAGTGATGGGATAGATTGACAATAAATGAAAACCTAGGAAGACATGCTCCCATTATAGGATAAGGATATAGAAGATAGTATATCTTTAGAGAATGAATCTCTAGTGAGGAAGGATGACTCTAGAGACATGAGATGAGACAGATTGATTGAAGATGATTTAACAACTTTGGACATGAGGGAAGATGACTTGGATGAGCTCTCTCTCTCTCTCTCTCTCTCTCTCTCTCTCAGCTCTAAATTTTGACTAAGCCATCCTTTTGAATTTTCAACTTAGCGAGCTTGGATTAATGAAAAACATTCCACCATATTTTGTTGTTTTTCTTTAAGGGGTCTGACCTTTGAATTTTAGATTTGACAAAAGTTTTCTCTAAACTTATTGCCCTTGTTGAAGTGCATTGTTTGATTACCTGGTGTGCAATAGGTAATTTCATTTGATTTTCTCTTTATACTTCAATTTTTTTAATCTTCTTTGATTAGGAGTTGGTGAAGTGATTGTTGAGAGAATGAGGACACCTCAAATTCTGATCTATGCTGATTATGGTAGATTTAATTGATCGCTCGTCCATCTCTTTTTTTTCCTCTTTTTCTTTTTCTCTCTTTTTTTTTTTTTTTGTTTTGTTCTTTTATTTTTTTGTATGGATCATCCATTTCAGACTAAATAAGCAAAATGAAAAGAAAATGTATATGCATTTCTATAAAGGAAATTTTATTACAAGATGACAAAAAGAACTATTATGGTCGATGAGAATACAAAAAAATAAGACGATAGACTCATACTAAAATTTGGACTTAGACTTTGAGATTCAAACTTGGACTCAAGTTTACACTTAGAATTCAATCTCAGACAGGTCAGATTAGCTAAACTTGAACTACTCTATGATATGCCTTCTTGGGCTGAGGTAAGGTGGGGTTAAGCTAGAACTAGATTCCTCATCAATGTTCAGGTTGGTGGTGGGGAATTCAGCTTGAAATGGTTGACTTTGGATGTAATCTTCAACTTTTGATGCAGTTGCAACCAAAGCACTGAAGGTGGGTAGGTATTATGTTAACAAGTGAGCTCTATAGGCAGGAATAGATTCTTGACAATGATATCTACTTGCTCTTGCTCAGTTGGCATGTTTACCATTTAAGCTACTTTAGCTTTTCACCTAGTAAGGAACATGGAGAAGGACACATCTTGAAGTTGCTTTGTGGTTTCCAAATCCCTTATTGTAATGTCCACTTCAATATTATAGTGGCACTATTTGACAAATACCTTTCAAGTGTCCTCCTAGGTCTGTTTTTAGGTGTCATCCAAGTTAATAAACCATCTTAGAGTAGTATCCGTAAGGGTTTGATGAAAGGTTTGAGCAAGGAGCTCATTGTTGGTACCAAAGGCATACATTGGCCCCACATACATTTTTAAATGGATCTTAGGGCAAGTAGTACCATCAAATCTGTCCAAATTTGGTATCCTAAACTTAGGAGGAACTTTTGCATTAGGAAACAAGCTTAGGGACCCTGTATCAATCACGTCCTCTTTCTTCTTTAGATTTTTCAGCATTTTTTCCATGTGCTCAACTTTTTCCATTAAGGCTTTGATTTCAAGGTTGACTCCCTTCCCTTAGAAAGGATCCATGGGTCAAAAAGTGAGAGTAGGGGTAAAATTTGATGGTTGAATTGTCATAGGTTCAAAAGGTGAGTTATTGTAACAACCCACATCTACCCTAGGAGTTTTAGTGACAAATTATTTGAATTTAGGGTTATTGTGACAAATTGTGTGACTACGTGAAAATTTGTGTGTGATGTGATTTATAGGTTTGGGGCATGTTAAATTAATTTTAATATGACTAACATGAATTATTATTATGAAATAGTTGATTTAAATAGAATGCATTAACATAAAATAATTTTTTTGTCGTAAAATGAATTTTCATGTAAAAAGGTGATTTTTAAGCATAAAATAATTTTATGAGTATTTTTAAATTATTTTTTAATAAATGTTTTGGGGGGAATTTTATGGAAAATAATAAGAAAAATATTTTATTTTTAATTACCTAGAATCAGCCCTAAATTAATTAAAAAGCCCAAATACCCAAAAGCCCACAACACTAAATACTCTTAACCTAGCTCATTAAGGGTAAACTTGAAAATTGCACCCCAAACCCTAATATATAATGTAAAATTCAGCCAGTCCTTAATTCCAGCAGCCACCATTCTCTTATTTCATGATTTTGGCAGAAAAATTCTCTCAAAATAATCACTCTACCGAAATTCACAAAATACTTTCAAACTTTGCAATTTCGCGACCATTTCATAAGTTTTCCTTTCCTTTCAATTTGCTATTCAATTTTTATGAAACTAATCTTGTTAAAATTATTTTAACCTAAATATTTACTGATTTTTACTGATAAAATTCGGACTAAGTGTTTTCTTGAGAGAAAAATTCATCTTTCTATCGAAAGCACCAACCTCTCTAGGCGATTCCTCCAAAGGTGAATCCTATAACTTAAAATTTCAATTTTTATGCATAAACATCACTAATGGGGGGTAATTTGTACATTATTGGCTTCTAAACTGATTTTTGATTTGTTTTAATGAAAAATATTGAATTAAACTATATTTCTGCATATTTCTATAATGACTGAAAAGTTTCTAAACTGCTAGAACTTAGAAGTTAGAAAATTCTATTATTAATTAAACATGTGGCTGAACTGGATTCTAATTTGATATTTGTTTTGTTTGAATGAAATATAATAATTTAAATCATGTATTTGTATATTGATGTAATGAACGAAAAGCGTGGAAAGCGCGAAAACTCATGATTTTCACTTAAGGCTTAAAACTTGGAATTTTTTTTGTATAAATATTATCTATGGCTACCGAATCATGTATGAACATATTCTAAACTGATATTTGCTATGAATGAATGAAAAATAATGGTTTAAACCACTTGTTTACATATTTTTGAAATGACCAAAAAATACCAAAAACAAGAAAACTCATGGTTTTGTACCCTGTAATCCAAAAATTGAAATTTCATGTATAAGAAATACCATATATGGCCAATTTATGTGAATTAAAATTCTAAAATGATTTTTTTGTGTTTACATGAAAAATCTTGGTTGAAACCATGTTTTTACATATTACTGTAATAGACGAAAAGTGAGAAAAGTGAGAAAAATTCAGTTTTTCTTTGAATAGGGCATTCGGCCTACATTGATATTTTTATCCCAATGCCTATAATTTTTATATGATATATTTTAATGATTATTGGCATGTATGTATGTATGATGAATAGTTAAATTGCATGTTGGTTGAAGGAATGACTATAGACTAGCTTAGAGGCATTTTGGTATACTTATGGTATCTTAATCTTATATTGTGATTAGAATGTGAATGTGATTGGGAAATATGGAACTAGATGTTATGATGACTTGATAATGAATAAATGGTCTTGAGTTGCTGAGATGATTAATTGAATGAATGGATCATAACAGTTAAGCACGAGACTTGAAAAGTTAATTGTTAAGTTGAAATGTATGGAATTGCTAGGTGTACTAAGTTGATTGTTAAAGTAAATCGATATTGAGATAATGATATTGTGTTAACCTTAGAAAGGTATTGACATGAATTATGATGTGTTTTCATATGGTCCTATAAGGGCTAAGTGTATAAGACTTGTAAGTCAAAATATTATGTGCAAGTGATGAGTGCACTTATATGTGCAACTCCAAGTATATGTGAATGTTATATGTGCATGGGGTAGTTATAGAATAGGATAGCATCATGATTGAATAAATACTAAGTATTGAATTAAATTATGATAGAGCTTCATGTCACGGGGTCAGAGTTGACGCGCAGCGGCACAACCCGTGCGGCACCCCGGTCTCCCGCAAATCCGAGGTTAAGCCTTATGAAATTTCCAATGCCAACTGGTTTCGCCCTCCCTTGGGCTCATCAGGGAAGCAAGAACAGCTCCCGACCAGTTTGGTGCCTAGATGGCATGCCCATCCGTCATAGTCAAGTCCTTGACTGGCGACAAGCTCCCCAAACTAAATTGGGTCGGCATGCCTAACTCAAGATAAGCGGGCATCTACGACATGTACTCAGTCCTTCGAGCTGTCCCACAACCCCATATTAAGCATACCAGTGGGCATCTCACACAAGCCGCTTGGTCACATCCTTGTGGGTCATGACATTCTCCCCCACCGAATTCATGCACGTCCTCGTGCATGTGGAGAACCGCGTCTTAGTTGGAACCCCTTCCTTAATTTTGGGCTGGATCCATGTGCGTGCTCCCTGCCTACTACCAATTCATTTATAAGTAGCGCTTGGCGAACATCACTGCTGCTTCCTGCCTACTCATCCTCATTATCCATTAGAGGATCCACTTGCGACACCGCAAGCCATAGGGTGCGAGCATTAACCTGCGCTCATTCATTTACATTGGACTGCCAGCGTGGTAAAGAGCGCTTGACAAGCAATGCAATGTTGCACACGACTGGCTCTGATACCATTTGTCACGAGGTCAGAGTTGACGCGCAGCGGTACTACCTATGCGGCACCCCGGTCTCCTGCAAATCCGAGGTTAAGCCTTATGAAATTTCCAATGCCAACTGGTTTCGGCCTCCCTTGGGCTCATCAGGGAAGCGGGAACAGCTCCCGACCAGTTTGGTGCCTAGATGGCACGCCCATCCATCATAGTCAAGTCCTTGACTGGCGACAAGCTCCCCAAACTAAATTGGATCGGCATGCCTAACTCAAGATAAGCGGGTATCTATGACACGTACTCAGCCCTTCGAGCTGTCCCACAACCCCACATTAAGCATACTAGCGGGCATCTCGCACAAGCCGCTTGGTCACGTCCTTGCGGGTCGTGACATTGAGGAGTCTTAGAAGTCCAAAGGCTACACAAATTAGGAGTGAAGTAGCCACAAAGTGAGTAAACATTATTTTTCAAATTACAAGTGCAAGCTATTATGATATGTGTGCCTTTGACATTCTTGAAACCCAAGTTCTTTCTATTCCAAAATGAAACTCTATGATTTGTTTGTTAAGCTTGGGTTGCCAAAGGATAATTGATCCAAAACCATTTTGATTATCCAATGATAATACCTTTATAATTATTTCCCTAACTTACATTCTTTCTGGAACTACACTATTATTGTATCTTTTGTTCAAAAGTTTAACTGCTATTGTTATTATGATACATGTTATTATTGCCTTAAATGTTATTATTATATGTGATTACCATTAGATTTAACTATGGTACCTTAAACCCTTTATGCAGAAGTCCTCGTGCCGATGAGGGTAATCATCGAAACCTGTGCATATGGTCTTAACCCAATGGATAAGGATTGTGTTCCACCTCAGCTAGAAGAGGTGATTCTAGCCATAGGGCCTGATCAACTTCACACCTTCTATGTGATAGGAGTTGGAATTTGGTATAAGGCCACCTCTCCTCTAAGTGTTTGAGTGATAAAGCAATAGCCTTCACTCTATGTGTTATAAGTGTGATTTCTGCGAACCTTTCTAAATTGCAAACTATGAATCATGAACTATAAGTTATGAGCTATGAGCCCTTTCTAAGGGATATATGTTATTGTATAATCCCTATTGTTTACTCATTGAGATCATCTATCTCACCCTTTTTCCCTGTGTGGTTCCAACTGAGCATTATGAGAAGGCAAGGTGATGGCTCAAGCATCCTACTTCGCTTGGGGAATTCCTTATCCAAGAAAATTACTTTAATATATTATGAAGAGTTATCCTTAGATGCTCTAGGAATATTTATTTTTGGATGTTTATTTTGAAATGTTATCCTTCAAGGTTTTAATTGGATTCTAAATATTATTTCCTTATGGATTATGTTTAAAGCATATTTTGATTATGCTTCTGTAACTTAAGGTTTTCAAAAAAAATGTTTTAAAAAGGTTTATTTAAGTTAATATAAGAGGTTTTTGGTATGATCCTAGGCAGTATTTGTATAAGTATAAGTGGGTTCTACAGACGTAGGTGACCTTATGTCTCCCTATGTTCTAGGACTGTCATATCTCTAAAGTTGGGATGTGACAATTATTTCTAAGGAATTCAGGTGATAGAAAGGTGTGGTGGGATGGTGCCAATGTTTGTAGGCTTTTTATCTCTAGAGTCAGCTTTGGAAGTGGATCCATAGACAGGATAAAGAGCAGGTTTTGGGCTATATTTGGGTAGTTTTGGGTCTGTTGAGCTTTGGGCCAAGGAGGTTTGTTCCATCATGGTGCAGACATCTTCCATAATAGTCCTCCTTTGGGCTTTGAGCATATCTTGGAAATAAGCCTCTTGCCTCTTCATCATGGTCTCTTAGTGTTCAGAGAACTTAGCAATAAGCTCGTCAAAGATTTCATCAGCTTTAGTAGTAGTGATTTCATCTCCGGTAATAGACATCTTGTCAACCTTTGATAGGGAAAAGGAACTGGGTTAGTATCCAGCTTTGAAAAAAAGGGTTATGGTGAGGTATGACAAACCTAAGACCTTAGGATTAATGACAATGGATGATAGTGTCTTGTGGTTAGGTTGACCGTGTATGGGTAAAGATGATGGTAGAGGTGTATGATGTTAGCTAGGTAGGTATTTAGCCAAAGGAGCTAGGTAAGATTTTAGCTTTGGGTGGCTAGGTCAGATTTTAACTTTGAGTGGCTAGGTCAAAATTTAGCTTTAAGTGATTAGGACTGTGATTTATGAATGGTTTACCATGAGCTTACAGATAGAGTGACCATGGATTTTGCAATTGGGTTATAGATGTACCATGGATTTGGATGTTGGGTGGACTATAAGTTTAGTGATAGTTGGATAATGGGTTTGATTAGACTACATCATGGGCTTGGATGGACCATGTGTTTGGATAGTAATGTAAAAGACAAAACCAAGTCAGCTTTTAATTTGGGTAAGGATTGTGGATAAGAATGAAGATAGGTGAGTGTTTAGCTTTGGTAAAGTTTATTGAGGATAAAGCTAGATTAATGTTTAGCTTGGGTAAGGATTATGAAAGATGAAAGTTAGGTCAATGTTTAGCTTGTAGAGCTAAGTCAGTGTTTAGCTTGTAGAACTAGGTAAGTGTTTAGCTTGGATAGGAATTACGAAAGATGAAAGCTAGGTCGATGTTTAACTTATAGAGCTAGGTCAGTGTTTAGCTTGGATAAAGATTATGGATAAGGATGAGGGTACCATAGATAGGTTTATTTTTACCATGTGTTTGACATGGGTTTGGATAGGACTAGACCATGGATTTAGATGAATCATGAGTTTTGAGTTTTGACCATGGACTTAGGTGAACCATGAGTTTTGTGTATTGACCATGGGTTTAGGTGAACCATGAGTTTTGGGTATTGACCATGAGTTTAGGTGGACCATGGGCTTTAGGTTTTGACTATAGGTTCAGGTGGACCATGGGTTTTGGGTAATGACCATGGGTTTAGGTGGACCATAGGCTTTGCGTTTTGACCATAGGTTTAAGTGGGCCATGGGTTTTGGGTGTGAAGATGTCTGGATAGGTTTTTGACTCTTCACAAGGTTCAAGCTATGATGCATATATGCATGAATGAAAAGGTTTCATGATAATGACATACCAAGTTCAGTATTATAGTGCATACCATCCAAAAGGAAAGTTTTATGATTCATTAAATGAAAGGGTTAGGGTGGTTTAAAGGGAATCCATCACACTAGAGATGCGATATACCTAACCACATATGAGACAAAGAGCCTCACGTGGATCTAATGGTACGTGCATACTCCTTACACCTCTAAAAGGATTAGAGGATACGCTGTGGGCTAGATGATTTCATTATAGGCAAGTAGACCTAAGGAAGGTTGCCCACTCAATGTTACTGTCTATCATTTGTTTTCTTAGGAAGGTAGGGTTTTTTGGACAAGTAGTCCAATGTAGTGATGCAAGAAAAGAGTTATTTTGTATTAAAGCCAAACTTGATATTTTAGCAAAAGTAATCTACTTTATCTTTCATTTGAAAAAGATTTTGAATTCCCTAATGGAGTCGCCAACTATGAGGCCTTGCCTGAGCATCGGTCTGATCTGCTAAGGCAATCAAAATGCTCTTCGGGAGAAACTCCACAATTGGAACACGCTGTAAGTTCAGAAAATTAATTTTGCAATTCATTATTTGTGAAAAGGCAATCGCCACTTTAATTTACTTATTTTAATTAGGAAAATTAAAGAAAATCCAAATTGATTGACTCCAAAAATATTTTGATTTTATCCCAACGGAAAAGCACTAATCTATGAGTGACCATAAAGGGTCCAAGGATCAGATTTTGATAATTACACAATTAAAATGATGAATAAAATAGATATATATAATAGAGTGAGATGAAAAGACAATTATAAATAAATAAGTAAAGAATAAATCCTACTTAATTATTATAAATCAAAACGAATAAAATAAAGAGGATCTTTTCTCTAGCTCTTATGACTACTAGGAAAAGCACACATTCCTCAACTAAGTTAATATAGAATAATAAATAAAGGATTAATACAAATAAATCAAAGTAAAAAGGAAAAAATATTATTAAAAAGATTTTGGAGTTGATCCCTTTTCAGAATGGCAGCCTGCATATCCTATTGAATAGGAATCAAACCCCATGCAGTTCTTCCTTCTTACAAAGGAGGGGTTTTGGAAAAAGTGTTAGTTTGATTTATTAATTTAATTCTAATCTTTAAATTAATAAATTTTAAATCTTTTTTATTTTAGACCCAAAGAGAATTCTAGATCTGAGATAAAAGGAACTATACCTTTACTTTTCTAGATTTTCGGGTGAACAAAATGAGTTTAGCTCTAGATCTAAGCTCTACCTTGGATTCGAAACCCTAAACTTGAACCTTAATAGCAAATGGTTAACAAAATAGTGTAATAAATGCAAATTAGAAGAACTTCAAAATGACAGATTTCAAAGAGAATTTCAGCACAACAAGTAGAGAAATATATGAGAGTTTCTGCCTTAAAAATTGTGCTAAATGACCTTGAAGGAGGCTTTATTTATAGAGCAGCTGAACGGGTGCCACTAGAAGCCGGTGGCAGCATAGGCAGCATAAGGTAAACTTAAGGTTTCCTAACCCTATTTCTATGAAGTGATTAATATGTTTATGTGATTAAGTGATATGGGAAATAAGTTTTATGATGAGTTAATAGTGAGTTAATGATCTTAAATGGATGATGAGATTGATTGTACAAATTGGTCATAAGAGATAAGCATGATACTTGAAAGGTTACTTGTTAAGTTAATATATATGGAAGGTGTTAAGTGTACTAAGTTGGATGTTAAATTGAATTGATATTAAGATTAGGATATATTATGTTTAACTTTAGAAAAGTCATAGTATAAGTTATAATGTGATTTCATGTGAGCCTATGAAGGCCAAGTATTCAAGACTTTAAAAGTCAACATGTTATGTGCAATTAATGGGTGCACTTCTAAGTGCAACTCCAAGTTTATGTAAATGATTATATGCGCATAGGGTAGTTATGGGATAGGAAAGCATGATGATTAAGCAAATGCTAAGTATTGAATTAAATATTATGTTAGAGCTTAAGGAGTAGTAGAAGTTCAAAGGGCTACAAGTACTAGGAGCAAAGGAACCACAAGATGAGTAAACATTATGTTCAAGTTACAAGTACAAGTTATCATTTTATATGAACCTTTGATATCTTGAAACCCAAGTTTTTTTCTATTTTTAATTATGACTAAATGATTTCTTTGTAAGTTTAGGTTGCCAAAGGACAATTGGTCCAAAACCATTTTTTATTATTCAATGATAATAAAGAACCTTTGTAAATTGTTACCTTATCTTACATTTTTTCTGGAACTACACTATTATTTGTCTTTTGATCAATAAGTTAAACTGCTATTGCTATTATGCTACATGTTATTGCTTTCTTAAGTGTTATTGTTATAAGTGATTACCATTAGCTTTAGCTATGGTACCTATGAACCTTTTATGCAGGGATTCTTGTGCGGATACGGGTAATCATCAGAACCTGTACACATGGTCTTAACTTGATGGATAGGGGCACACTATCCACCTCAACTAGAAGGGGTGGTTTTAGCCATGAGGCCTAATTAGTTTCATAACTCTTTACAAGTTACAAGTTGGGAGTTGGAATTTAGCTTGAGGGCACCTCTCCTCAGTATATGCGAGTAAATTGAGCAGGGTCTTCACTTACAAGTGAGTTAAGTAGGGGCTTCACTCATAAGTAATAAGTATGATTTCTGCAAACCCTATTAAATTGCAAACTATGAGTCATGAATTACAAATCATGATCTATGAGTTATAAGCTGGGAGCCCTTTCTAAGGGATATGTGTTATTATATAAGTTATATTGTCTACTTATTGAGATCATCTATCTCACCCTTTTTCTTTTTATGGTTCCAGGTGAGCATTATAAGGAGGCAAGGTAATTACTCAAGCAACCTGCTCCGCTTGGGAAATTTCCTTGCCAAAGTTTATTATCATGTTATAAGATGATAAGTCTCTAGACACTCCAGGAGTCCTTATTTTAGGAGTTTACATTTGTAATATATTATTTATTTAATTTATTTAGAGTCTTAAATGTTCTTTCCATATGGATTATATTTAAATTATTTTAATACTATGCTTCTGCTAGTTAAAGTTTTCCTTATTATTGGATAATCCTAGGCAATGTTTATATGTTCATGAGTGGATTCTAAGGGTGTGGGTGACCTTAAGTCTCTCCATTTTCTAGAATCGTCACATCTTAGAAAATTGGGATGTGACAGAAACCACATTCATTCTTTATCATTTCTCATAATTACTCTAACCATTCATTTATAACCTTCATACTTTAGTGCCATCTCATGACTGTGAATAGAACATCATTCATAGATATTAACAAATACTATTCATACATTCTTACTTATTATCATAAGTATATATATACTTAACAAATGTTATCAATTATTTACATTATTGTACAACAGAACATACTTTAGTACTAAGCCTTTAGTCACCATAGAGCTCTAGATTGTTTATCCTCAAAATGACACAAGCAACACATATACAATATATTTAGCAATTCCCAAGCGAAGAAGCATAGCTCGGAGTTTACCTTGCTAACAAATCACCCTCACATGAAAAATTATAAACAACTACAGGATGAGACAAGCTCAGTGAGTACATAATAATATAACATAACATAAAGGCAATGTTGAAGGATTGATGGAGCCAAATGCAGCGAAAGAAAGGTGGTGAGGTGAAATTTCAAACATTTTAAAATTTCACTTCACCCAATTTTGGTCCAAAACCCATTTAAGCAATCAATTAATTTAGGTATAAAACACATATGCATAAAAAGAAGAAGGAGAGTAATCATATTACCTCCTGTAGGTTTCTTCATTCTTTGACAAAGAGCTTCCTAAGTGTGAAGCCTTTAGATCATCCACACCCAGCTCACCTATAAGTTTCCTCTTGATTTCTTTGGTGTACTTGAATCCTCTCTTGGTTGCCCAATTTGATTCCAGATTTCCCTCAAAAATTTTTAGGAAGATTAAGGTTTCTCTTTGGTTTGTTTTGCACTAAACACATTTTCAATTTGCATGCAATTGTTCTTTCATAAAGAATAAAGAAAAGAATTAAAGATCAAAAGAAAAATTGAAGAAACACTTTCTTTATATTTTCTTTCTCTCTCTCAAATCTCTCTTTAAGAATGCTTCAAATCTAAAATTAATGTTCAAAACTTACGAAGAAAAATGAACATAAAACCCTTTTATACTTCTTTTCCTTCAGGACTTAAATCTTAAGTCTTCTTAAAGACTTAATTACCCTTTTAGCTCTTCTTTCGGTGGAAGGGCAAAGTTGACTTTGCTTCCTCAGATGGTGAAATGACCATTATATCCTTTAGGGGTAAAATGGACATTTCCACTAGCCAAAAGATGTAATTATAATTTTAACCTTAGTAGAAAATTCTCTAACCCCCTATACCCATCATATGGGCTTATGAATAGTGAATTTTCTCTAACCCCTAAATTGCCTCTTAACCATATCACATATGGGCCTAGGCCACATCTCATATGTTAAGGATTTTCACTAAGTTTAAAATTAAGTCTTTGATTTAGTCCAAATCAATTTTCAATTTAATCTTTGCCATTTGCATCATATACAAATTAAGATTTAATTGAAACGAAACCTTCATAGATTAAACATCAGGACATGTTAGGGTCCTTGTAAATTTAATTATATGTTTAATCATTTTACCACTAATTAATTAATTAAACACTTTAATTAATTATTATGGTAAACTTTTTACACTTGGAAGGCAATCACTACTGGGTGTGTGACTTTCTAGATTCATATCTAATTAGCAATAGGAATGAGAAAACACTTTTCTCTACTAAGGTGAAATCCCCACTTCACACTTAGTCCCATAAGTTATGAGGGACAGCTAGCATTCCATATCACAACTACCTAATTAGAAATGAATGTTTATAGTTGATAACTTTGAACATCACATAGACCATCGACCATAAATCATCATGCATTAGAATCCCTTCATTAAAGATCCCAATCTCGGCTAGGGTAATAGTTTATGTCAAAGCCTAATGTGCTTTGATTCTATGTCCTTATCTCAGTTCTAATTCTTGATGATATTAGATTCCTACTAGAAACTAGTTCTAATGAATCTTTCTGTCCTAGCTAGGAGCTTTAGTCATCAAGGATAACTAGATAGCATAGGATCTTAACCTTGCTTACTCGAGGTAATGAATTCTATCTTGGCGATCACTTACCTCCATATTTAACAAATTAGAACCATCACATGCCATATATCTATACATGAATAATATGTCTATATAAGCAGTAATAAATCCTAACTACCTATGTATGAGATATAGTATCCCTCAAGTCAAAGGATTATATGCACTATTATGACCTAGATGATGAATAATTGACAAGTAGTAAAACCTTGTATTATTATCATCTAACATCATAGTTTGACTATTCATCCTATGAATATCCACGTGTTTGTATTGACATTATATGTCAAGCAGCATGAGATTCACTGCCTCTATAATCATTTGTATCACATACTGATTATAGAAAATAAATAGAGGTAATGGTCTTTCGAAATTAATGATGCCCAATTATTAATTCTATGACTATGAACATATTTAAAATATCTGTACAAGAGCGATTTGTCTCCCATATTCTTAACACTTGATAATAGATCCTCTTACAAATACTTTAGGACTATATTCAATAATATGAAACCCTTTTCACATTATGAATATATTATTGTGCCATTAGGAATTAATATCTACTATTACATAACTATTATATGGCTCCTAAGGCACATACTGCTATCAAATGTAAGGGTAATCACTTGGATTGATTTAAGGTAACAACGGAGTGATGTTAATCAAAATTGGTCATATTAGACTTTAAAATGCATTTTAGTAGAAATAATAATGTCTTAAAAGCAGAAAGCTTCCCATATATAAATATTAGAGTGGCGATCTAAACCTTGCTCACTCACATACATCACATTACGCAAAATTGATAAGGTCTTGTGGTTAGGCATCCCCCGTAATAGAGGTTGGGTACTCTTGCACTACCTATGGGCTTATACCAAGTACACAAGGTTTAATGTAATTCCTCACATTAGAGAGGATTTTTGCTTATTCTTGGGTATCAACAAAAAACATATCCAAGGTCCACAATAGGAAGTCAATGAAAGATAGTTTGGCATATTAATCATTCTCATCTTATTTCTAATCACTCCAAGCAAGGTTCCTCATTCAATTTCATAATTCCAAGTCTAAATCTCAAAATTCCCAAATTGTTCCATAAACCCTAGAATATGAGGAAAACTATCAATTTTACTTTCAACCTCAAATTAATTATAGATTCATCAAATTAACACTTAGGCAATCAATTTTCACCAATTAATTTGAGTAATTTACTCTTATTCATATGAACCCTAACTTGTCCCACGTATGTCAAATTTAGGGAAAACTCATAATTCCTCATTAAATCTTCAAATTAATTGTAAGAATATGAAATTAACACAACATATAACATATATGATCACTTAATTATCACAATATAGTATTAGAACACCATATTTCTCTTTTAACTACTTTTATGCCTCTAAGGTTTCCAAGTTTTGAATCAAGTTCCCAAAATTCAATTTAACACTTCTAAATCATTTTTCTTCATCTAAGATCATTCAAAACCACATCTTATGTATGACTACCCTAGGTTGGCTGAATTTTCATGTGGTGTATAATGGATTTTATACAACTAAAATACTAAAATTAACCTTACAATATAGAAAAGAGAAGTTGAACATAATTTCTCACCTTGATTAACCTTGATTTGCTAAAGTTCTTATTGCAATTAGTGTAAAGAGAGAATTTTCTTCCTTTGTGTGAGACTTCGTGTAAAGATAAGCTCAATATTATTTCTCAACATAATTTTGCTTATCTATATATATATATATATATATATATATATATATATATATATATATATATATATATATATATATATATATATATATATATATATATATATATATATATGTATTAGGTTGGATGGTGAGGATTTGATGAAATTAAGTCTAATGGTTAGGATTTAATCTTAATGAATGGCTAAGATTTGATCAACTTGGATGGCTAGGATTCTCTCTACAATGGTGATGATCATCATATGGTGTTGGAGTGCTCAAAGTGAACCTAGATTCATGTGTAGAGAAGATGAGATTTTAACTTGTTTTAATATATATATATATATATATATATATATATATATATATATATATATATATATATATATATATATATATATATATATATATATATTAGGTTGGACGGTGAGGATTTGATGAAGTTAAGTCTAATGGTTAAAATTTAATCTTAATGAATGGCTAAGATTTGATCAACTTGGATGGCTAGGATTCTCTCTGCAATGGTGATGATCATCATATGGTGTTGGAGCGCTCAAAGTGAACCTAGATTCATGTGTAGAGAAGGTGAGATTTTAACTTGGTTTAAGATTTTGACTTTGGTCAATTTTTATCGCTAGTTGGTTAAATTTTGTAATTCTTTATCTATAATATATTTTATTTGATGTTGGCTAACTACTCTAATTGGGCTAACTATTCTAACATATGAACTTGAGGTTACACCAATTATGGGCCTGTGGGTCGGCCCACTATTGTTAGGTTTGGGCCTTTGATGACCAAGGCCCAATAACAAGCCCATAGCATATAAATAAGCCCATAGTTCATGAACAAATCTCATGATAAACTTATAAACTTTCCTTTTTAACTTTCTTTTAAATTTGCATCCTCTAACTTCTTTACACACCTTATTAGCAACCATATGATCTCTATTCAATTCACTAGAGCACAATTAGTCAAAATAAGATCATACACTAGGCAAATAATTCAATAGTCTCATAGGGTTCCTAACTGATTTCCTTTCATTTTCATACTATGCTAACATTCAAAGATTTAGCCTGTTAGCATCATTAGCAACTAGAATGAGCTATAAAATACTTAGGTATTACAATGGTAGTCAGGGGGGCATTCTATGCAAGCATTGCCTCTATAGCCTCTTGAGTGACAGGTGTAGGTGGTTGTCGGATAGCTCAAGAGGTATTCTTTGATTCTTTAATAAGCTTTTTGACAATCTTCATTCCATTTTTTAGAGGCTTCTTTTGTCAAAAGTTTGAATATATGCCCATATACATCAGCCAATTGAGAGATGAATTAACTAATCTATTAAAGCCATCCTAAGAAATCTCAAATCTCCTTTTCTATCTTTAGAGGTGGCATCTTTAGAATTATTTTTGATTTAGCTGGATCAACCTCAATCCTCTTTTTAATGACCATATACCTAAGGAAAACTCCTAATGATGTACTAAAAAGGCATTTTGCTAGATTTAGTTTCATATTGTATTGGTGAAGTCTAAGGAAGAATCATCTTAATACTTCTAACTGTCCTTCAGTTGTCTTTGATTTTATCACCATCTCATCCATATATACTTCAACATATTTATGCACTATGTCATGGAAAATAGTGGTGGCTATCCTTTGATAAGTTGCCCCTGTATTCTTTAGCTTGAAAGCATTACCCTAAAGTAATATATACTCCATTCGATCACAAAAATAGTTCTCTCATTATCTGCTAGAGGAATTTAGATTTGGTTATATCTAACATATAAGTCTGTCAAAGAGACTACTTCAAACCCTACCATATGGTCAATGAAGCATATCCTCCTACCTTTGTATTGTTCTTTCAGATTGTCCATCCATTTATGGGTGAAAGGTTGTGCTATAGTCAAGTTGTGTTCCTAATGCTTCTTGTAATTTTAACCAGAACCTCAACATGAATTAAGTCCCTTCATCCGAGATAATGGAAAGTGGAACCCCATGCAATCTTACAATTTCATTGACATATATCTAGGCATATTGAGCTACTAAATAAGTAGTCTTTATCTCAATGAAGTGTGTCAATTTTGTTAGCTGATCCACTACGACCCATATTGAGTCATACCCCTTTGCAATCTTAAGTAGACCCACCACGAAATCCATGGTGATATGTTACCATTTCCACTTCGGTAATCTCATTTCCTGAAATAATTCAGATGGTCTTTGGTGTTCAAATTTCACTTGGTGAAAAGTGAGACACGAAGCTACAAAGTTTGCCACATCTTTCATCATTACAGGACACCAATAAGTACTCTTTATATCATGGTACATTTTGATAGCACCTAGATGTACACTATACAAGGTTTGGTGTGCTTTTTTCAAAATTCTTTCCCATAACTCTTTTACATTAGACACGCATAATCAATCTCCATATTTCAAAACACCTTCTTCTATTTGAAACTCTAGGGCTTGTTCCTTTTTCACATCCTCAAAGATTTTCATTAACTAGGCATCTTGATTTTGTGACATCTTTATCTCATTAATGAGTTTGAGCCTTATTTGGAAGTAAGCCAACAACACTTGTGCTTCATCTACTTCCAATTTTAAACCTTCATTAAACATCTCTTTTAACTCCTTTGCTATTGGCCTCTTTTGCACAGCGATATGTGAAAGACTACCTATTGACTGCCTACTTAATACATCTACTACAATATTAGCTTTACCAGGAGGATAAAGTATTTAGCAATCATAATCCTTTAACAATTCCAATCACCTTCTTTGCTTTAAGTTTAAATCTCTTTTTCAAGATATATTGACAACTTTTATGATCCATATAGACCTTATATTTCTCCCCATACAAATAGTGTCTCCATATCTGTAAAGCAAAGATAATCATCACCATGTCCAGATTATGAGTGGGATAGTTTATCTCATGTCGCTTCAGTTGCCTAGATGCGTAAGTAATAACTTTTCCATTTTGCATTAACATACATCCTAAACCAATTCTAAAAGAATCATAGTATATGGCGAAACCTTCATTCCTATCAAGTAATGCTAATATAAGAGCTGTGATTAGGCAATCTTTAAGTCTTTAGAAACTCTCCTCACAAGTCTAATCCCACTTAAACTTGACTTGCTTTCTTGTAAGTCTTGTTAGTGGTGGTGCAATTCTTAAAAAATCCTTTATAAAATGGCGATAGTAACCCACCATCCCCAAGAAACTCTTTACTTTAATAATAATTATAGGTCGAGGCTAATTCACTACTACTTTTACTTTCTTAGGATCTACCTTAATTCCTTCTTTGCTCACTATATGGCTAAGAAAACAAACTTGTTCCATCAAAAAATCACATTTAGATAATTTAGCATCCTTCAAAATTTGTAACACAATTCTTACGTGTTCCTCATGTTCTCCCTTACTCCTCGAATAAACTAGAATATCATTAATAAATACAATCACAAATTTATTTAGAAATAGTTTAAACACTCGATTCATCAAGTCCATAAAAGTCACTGGTGCATTCATCAGACTAAATGGCAATACTGTAAATTCATAATGTTCATATCTTATTCTAAAAGTAGTCTTACAAACATCCTTTTCTTAAATTTTAAGTTGATGATAACGTAATTGTAAGTCTATCTTAGAAAAATAACTAGCTCCTTGCAATTGGTCAATAAATCATCAATTCTCTACAAAGGATACTTATTCTTCATAGCAACTTTATTCAATTGTCTATAGTCAATACACGGCCTTAAGGATCCATCCTTCTTCTTTACAAATAGAACTAAAATAACCTAACGGGAGCTACTTGACCTAATAAAACCCTTATCAAATAGGTCTCGTAATTGAACTTTCAATTCTTTAAAATCTGAAGAATAATAAGGCAGTATTAATATTGGCTAAGTTCCAAGTAAGAGCTCAATTATGAACTCAATATCCCTACTTAATAGGCATTCCTGGTAGATCCTTAAGAAACACATGAAGAAACTTATCTACTATAGGTAGCCTCTTATCAGATTTGTCTACTTTTTCAGTATCTATTACATGAGCTAGATATGTTTGACAACCCTTCTTTAACAATCATTTTGCTCCAACAACCGAAATAAAATTCATAGTAAAGCTACCCCTATCACCTTGAAAAGTGACTTTAGATCCATTCTCCTCTTTGAAATTAATCCTTTTTCCTTTACAATCTATATGAGCATTATTTATAGATAACCAATCCATTACTAGTATGACATCAAATTCCAAGATCTCTAATTCAATCAAATTTTCAGGAAACCTCCCATTTTTAATTGCTATCATGCAATTCTTATACAATTTTTCTACCTCTACAATTTCTCCCAAGGGTGTAGTTAGAATCAAATGTTCATTCATTACCTCCTTATTCTTATTTAATTTCTTAGTAAAACATGGTGAAATAAATGAATGAGTTGCACCAGAATTGTAATACCCAAGATTTCCCTAACCAACTATAAACAGTAATGATGACACTATAATATCCATATACCATACCATTCAAAGCCTTCCTAGCACACCAAGAACCATAAGAATATTATAAGCGGTAAATTCTTAATGAATAATGTGATAATGAGTAAGGAATGTAATTGATTTTGATAAGCACTTTTATGATAAAACGGAAGTCAAACCGAGTTTGACTTAATGGGACAATATTACTAATTAATTTGAAATGTGAATCTAAAGTACTAATAAATGAGCATTGACATCTCCTAAGATATTGGAAGATGATATTTGTAACAATCTATGACTACCCTAGGAGTTTTCATGACTAATTTGTTGGACATAGAATTATTAAGATTAAGTGTGTGCTTTTATGGGAATTTATGTGCTATGTGATTGATGAGTATGTGGCATATTAAATTAATTTTAATATGCCTAATATGAATTATTATTATGAAATAAATGATTTAAATAAAATGCATTAGCATGAAATAATTTATTTTTCGTAAAATGAATTTTCATGTAAAGAGGCAATTTTTAAGCATAAAATAATTTTATAAGTATTTTTAAAATATTTTTAAATAAATCTTTTGAGGAAAATTTTAATGAAAATAATAAGAAAAATATTTTTATTTTAATTACCCATAATCAGCCCCTAATTTAAATAAAAAATCCAAACACCTAAAAGTCCACTACATTAAAACACTCCTAACCTAGCTCATTAAGGGTATTATTGGAAACTGCCCAAAACCCTACATTTGAATAGCAAATTTCTGCCAGCAATCTCATTCCAGAAGCCATCACTCCATTTTTTCTATATTTTGATAGAAAAATTCTCTCAAAATAATTCTCGTTACCGAAATTAAGAAAACACCTTTTAACTTTGCGATTTCTTGCCTGTATTCGTAAGTTTTTCTTTCTTTTCAATTTCCCATCTGATTTCTATGAAATAAATTATGAGAAAATTATTTTGAACTAGTTATTTACTAATTTCTATAGATTTAATTCATTTTGGATGAGTTTTTTAAAAAGAAATTAATTTCTCTACCGAAAACATGAACCTCCCTATGTGATTTCACCAAAGGTGAATCTTATAACTCAAAAATTAAAATTTTGAATCATAAATTCATTAAGGGGGTTGGCTACTACATATTTAGATTTTAAGCTTATTTTTGATGTGTTTTGATAAAAAATATTGGATTAAATTATATTCCTGCATATTACTATAATGACCGAAAAGTTTCAAAAAAACAAGGAAATTCAAGATTTTCGCTCTAGAACTTGAAAATTGGAAAATTCTATGATTTGACAACTCAATGGCTACCAATTTGTGATGTTTAATATTCTAAACTAACAGTTTTTTTTTTTTTGGATGAAAAATAATGATTTAAATAATGTGTTTATATATTACTGTAATGAACGAAATGCACGGAAACTCATGATTTTCATCCTAAAACTTGAAACTTGGAATTTTCATGCATAATTATGATCAATGGCTGTCAATTCATATATGGGGATGTTATAAACTGATATTTGCTATGATTGAATGAAAAATAATGGATTAAATCATCTGTTTACATATTATTGTAATGACCGAAAAATACCAAAAACAAGAAAACTCATGGTTTTGCATCCTAAAAACCAAATTTGAATTTTCATGTATGAGACATACCTATTACTGCAAATTCATGTATATTAATGTTTTAAAATGATTTTTTTTGTGTTTACATGAAAAATCTTGTTCAAACCATGTTTTCACATATTGCTGTAATAAACGGAAAGTGTGAAAAGTGAGAAAATTTAGTTTTTCCCTTTAATGGAGCATTTGGCCTACCATGGGATTTTTATCTCAATGTCCATAATTTTTGTGTGATTTATTTTAATGATTATTGATGTTTATGAATGAATAATAAATAGTTAAATTGCATGTTGGCTGAAGGAATTACTCTAAACAAGGCTAAAGGCAATTTGGTATACGTAAGGTATCTTAACCTTATGTTGTGATTAGAATGTGAATGTGATTGGGTAATATGAAAATAGGTTTTATAATGAATCAATAATGAATTAATGATCTTGAATTTATAAAGAGATTGATTGAAAGAATTGGTCATAAGAGATAAGCATGATGCTTGAAAGGTATTTGTTAAGTTGACATGTATGGAAGTGTTAAGTGTACTAAGATGATTGTTAAAGTAAATTGCTATTGAGGTAATGATATTGTGTTAATCATAGAAAGGTATTGACATGATTGTAATGTATTTTCATATGGGCCTATAAAAGCTAAGTGTACGAGACTTTTAAGTCAACATGTTATGTGTAAGTGATGAGTACACTTATATGTGCAACTCTAAGTGTATGTGAATGTTATATGTGCATGGCGTAGCTATGGGATAGGATAGCATCATGATTAAATAAATACTAAGTATTGAATTAAATATTATGTTAGAGCTTGAGGACCTTTAGAGGTTCAAAATGGCTATATATACTAGGAGCGAAGGAACCACAAAGTTAGTAAACATTATATTCATTCTACAAGTGTGAGCAAACACTGTAATCTTGCTATAAGTGTGAGTAACATTATGTTATGTTACAAATATGTGATATCATGTTATGTGAGCCTTTGATATCTTTAAAACCTAAGTTCTTCCTATCCTTAAATATGATTGAATGATTTCTTTGTAAAGCTTGGCTTGCCAAAGGACAATTGATCCAAAAATTAGTTTGTTTATCCAATGATAATTCCTTGCAATTACTGCCCTAACTTATATTCTTTTTAGAACTACACTAATTTTGTATCTTTTGTTAAAAAGTTAAATTGTCATTGTTATTGTGATATATGTTATTGATGCCTTAAATGTTATTGTTATATGTGAATACCATTAACTCTAGCTATGGTACCTTTAACCCTTTTGTGCAGAAGTCCTTGTGTCGATATGGGTAATCATCGAAACCTATGCATACGGTCTTAACCCGATGGATAGGAGTAGTTGATAAGTGTATAATTAGCTATATTTTACCTCATATTTTTAGAGCATTTTATTGTTAAATTGAGTTTAATTTGTTTGTTCAAGTGTTTTTTAGAGTATTTCTAGGAATCATTTATGCTTTACAATGCCTTAGTTAATTAAGCCGGAAGCACAAATAAAAATCAAGAAACTGTGCATTTTTGGACAAATTTTCAATTGACACACCTAGAAACATGAGTGTGTCAGTGCCTGTGTCGTTCCCATATATGAAGAGGCGAGAGCTGCATGTTCAAAGCGTCGAGATGCCCAACGACATGGGCATGTCACTGGCCATGTCAGGCTAAATTCCAAGGTATAAAAGCTAATTTTAGATAGAATTCTAGGGGCAGATTTTATTCATAAAAATATAGTTTCTCTAAGTCAGGAAGGGAGTTTTTGCAGTAATAATTCAAGGTGAAGATCGAAGTTTTTCAAGTTTCAAGTCAAAAATTGAAGATTCGAGTTTGGATTATTATTCATCGACTATGGATTGTTTGATTTTTCTATCTTTTATCTTTTATTATTGTTACTTTCTCATTATGAGCTAAATTCTTTATACCTAGGTATTTGATAAATCCTATATTACTTTGTATGGATTGAATGGGTTTTTAATCAATTAAATCATTCATTGGGATTGATTTATCTTTATGATTTATATTTGTTATTCCTAATTGTCAATTGCATGCTTGATAATTAGAATTAGTCTTCTTGCTAATTTTCTTAAGAAAGCTTAGCTAGAATTGATCACTCATAAAGGTTGAGAATTGATTGGGGTGCTAGAGATAGACCTATAAGGTTCATTAATTTATGGTTCCTTGATTTTAATGTTGCTCCTATTTGATTATAGATTGAGAAGAGATTCCTTTTATAATACTTAGTAATTATGGATTAAATCACTCGAGAGAGGTTTCAATCTAACTTAGTGGAATGTCAATTCAATCCGATGTTTGATTTAGTTGAATTGTATTCATGAAATACATATGGGGTCTAGGAGGATTCAAATATCTAGGTAGTTTCTACCATCAATTTTTCTTTTGCAGCTCACTTACATTATCTTAATTAAAGTTTTTAATTTAGTTTAGTTACTTTAGTTTAAATATTACTCAAGCTTTTGATCAACTAGACAACAGTCAACGTTTGAGCTAGTACTTGAACCTTGTCTCCAGTGGAACGATAACTCACTCACTACTATATTACTTATGCGATCTGTACACTTGCAGAACACGCATCAAGTTTTTTAATAGAACCAAAGGATATTCATTTATTTATTTGTTTATTTATTTATTCTTTTTGCCTTATTTTGTTTCATGCAAACTAAATTGTAATAATGGTATGATTTGGAATGGTCCCTCTTTAGCTTATAATTTGATGTTTTCTCTATATATGACAATTTCTCATTGGGGGATATTTGGCTCAGTTAACTTGATCATTTGCTGAGGATTGAGTGTAGTAGTCGTAATTAGGGAATTCAAATTGATGAAATTCGCATACTTGTAGTTTGAAACCTTAATGACATTTTTTAGCATATGTAGATTCCTCTGTGACTTGAGTTAAGATTAGTAAGATACACTTAATATCTTAGGTTCCTTAACTATTTTCTTGAAAAAAAAATAGTAAATTGTAGAAGGAGCTTTGAAAATTTTTCCCTATTCTGCTGATTTTGACTCTTCTAACCAAAGGAGTTGTAATTATGAATAGTGCCCGTAGCCATTTGGATTCGTGATTCTAGTTGAGTAACCGGAGGTTAGCATCACAAATGTTTACTTTCATATCAAAAGGCTAGTATGACGATTCAAACAAGTCGGGCTCCTTAATATATATATATATATATATATATATATATATATATATATATATATATATATATATATATATATATATATATATACATATATATATATATATATATACATATATATATATATATATATATATAATATTAAAAAAAAAGGTGCAATTGAATGGTAAAGTCAATAGAAAATCAAAAGAGTAGTCAGGTGCCTAAGAAAAAAATTTTTATTTCTTACTTTTGTTTGGCTTTTGTTTCTCTGGGATTGTATGCTCAATCTTTTAACTTTGGAATTTAGACTTTAGGATAGTGAGTTTTATCTTTGAGTTTGAGGTTCTTTGATTTGAGGATTCTTTAATTTGACTGCTACATTTGAGAATTAGTTTTGATTAAGAATTCTGAGCCTTACTGATTTGAGTATTGTCGATCATTGTGTTTTCTTTTTGCTTTACAGGGATTGTCCATTTTCTAACTGTTATTGTGATTTAATTTGCTTGAGGACAAGCAAAAACTCAAGTGTAGGGGAATTTGATAAGTGTATAATTAGCTATATTTTACCTCCTGTTTTTAGAGCACTTTATTGTTAAATTGAGTTTAATTTGTTTGTTCAAATGTTTTTTTAGAGTATTTCCAGGAATCATTTATATTTTATAATGCCTTGGTCAATTGATCAAGAAACTATGTATTTTTAGACAAATTTTCAATTGACACACCTAGTAATATGGGTGTGTCATTGCCCGTGTCATTCCTGTATCTGAAAAGGCGAGAGCTGTACGTTCAGAGCGTCAACACGCCCAGTGACATGGGCATGTCACTAGCCGTGTCAAGCTAAATTCTAGGGTATAAAAGCTTATTTTAGATAGAATTCTAGGGGTAGATTTTATTCATAAAAATATAGTTTTTCTAAGTCAAAAAGGGAGTTTTTGCAGTGATAATTGAAGGTGAAGATCGAAGTTCTTTAAGTTTCAAGTCAAGAAGTGAAGATTCGAGTTTGGATTATTATTTATCCACTATGGATTATTTAATATCTTTTATCTTTTATTCTTGTTACTTTCTAATTATGAGATAAATTCTTTATACCTAGGTATTTGATGAATGCTATATTACTTTGTATGGATTGAATGGGTTTTTAATCAATTAAATTATTCATTGGGATTGATTTATCTTATGATTTATATTTGTTATTCCTAATTGTCAATTGCATGCTTGATAATTAGAATTAGTTTTGTTGTTAATTGTCTTAAGAAAGCTTAGCTAGAATTGGTCACTTATAAAGGTTGAGAATTGATTGGAGTGCTAGAGATAGACCTACAAGAGTCTTTGGTTTATGCTTCTTTGATTTTAACGCTGCTCCTATTTGATTATAGATTGAGAAGAGATTCTTTTTATAATACTTAGTAATTAGGGATTGAATCGCTCGAGAGAGATTTCAATCTAACTTAGTGGAATGCCAATTCAATCTAATGTTTGATTTAGTTGAATTCCATTCATGAAATACATATGGGGTCGAGGAGGATTCAAATATCTAGGTAGTTTCTACCATCAATTTTTCTTTTGCAACTCACTTACATTATCTTAATTAAAGTTTTTAATTTATTTTTGTTACTTTAGTTTAAATATTACTCAAACTTTTGATCAAATAGACAATAGTCAACGTTTAAGCTAGTACTTGAACCTTGTCTCCAGTCGAACGATAACTCACTCACTATTGTATTACTTGTGTGATATGTACACTTGCAAAACACACATCAGTAGTGTATCCACCTCAGCTAGAAAGGGGCGGTTCTAGTTGTGGGGCCTGATTAGCTTCACGCCTTTTAAGTGATAGGAGTTGGAATTTGGTTTAATGCCACCTCTCGTCTAAGTGTTTAAGTGATAGAGCAATAGCCTTCACTCTCTAAGTGTTATAAGTGTGATTTTTGCAAGCTTGCTAGATTGAACCCTTGCTAAAATGCAACTTGATTTATGAATTGAAAATCATGAACTATGTATAAGCTATGAGTTTCCTTTTCAAAAGAATATGTGTTAATGTATATGCTTTATCGTTTACTCATTGAGATCATCTATCTCACCACTCTTCCTTATGTGGTTCTAGGTGAGCAATTGTGAGGAGGCAAGGTGATGGCTCTAGCATTCTACTTCGCTTGGGGATTCCTTATCAAGGTCATTAATAATACCATGCTATGAAGTGTTGTCATTAGATGCTTCGGGAATTTTTATTTTTGATGTTTATTTGAGATGTTATTTATTAAGAGTTTCGAGTGAATTATGAATATTATTTCCTTATGGATTATATGTGAAGTGTCTAATTATTGTCTTCTACAGTTAAAGATTTTCATATAATGTTTTAAATGAGTTATTGTATAAGGTTTGGTACGATCCTAGACATGATTTGTATATGTGTAAATGGGTTTTATGGGCATGGGTGACCTTACGTCTCCCCATGTTCTAAGATCGTCATATCTCTAAAGTTAGGATGTGATAATAATAGTGATATAAGAAGTTGAATTTAATCAAAGTTGCAATGGTACAATGAAAGTCAAACTTGGTTTGACCCAATGAGTCTACATGATGTACAAACTTGAACAATGCAATTGAAAGGCTAGTAAATTTGTATTAAAGTTTGTACAGAATTTATGTAACAATGTCTAAAGAGTGTTGTGATACTAAAAGGTAGAAAAATGTATACTAAAGTGAAAGAAATGAAATGAAAAATTTATTAAGTTACCAAGCTTGAAACATGCACCTATGGATTTATCATTGGGCTTTTGGACTCTAAGGCCTAAGCCCAATAAAAAGTGGCCAGCCCATTCAGGCCAAGGGTTAGTGAACACCAAAACTTGTGAACTAAAAATATTTGGCCCAAGATGATAAAAATTTGTTGTAAAGAGAGATTTGCAAAATTTGAATAGACTAGCCATAAAAATTTGACCAAGTCAAAGTCCTAAACCAAGTTGAACTCTTCTCTTCACTACATATGAGTTTATGTTCATTTTGAGTACTTCAATACCTCATGATGAACATTACTATTATAGAGAAAATCCTAGCAATCCAACTTGATCCAATCTTAGCCATCCATCAATATTAAATCTTACCTATTGGATTAAGCTTGATCAAATCTTCACCATCCAACCCATCATATATATAAGCAAATTTTATGTTGTGAACATCATTTTTCCTATCTCTACACCAAAGTTACATAATAATAATAAAAGAAGCTCTCTCTCTACACCAATAGCAATAAGAACCTTAGCAAACCAAAGCTAACCAAGGTAAAGAATCATGTACATCTCCTCTTATCTCTGTTCTAAGGTTGATTTTAGTATCTCGGTTGCATAAAGCCTCTTCTACACTAGATATAAATTTTGGCCAATACTAGGAAATGATCAAGGAGGTGTTAATTCTAATTGAATACATCTATGCTTATTTTAAATGAGGGACAATGATTTAGAAGTGTTGAAATGAACTTTGGAAATTTGGTTTAAGAGTTGAACATCTTAGAGGCATAATATAGTTTAAAAGGGGAATTTGATGTTCTAATGCTAGATATTGACAACTAAATGATCACATAGGTTTTATGTTATATAAATTTCATAATTCCATGATCAATTTAAAGATTGGATGATGAATTAATAGTTTTCCCCAAATTCTAGTGTTCATGGAAAAATTAGAAATTTTAAGTATTGAACTTGAATTCATGAAATTGAAGTGGAAATTAAGTTTAAGAATGGTCTAACATTATTTGTATAATGTTAATTTTGAAATTTAATTGATAGAAATGATTTTCCCCAAATTTAATGAACTAGGTTCATTTATGGAATTTAATGGTGGAAGTAGAGTTAATTCCATTGAATATTAGAAATTATTTAAATTGATTTTACTCAAAGTTGAAATATGAATTGGGAGGAAAGGAATTATCTTTCCTTAAGTGAATACTTTTGGCTATTTGAAAGATAACTAAGGGAAAGTGTTAAAATTAGTAACAAGTATATGTTTAGTGTGTCATGACCTTAAAAGTAACAAGTTAGTACTATAATGAATACGTTAAGCTAAATTTACACTAATGTCATAGTAAGGAAGTGATAGATGTATAAATGAAGTGCAAATGTGTAGAATCTAAAAGCAAAGACAAGGACACCATCCAAGTGTGCAAAGAGCACCACTTGTATCAAAGTTAAACGTAAATAGGAGCAAAAGAGTCTAAGGAGAGTACTTAATAATATAATGTAATCGTACCTTATTGCTTGCAACCATTGCTTGAATGACCATTCCTTGATATGTACTTGAAATGAAATTTGCTATATAGTTGCCTATTGATTGTTAAATCTTTTAGAAATTCATATCTTCCTTATATGATATTGACCATGATGAGCCTTTTGCTTAGGTCCTATGTTTTACACAATAATGAGAATGATTAATATGCCAAACTATTTTCCATTGAACTAATATTGTAGACCTTGGATATATCTTTCATTGAAACCCAGGAATAAGCAGAAATCCTCTTTGGTGTTAGGAATACACCAAACCTTATGCACTTGGTATATGCCTACAGGTAGGGTGAGAGTACCCAACCTCTGATATATGGGAATGCCTAATTGTAAGACCTTATCAATCTTATGTAATGTGATATATGTGAGTGAGCAAGGCTTAGGCTGCCACTTTTTAATTTATATGTGTGGGAAGCATTATGCTTCCAAGAAAATATTATTTCTACTAAAGATGTTGTTTCCATCTCAAAAGAGAAATTGAATCAAAATGACAACATTAATTAAAATCATTTCATTGCCATAAAGAGCCCTTCTTGATAATGGTCCTTGTACTCACCACATATATTGTATTATTATAAACTCACTGAGCTTTGTCTCATTCTTTAGTTCTTTAAATTTTTCAAGCAAGGTCGACAAGTCAGTAAGGAAAATTCCAAGCCATATTCCTCCGCTTGGAAGTTGCTCTGCTAATTTCAAGTGTTGTGATTCTTGATTATGAAGACCATTATTTTAGAGCTCCATGATAGTCAAAGGTTTAGCACTAAAATATTACCAAGTACATGTGTTATAAATTATATTATAATTACTATTACAATAAAGTATGAAGCTATTAAAATTTGGTTAATGATATGAAATACAACTTTGGGAAATTTATGAGTTATGTTTATAAATGGCATTATAAGTTAACAAGGAAATGGCAAACAAGTAATGGGCAACAAGGTAATTAGGTTATGATCTTGGGATAAGGTCCTATATGATAAATGGTAAAGGATTAAAAGTTAAATGGGGTTCTATGGGTTTAGGTTTCTTTATGTCTCCCTATGCCCTAGAACCGTCATGGCTTAATAAATGGGTCATGACAAGAATCAAATAAACATCAAGCACTAATAGACTAGATGAAGATGGTACTTATAAAAATATTATGGGCTATGCAAACATCTTATTGATTAAGTGCATAGACTTTTCCTCTACCTCTACCTTTCATAGCTTGCACATTGGCTAAGGATTGTCTCCTACCATGGCCTCATCCTTTCGATCCACGATTTTCCACTTGATTCATTTACATAGTGAGTTATGAAGCCTCCATAGTCATCCTTTGATTGACAATCATCAAATATCCTTAATAAAATGTCCCATCTATCCACAGCATAGGCATGCTCCTATGGCTCTCTAACAAGATCTTTGATGCTATCATCCATACGTAGTGAAAGTAGGTATGGACTGACCTTGTTGTCTTGTTCAATATATGTTAATGTTGCCCAAGGCTAAGGCTACTAAAACACATCTAGCCTGGACTTGACTTTGACCTCCCATTCTCGGCTGGTATAGAGTGGATATTGTAAAAGCCCGTTCAGGACCCTTATTTCTGTAGGGTCTCCCCATTGCTGGCTACTTTGACCTTTAATTTTTCCTTTGTGTTTCTGCTCCTTTTTCATTCATTCAACTCTTTTATCCTTGTGTTATGCCTCCATAGGCTTAGCTTTGTCAATTAATTTGGCCATAGTGGAGAAATTAGTGGTTACCAACATATTATAAAGTGAAGCGATCAATCTTTGTCAGAATCGATCGACCGTACTTGCTTCTATAAGTACTATGTGAGAGGTATATTTCCTCAAATGTTTAAATTCTCTAATATACTCAGACGTAGACATTCTAGCTTTTGCTTTAATTGCTCGAATTAAAGGGTATGGTTTTGCCTTTCTCCTTCGATTAAGAACTCATCCATTAGTCTTTGCTTAAATTCAGCCCATGTAGAAGGGTCATCTCTATACAGCTGGTCCTCAATCTCCCTTTGGAATCATTCCCATGCATCCTTCTTAAGTGTTAGTCCCATTAAATCAATTAGCTTTTCATCAAAGCATGACAATCTCTGAGCTATTTTATCCAATTCCTCTAAAAATTCATGGGCATCCTCCCCTTCATCTCCTTTAAACTCAGGGGGTTTCATCTTTTTAAAATCATTCACCATAACTCCTTTCTTTGGTAGCATTCTTCTTCTTACACAATGTGGCACCCTTGGTGGACGAGGAGGAATATTCTCAACTCTATAAACGGGTGGTGCCATAAGTGCTGGAGGCAGTAGAGGCATTTCCTACCTTCATCTTTATTCCTTAAGTTGTCGCTTAGCTCTTAATGCTCTTGCATCAATGTGTCCATGTCACATCCTAATTTTAGAGATATGATGGTCCTAAAACTTAGAGAGATATAAGGTCACCCACGCCCGTAGAACCCACTCATACATATATAAACACTGCCTAGGATCATACCAAACCTCGTACATTAATTTAATTTGACCATTTATAAAAGAAAACCTAAATTTGTGGAAGAATAGTTTAAAAATACTTTAAATACAATCCATAATAAAAGAACATTTTAAGACTCTAAATAAATCATCAAAACATGATGTTCCAAAAATAAAACTCCCCAAATAAGAACTCTCAAAGCATCTAAAAGAGACTCGTCATATCACATTATGGTAATAAACTTGGATAAGGAAATTCCCTAAACAAAGTAGATTACTTGAGCTATCACCTTGCCTCCTCATAATGCTCACCTGAAACCACACAAGGAAAAGGGGTGAGATAGATGATCTCAATGAGTAAACAATATAGCTTATACAATAACACATATCCCTTAGAAAGGGACTCATATCTCATAACTCATAGATCATGATTCATAGTTCATGGTTCATTGTTTGCAATTTAGCAAGGTTTATAAAAATCACATTTCTCACTAATGAGTGAAGGTTGTTGCCATATTCACTCGAATACACTAAGAAGAGGTCGTATCAAGCCAAATTCCAACTCTTATCACTAAAGAAACGTGAAGCTGATTAGGCACTATGGCTAAAACTTTCCCTTCTAACTGAGGTGGATACACTACCGCTATCCATTGAGTTAACACCATGTGTATAGATTATGATGATTTCCCGGATCGGCATGGAGATTTCTGCATAAAAGGATTCATTAGTACCATAGCTAGAGCTAATGGTAATCACTTATAACAATAACATTAAAGAATGCAATCATATATAACACAATAGCAATAGAAGTTTAGCTTATTAAATAAAACATAAACAACAATGTGGTTCCAGAAAGAATATAAGGTAAGGCAATAATCACAAAGGTTCTTTCTTATCATTGAATTATCAAAAATGGTTTTGGACCAATTGTCCTTTAGCAACCCAAGCTTAACAAAGAACTCACATAATTATAATTGAAAATAGAAAAGAACTTGTGTTTCAAGAATCTCAAAGGTTCACATGTCATGATAACTTATATTGGTAACATGAACATAATTTTTACTCAACTTGTGGTTCCGGAGCTCCTAGTGCTTGTAGCCCTTAAACTTCTATTAATCCTAAAGCTCTAACATATATTACAATTTGATACTTAGCATTTACTTACATCATGTTATCCTATCCCATAACTACCCCATGCACATATAACATTCATATATACTTAGAGTTACACTTAGAAGTGCACTCATTACTTGCATATAACATGTTGACTTTTAAGTCTTACATACTTTGCCTTCTTAGGCTCACATGAAATTACATAATAACTCATACCAAGAATTTTCTAAATCCAAACACAATAAATCATGATCTTAATATTAATTCAATTTAACTTCCAACTTGGTACACTTGATACTTTCTATACATGTCAACTTAACAAGTAAAAGAGTCTTACTCATCTCCTTTGACCAAATCATACAATCAATCTTATAGTTAATTTAAGGTCATTAATTCTCAATTAACACATCATAAAGTCTAATTCACATGTCACTTAATCATGTACATATATTAATCAAATATGATAATTAGGGTTTTGGAAACCCTAGGTTGGCTAAAACACCTTAGGTGTTTCCTAGAGCTATTCCTTCAACTAACATGTAATTAAATCACTACGAATCTTATTTTAATAATGACTCTCTCATCACAATTCAAGCAAACATCGCAATATGTATGCACAACAATCACAACATCTATTCGAAGTGTCTACACTATAGGGGCGACACTCACCAAAGTCCCCCACAATAACTCCAATAACAAGTAACAACATATAATTAAAATTGCAATCACTTCAAATCTCTTCAAAGAATTGAGTATATCAAGTGTCAATTTTGATTCTTGCACTTATTTAAATGTCATTAACAAAACCTTAACCTAAATTAAATCAAAGCAAGAATCATAGCATATATTAATATATTACTATTTGTTTATTATTATTATTATTATTATTATTCTATATGGCTGCACCCCTCTTTTAGAGGGTGTGTTTGCCCTTATGCAGTAAGAAGGGGGGTTAAATTGGTGGGAAATTAAAAATTTAGATAGAAAGGAGATAGGGAAAGAGAATGAACACAATCAATTTTATAGTGGTTTGGGTATTAACAAACCCTATGTCCACTTCCCAATCTCAATTGGGTATTCTACTACTAGTTGATACTTACAAGGAGTTTCAAACTCACTCCAAACTTACAATGTGTTTTAATGGCTCACACACAACCCTTTCAAGTGTTTCGCTTAGGCTCACACTCAAACCTATATAAGAGTTTTCTAATGGCTTACTCTTAAACCTATACAAGAGTTTTCTAATGGTTCACTCTCAACCTAATACTTTGTGTTTTCAAGGCTAACACTCAACCTTACTTGAGCAATCAATGCTCCTACAATAATCAAATAATAACATGAAAATATTAAGAAATGATATTTGAAATTGCAAAGATTTTAAATCTGCATTTTAACTAAAGTCACGGTTGCTACCATCATTTCGTGATCGCAAATGTATTTTTGCAGTCGCAATCTCCAGATTCCATAATGGCTAGTGACACGTGGCTTTTATTAGCTAGCTTCTTTATATGTCCATTGCAACATTTGAATTCAGTGCGAAAGTCACAGTCGCGACTACTATTTCGCAATCGCAAATCCAATATTGCACCTAGAGTCACGGTCGCGAAGGAGGTCACGATTTGCTATGTATGAATTTTAAATTAATTGCCTTCTGAAGATCTTGGTCATGATAACTTGGTCACAGTTGCGATTTAGTGGTTGCGGTCACGATTCTGGCATAATGGTCGCAACTCTGAAGCAAACTAATATACTTTAGGAGATTTTGAGTTTCTTTGAAATCTAAATCTATCAAACATCTTCTAATCTGTAAAATAGACACTTAAACACACATTAGATATCTTTCAATTTGATTGATAAGATTAAAATAGAGATTGAATAAGTTTTGAAATAACTTAGGTCAACAGAGTGCAAACATAAACATTCAATTTCTTAACCGAGACTATGATTTCCATTCAAAAATAAGATCTCAATTAGATTATTGATGAGTATAATTTAATACATATTAATAGACTTTAAATTTATTTTTTGTTATTCATTTATTAAATAAATATTTTTATTTAATGATATTTTTATGAAATAGAAAATAAAATGGTGAAAACTTGAAAAATGAGTAAAATTATAGTCTTTTACTTGCATGAATAATAATAATAAATTTTGTGAAAGAAATAATTTTTCAATAAAATCAACTAAGTCATTTTCTTTTCTTTTGAAAAATGACACCATCTTCAAGTGTGCAATGGAGACTAAAGAGCTCACCAACCATCCTTATGCAATCCAACTACGGAAAACCAAGAATTCAAATATCAAAGTCATATATTTGATGCTAAAGAAAAAAAATTATTTGAAAATTGATTTCTTCGTCAACTTGCTATCTAACCATTCATGCTTATAAATAGAAGGGAAATGGCCTAGCAAAAAGAGCATGTGAGGGAAAGAATTGAGAAAATAAGGAAGAAGTTGAGATTTCAAAATTAAGGATCCAAATTGCTAAAATGAGTTCTTTTATTTATTTTGTTGTTTTAATTATGTCCTTCTAAGTTTTAATTTTACTACGATGGATGATGAAACTATGTTAGATTATTAATTTCTATTATGTATTGATGCTAAATATTTTGCAATTTAATATTTATGATTTTAGTTCCATTTGATAATATCCTTTCATCAATTCTATCATGTATTTTTTATTGTTAGGAAAATTATCTATACTTCATTTTTATTGAAAGAAAAGTGATTTTCTTTGCTTATATATTTTCCATTAAATTGTATACATATAATGCTTAGAAATGACACTTTTAAAGTGAAGCAAAATCTATTTGAGAATTTAATAAAATTGAACTTAGTGATAAAATCAATAGAAGATAAAAAGATTGATTTCTAAACTATCTTCTGAAAATTAGAATCAATACATTATAAAAATTATTAATTAAACAATGGTGAATTCTGAAACCTTGGTAATATTTTATCTGAATTTTATTTCACAAGTTCAATTACCTTTAATTGTATTATTTTGATGTTTCTACTTTACATCTCTTCATCATTATCTAAAAAAAATTATTTGAAACTATGTTAGAATTAAATTAATGTAGTTTAATTAAGTTTTTTTATAATTATTTTCATAGCTCTCCCCATGGGAACGATCTCGTTACCACTTATCTACATAATCAGTGATTCATGCGCTTGCAAGTATAAATAAGTTTCACAACAAGTTTTTGGCACCGTTGCTAAGGAGACATCGAAAAGAAAGAAGAAAGCTAATTAGATCAAAGTTTATTTAATTCTTCTACTAGTTAAATCTTACTTATTGTGAATTTTTTATTTTATTTTATATTATTATTTCATTATTTTTTTTTATTTTTAGTCATAAAATAATATTAGTTTTTGTTGTAACAATTTTCTTGTTAGTTTTTGCATATTTGAAAAAAAAAATTTCAGTTTCAACAGTACTGAATTGAGTTGGAATAGTGCAGAAAATTTTAATTAGGTTACTGTAGCAACTCGGTTACTATGCACGTATTTTGCATGGTTTCGTGTTTTTTTTTTTTTGCATGGTTAATTAGTTACTATAGATAATTAATTTATTTTTCTGAAAAAATTATTTATTTTAATTTTCAATATTATTATTATTATTATAATTATTATTATTTTTAACTTTTAGTCATAAAGTTCCACGTTTATATATATTTATATTTTTTAATTATTTTTTTATTTCCAGAATCTTTATTGTTTAAAGACAAAAAAAAATTAAAGTTAAATTTTTTTTTTGTTACATTAAATCATTTGAATTTTTATTTTCATTTTTATTATTATTATTATTTTTTTTGAAATTGATTCGCATTGTCTATTTTATTTTTCTTTCTCTTTTGGTTTATAAGTGTGATTAAATGCACCATTTAATAAGTTTTATCAAAAAGGTCAATTATTCATCTGCCTAAGGAAACTGGGACTTAAGTGGTCCATTGTGACCTCCCAATTTTTCCTGGGAGCTTTATTAGTTTCACATTTAATCATTTTTATACACTTTGAAAGAGATATTTTATTTTATTTTATTTTTGTTGTATTCTCATTATTAATATTTTTAGTTTTATTTTCGTTTGTTTCATTTTATAGTTGGTATTGAAATAAGTTAATTGTATTTTATTAGTTTATGCTAGCTTGGGAATGTGATTCAAAGTATCATTTGGTTAAAAAAGAATTATCTTTAAGTGACATTAAAATTGAATCATCAATAAAAATGTCTGGAGATGAAATAAATCATGAAAATATGGAAAATTCAAGAGATAATGATGTCCATGATGAAAGAGAAAAAACTCTTTTAGAATATTTTTCTCCTATCACTGTCAATTCTCCTTCTTGCATAGTTTTACCTAAAACTAATGCAACTTATTTTGACCTTAAACCAGCCATAATTCAATTGTTACCATCTTTTTGTTGTTTTGATAGAGAAAATCCATACATGCACATTAAAGAATTCTTGGATATTTATTTCACTTTTCGCTTCCAAAATTTTTCTGATGATTCAATGAGGTTGAGGCTATTTCTATTTTCACTAAAAGATAAAGTAAAAGCTTGGTTAAATTCTCTTCAAGCAAGAACAATTACTAGTTGGGATCAACTAGTTAATAAATTTTTGTCAAAATTCTTTCCCATGTCCAAAACTGATAGTCTTAGGAGAGAAATTTCTGAATTCTACCAAAAAGATGGAGAAGAATTTTATGAGTGTTGGGAAAGGTTTAATGATTTGATCTTAAAATGTCTCCATCATAGTTTTGAAATTTAGAGATTGGTAAAATATTTTTATGATGGTTTAATTCCATTAAACTGTCAAATGATTCAATCCATACGTGGTGAAAAATTCTTGCATCTACAAAGTACTCAAGCTTGGGATTCACTTGAAATATTAGCTGTAAATTTTCAATAATGGAATTGTTTAGATCCAAGAGCCAAATCCACTCATGTAACCAAGAGATGAGGCATTTATGAGATAAGAGAGAGAGAGATGAAAGTGATTTGAAAATGAAAGTGATTTGAAAACTACTCTAGCTAGTTTATCTAGGAAAGTGGAAGCCTTAATGTTAAATTAATCCATGAATTCTCAAACAAACACTAAGAGTGAGTTGTGTACCTTATGTTATAGTACATCTCATACTGCTCAATTTTTCCTTCAATGCCAAATTACCAGGAAGCATTCTCTGAACAAGCAAATGCACTCCATTCTTATGGAAAATCATCTGATAGCCTATATGCCCTCACATATAATCCAAATTAGCAAAATTATCTCAATTTTTCATAGAGATAGAACCAGCCTCCAATGAATCAAAGTCATCAATATAATATGTCCAATCAGCACATTGGTCATTCAAATCCACCATATCCTCAAAATGCTTCCCAATTCTCTACTCCATTGCAGAAGAAACCTTCTTTAGAGGATACTTTACAATAGTTCATGCAATCAACCCAACAAGTTTTACAATCAAATTCTCAATCCATTCAAAAACTTGAAACACAATTGGGCCAACTTGCAACTGCTATAGCTGAAAGGGAAAAAGGAAAATTTCCTAGTCAACCTGTTCCAAATCCAAAAGGTCAATATGAGGTAGGTTTATCAAGTTTTAATGAAGAAGCTAAATCCATAACTACTCTTAGGTATGAAAAATGCATAGTCAAACCTTATTATACACCTAAACCTCAAATAGAGAGTCAAAAGAGTCATCTTGAAATTTCATCATCCAAAGACTCAGTTGAAAAAGACAATCAATCATTGCCTTATATTCCAAAAGCTCCTTACCCATAAAGACTTGTCTCAAAAGAGAAAGGTACCCAATATAGTGACATTATAGAGGTGTTTAAGCAAGTTAGCATTAACATCCCTCTTCTTGATGCTATTAAACAAATATCTACTTATGCCAAATTTTTGAAAGATCTTTGTACGGTAAAAAGGAAAACTAATTTTCCTAAAAAGGCATTCTTAACTGAACATGTGAGTTACATACTCCAATGTAAAACTCTTATTAAGTATAAGGATCCTGGTTGTCCAACAATTTCTTGTACCATTGGTAATCATGAAATCAACCGAGCTTTACTTGATTTAGGATCAAGTGTGAATCTGTTGCCATATTCTATTTATCAGCAACTTGGGTTCAGAGAATTGAAACCTGCAACTGTGATACTCCAATTAGCTAATAGGTCTATCAAAATTCTTAAAGGTTTCATAGAAGATGTTTTGGTCAAAGTTGATAAGTTTTACTTTCTAGTGGATATCATTGCTCTTAATACTTAGCCTATTGAAAACACAAAGGATCAAATTCTTATCATCTTAGGAAGACCAATTTTGGCCACATCCAATGCAATCATCAATTGTCGAAGTGGTGTTTTGAAATTATCATTTGGTAATATGACTGTTGAACTTAACGTGTTTAATGTTGCTCGTCAACTAGTTATAATGATGATTTATGTGAAGTTAAAATGATTGAAAGCTTGATCAATGATTGTTTTTTGGAAATGAATAAAAATGATCCATTTGAGAAATGTTTAACTCAATTTGGCATGGACTTAGATGTTGAAAATTCAATTAGTGAGGTCAATTCATTCATTATTAGAATTTGTTCCACTAATGGATACAAACAAATGGAAAGCCAAAATTGAACCTCTCTTTCCCATAGAATCTAAATAGTCAATTCCTGAATCACAAAAGTTACAACTGAAACCATTGCCTGAGTCATTGAAGTATTCATTTTTAGGACTATCAGAAACTTTTCCCATTATCATAGCATCTGATTCAAAGGTTGAATGAGAAAACAAGCTGATTGATGTTTTGAAAGATCATAAAGAAGCAATAGGGTGGACAATTTCAGACATTAAGGGTATTAGTCCTTCAATTTGCATGCATAGAATTCATTTAGAAGACAATGTTAAACCTAGTTGTGAATTCCAAAGATGACTAAATCCCAATATGAAAGAAGTTGTTAGAGATGAGGTGATAAAACTTTTAGATGTAGGTGTCATTTATCCTATTTCTGATAGTTCATGAGTGAGTCCTGTGCAGGTAGTTCCAAAGAAATCTAGCATAATAGTAGTGAAAAATGAGGGAAATGAACTAATTCCCACTTGAATCCAAACTCGATGGCATGTTTGTATTGATTATAGGAAGTTGAATGCTGTCACAAGGAAAGATCATTTCCCACTTCCTTTCATTGATCAAATGCTTAAGAGATTATCTAGTCATACATACTATTATTTTCTTGATGGTTACTCTGGATATAATCAAATTGCAATTGCACCTAAGGATCAAGAGAAAACCACTTTCACTTGTCTTTTTGGAATCTTTGCCTATCAACGCATGCCCTTTGGGTTATGCAATGCACCTGCTACATTTCAGCGATGCATGATAAGTATTTTTTCTGATATGGTTGAGCATTTTCTTGAGATATAAATGGATGATTTTTTTTGTCTTTGGTTCTAGCTTTGATGAATATTTGCATCACTTGACCTTGGTTTTGATTAGACGTAAAGAGAAAAATCTTGTGTTAAATTGGGAAAAATGCCATTTCATGGTTAAAAAGGGAATTGTTCTAGGTCATGTAGTGTCACAACAAGGAATTGAGGTAGATAAAGCAAAGATAGACTTAATCTCTAGCCTTCCTCCACCTCACACTATAAAAGAAATTTGATCCTTTTTAGGTCATGCTAGTTTCTACCATAGATTCATCAAAGATTTTAGTAAATTCTCTCGGCCCTTGTGTAACTTACTTGCGAAAGATACACCTTTTATCTTTGATAATGAATGCCTTCAAGCCTTTGAAAAGCTTAAAATCTTGTTAACATTTACACCCATCATTAGACCACCTAATTGGAGTATTCCCTTTGAAATTATAGGTGATGCCTCTGATTATGTCCTTGGTGCTATTTTAGGCCAACGAGTCAATAAGCTACCTGTCATGATCTATTATACAAGTAATACTCTTACTGATGCAAAACTTAATTATTCAACCACTGAGAAAGAGTTGCTTGCTGTAGTGTTTGCCTTGGACAAATTTAGATCTTATCTTGTTGGATCCAAAGTCTTTATCTATACTTATCATGCTGCATTGAAATACATTTTGTCAAAAAAAGATGCTAAGCCTTGCTTGATTCGATGGATTTTATTGAGTTTGACCTTGAAATTCGCGATAAGAAAGGTTTTGAAAATGTTATGGCTGATCATTTGTCTAGACTAATAGTGGAATCTGTTGATAAGGATTGTCCCATCAAAGAGACTTTTCCTGAAGAACAACTCATGTCCATATCATAATTACCTTAGTTTGTTGATATTGTAAATTATCTTGTTACTGGTCATATGCCAAACCATTAGAGTAACCAGGATAAAACAAAATTTTTAACTGAGGTAAAGAAATTTTTTTGGAATGAACCATACTTGTTTAAATATTGTCCAGATCAAGTGATTAAGAGATGTATGCCTGAAAGTGAACAAGGAAAAATTATCTCCTTTTGTCATGACCATGCTTGTGGAGGCCACTTTAGTGCAAAGAAAACTATTGCAAAAATCTTGCAATGCAGATTTTATTGGCCTACATTGTTTAGAGACACTCATGTGCATTGTAAATCTTATGATCGATGCCAAAAATTAGGAAGTATTTCTCATAGAAATATGATGTCTTTAAATCCAATTCTTGTGGTTAAATTATTTGATGTTTAGGGTACTGATTTTATGAGACCTTTTCCTAATTCCTTTGGTAATTTGTACATCCTTGTTACTGTTGATTATGTATCCAAATGGGTAGAGGCAAGTGCATGTAGAACAAAAGATCATAGGGTTGTGGTGAAATTTTTGAAAGAACACATTTTTTCTAGATTTGGCACACCACGAGCAATCATTAGTGATGAAGGAAAGCACTTTTGTAATAGGCATTTTTAGCATTTGATGAAGAAATATGGCATTACTCATAAAGTAGTTACTTCTTATCACCCACAAACAAGTGGTCAAGTTGAAATTTCAAATAGGGAAATCAAACGCATTCTTGAGAAAATGGTTAACCCTACTAGAAACGATTGGCCTTTGAAATTACATGATGCACTATGGGCTTATCGTACAGCATTTAAAACCCCTACTGGAATGTCCCTTTTTAGACTTGTTTATGGAAAACCATGTCACTTACCTAGTAGAATTGGAACATAGAGCATATTGGGCAATCAAACAATTAAATTTCTCTTTAGATAAAGTTGGTGCTCAACGAATGCTTCAATTGAATGAGTTAGAGGAAATTAGAACTGATGCTTATGATTATGCAAAATGGTATAAGGACAAAATGAAAATTTCCCATGATAAAAATATTTTGAGAAAGTCTTTTACTCCTGATCAAAAAGTCATTTTATACTATTCTCATTTGCATCTATTTCCTAGTAAGTTACGTTCTCAATAGTCAGGCCCATTTTTGGTTCACACTACATTTCCACATGGAGTAGTTGAAATTGAAAATCCAAAAAATGGTGATGTATTTAAAGTCAATGGACAAATATTGAAACCATTTTTGGAGTTGGAACCAAAAAAAGTAGAAGAAGCACTTTTAAGTGATCCTATTTATTAGGATCAATTCAATTTATTTATGTCATTTTTTCTCTTTTTTTTCTTTATGTAACTACTGGCAGGTGAATTAAATGAATCATTTGTTAAATGTTTGCCAAGTACAGGGAGAAGTTCTTACTCAAAGAAGGGAAGAGCAAAGAGAATGGGAGTTTGCTACAAGTGCGCAAGATGGAATTGCAACACACGCTGTAGAAATATTGGATGTGCATCCATAAATCAAGAAGATAAAATTCAATTCATAAAGTATGGACTAAGTAAGGAGTCTTTGGATAATATCCTACAGACTCTTGAGATGCATCCATGTGGACAAGTTCAACATACTCTTTTAGATTTATGGAGCTTATTCAAAGAAGAGAAATTGTGTTACAGTCTAGGGAATCTGACATTAAAAGACACTATTTGCCAATTAATAAGAAAACTGGATGGGAAGTGTATCCTCAACTCATAGAGGGCATTTAAGCCATTATTGGACGTAAAACCAGAGGAAGATGTGAGCCACAGTCATAACTACCGTTCATGATCAGGTGTATCACTAACTTTTTGACTTTTGTGTATTTTTCAATACTCTACAATTACTTTTTGAATTTTCAACACCTAGATTTTCGTTTTTTGCAGATTTTTTCTATTTTAGTTAACTTTTTAGTCTTTTAATGCCTGCTTTTAGCTTTTCAATGTTTTCTTTTTGACATTTGTACATACAACATTGATTATTTTTGTTTATTATTGTTATTTTTTTATCTTTATTTTTTTTTGTCAATAATTATTTTACCCTGTTGAACTGTTCTTTTACTATGCTATTTTCTTTATATGCACATTCGCTATTTTCAATATGCACACAACCTCTTGAAGAAATCTATAAACCAAAAAAAAAAAAAATGGCAAAACCCTCAACACGTAAATTCAAAACTATTTGTGTCTTTTATAGTCCAAACTCTAGTAAGAAAAGAGAGTACTTGATAGCAGCTAATGAACTTGGTAGGATTTTAGCTGAACGAAAATTTGATTTGGTATTTGAGGGAGGTAGCTTAGGGTTAAGGGATTGTGTTGCAAGTTCTACATATATTGGAGGTAGCAAAGTCCTAGGAATAGTTCTAAAGGCTTTGGCTCAAAATAAACACACCACTAGTGGAATTATAGGTAATGAGTTACAAGTCATGAGCATGTACGAATGAATGGCATATATGAATCTCAATGCTGATGCTTTTATTGCATTACCTGGTGGTTTAGAAATATTTGAAGATATCTTCACCATTGCATTTTGGACCCAATTAACAGTTCTTCAAAAGCCATTGGGATTACTTAATGTTGATGGTTTTTATGATGGTTTGTTATCTTTTCTCGATCATGCTGTGGAACAGGGTTTTATAACACCGGCAAGTCGACGCATCCTAGTCTCTGCTTTAACTATTGATCAATTGATTGACCAACTACAAAAATTTGTGTCTGAACCTGATCCATTGATGGCACAGGTAGTTTGGCACCCTAGTGCCAGTAGCAACAAGAAGCGTGGACTAGACTTGAATCTTCGATTGTAACTTTCCTAACTCTTAGAGTTTTTCTCATTGCATTTTTTTTTTTTTGTGTTACACCTGATCAAGCGAAGTCCTCTACTCCGAATTTATTTATAGTAAACATTAGGGACAATGTCTCAACTAAGTTTGAGGGTAAAGAAACTATTATTTTAAAAAAAATCTATGATTTTCTCAATTATTTCTAAGGTCCGATTCACTAAAATTTCATATGGTAGAGTAAAGAGTTACTTTGTTACTCTTGATACGCATCTGTATTTTTTGTGATTTTCTTTTCTTGTTTAAAAAAAAAATCCAATTACTGTGATGAGAATTGAGCTTTAATGTTATGGCTTTGACTGGTAATGAGTATTGATTTGAATTTTGATGACATTCTTTAGTTAATTTATTTTTACAATGATTATACTCAACTCTTTTCTTATAATAGCCATGATTGTTTTGTAGAAAGACAAGTATGCTAGAATAGGTGCGTTCTTATACCTTTACCTTGATGATCATTTTAATTTTGATTTGAAAGAATTATATATTAGAACTTACCCTTGAGGTCTTTCGAGGCGAACGACTAATCGAGCATCACTTGTGAAATGATTAAGGCATTAGGATTTTCACCACAAAGCCAAATAAACCAGTTCCCCAATTGATGTTCCAAGAGAAATCCCTTTAGTGAGCCAATTTGAGCCTACATTGATTAACTATTTTCTTTAGTAATCACATCTCTCACCTAGCCTAAACATGATTATATCTTTACCCATATTCTAAAGATGAAATAGAGACAATCATGATCAAGAGACATTTCTTAAAAGTTTGGGATAAAAAAAAAATCTTGATTCTAAAAAAAAAAAAAAGGTATAAAAAAAGAGTAAAAAAAAAGTAAAAAAAATCTTGAGTTTGAAGATTAAAACTTTGATATTATAAGTGGAGGTTAGAATAAAGTAAAGGTCAACATAATAATAGTTGGCTACATTTTATATACTTCTATGGGTTTTGAGAAGTGTTTCTTACAAAATACTATGGTATCTTTAACTCTATGAAATCTTAAAAACTTGTGTAATCTCCTATCCCTTTCATTCTTTAGCCACATCATACCCCACGGCCCCATTACAACCAATATTAAACACCTTTTGATCTCATGTGATGCCTTTAAAGTAGTGGAGTACCAAAGGGGAAGCTTATGATACTTAATTCTTTATTAGAAATTGAATGATTGTTATTGTAAGGTTATGAGAATTTTACTTGTTTGAAGCATGCAAATCACATTTATTATTAATATTGGCTATTTCACACACTCACTTAAGTATGATTGTTGCAAGATGAATTAGCTTTTGAATGGATATGTATTCAATTTAATACTTGTTTGATTTCAAAGCTATAATATCTTATTGTTCTCTGAGATAAATAGTTGAAAGTTTAGATTTTTACAGGTGCTTGTGGGTATAATCACTGGAATCCCTCACGAGACTACAAGTCATCCTCTATGGGCCACCTAGAGGTTTAAAGGCATGTTGCGTATGCTAAATGCAATCGTGATTTCTTACGAAAGTAGACTAGTTAGGTTTTGTTTTTGCTCGAGGACTAGCAAAATCTAGGTTTGGGGGTATTTGATGAGCATAATTTAATACATGTTAATAGCCCTTAAATTTATTTTTTGTTGTTCATTTATTAAATAAATATTTTTATTTAATGATATTTTTATGAAATAGAAAATAAAATGGTGAAAGCTTAAAAATTGAGTAAAATTATAGTCTTTTACTTAATAATAATAATAATAATAATAATAATAATAATAATAATAAATTTTGTGAAAGAAATAATTTTTCAATAAAATCAACTAAGCCATTTTCTTTTCTTTTGAAAAATGATACCATCTTCAAGTGTGCAATGAAGACTAAAGAGCTCACCAACCATCCGTATGCAATCCAACTAAGGAAAACCAAGAATTCAAAGATCAAAGTCATATATTTGATGCTAAAGAAGAAAAATCATTTGAAAATTAGTTTCTTCATCAACGTGCTATCTAGGCATTCATGCTTATAAATAGAAGGGAAATGGCTTAGCAAAAGGAGCGTGTGAGGGAAAGAATTGAGAAAATAAGGAAGAAGTTGAGATTTCAAAATTATAGATCCAAATTGCTAAAATGAGTTCTTTTGTTTATTTTGTTATTTTAATTATGTCTTTCTAAGTTTTAATTTTACAAAGGTGGATGATGAAACCATGTTAGATTATTAATTTCTATTATGTATTGATGCTAAATATTTTGCAATTTAATGTTTATGATTTTGGTTTCATTTGATAATATCCTTTCATCTATTCTATCATGTATTTTTTATTGTTAGGAAAATTATCTATACTTGGTTTTTATTGAAAGAAAAGTGATTTTCTTTGATTATGTGTTTTCCATTAAATTGTATACATATAATATTTAGAAATTACACTTTTGAAGTGAAGCAAAATCTATTTGAGAATTTAATAAAATTGAACTTAGTGATAAAATCAATAAAAGATAAAAAGATTGATTTCTAAACTATCTTCTGAAAATTAGAATCAATACATTATAAAAATTATTATTAAACATTGGTGAATTCTAAAACTTTGATAATATTTTATCTGAATTTTATTTCACAAGTTCAATTACCTTTAATTGTATTATTTTGAAATTTCTACTTTACATCTTTTTATCATTATCTAAAAAAAATTATTTGGAACTAGGTTAGAATTAAATTAATGTGGTTTAATTAAGTTTTTCTATAATTATTTTCATAACTCTCTCCGTGGGAACGATCTCGGTACCACTTATCTACAGAATCAGTGATTCGTGCGCTTGCGAGTATAAATAAATTTCACAACAATTATTATTTATAATGATTATTAAAGATATTATTTATAAAATAATAATTCTATAAATTAGTAAATTAATAATCAAACATATGAACAACAAATAATTCAATAATTAAACATAACAAATTAACAAACTGAAAAGAATTCATCATAAATCTCTACAAATGCCAATATTTACACAAAATAGTTAATAAATAATTTTAGAGCAATGTTTAGAATTTACCTTAGGAAAAAAAAAAAGATGAAAAAGGTCTACCAAAATCCTATTAAATCAAACAAAATAACAAGAAAAATATTCTCAATTTGTTTATTACTAACACAAAATGGAGAATAATTAAAGAAAGGAGGGTTTAAATAAGTCTTTACCTTGGAATTTGATGAAGAAAGGATGAGAATGGCTACTGTTAGTGGAGAGTGAATGTTTTAGAACAGGTAAAAGTGGCGAAATAGGTTTAGGTGATATATATACTTGTTCTAAAACACTCACTCTCATATATATATATATATATATATATATATATATATATATATATATATATATATATATATATATATATATATATATGAGAGTGAGTGTTTTAGAACAAGTAAAAGTGGCGAAATAGGTTTAGGTGATGTGTGTGTGTGTGTGTGCGCGCGCGCGTGTGTGTGTGTGTGTGGTCTACTCTTTTAGGGTTCAAATGTTATGAAGTTGTCTACAATTTAAGTTGGCACTTGACATCATTTTAATGGCATAGATGTATTATCTAAATAACACAATCATGTTATATGGTGGATTAACATGACACGGGCGTGTCATGAGGTTAGCTAGGAAAGCACGAGCATGTTATGTGCATTGTAGGGGTGTGCTATATCTAAAAATAGCTAAATTGATTCTAAACTAATACTAACTCATCAAGACATATTTTAGCATACAATCACACAACCACAGTCAAACTCAATCAAATTAGCAACCCCAACTCATCATAGCATAATTAAATTATTATTTCGATCATAAACATAACACAATTCAATTATCAATCCAAAGTGTTACTAATCAATCAAACAGGCAACTATGATTGAGGGACTTAGGGTTTTACATTCCACCCACCTTAAAATAAAAATTTTTCCTCGAATTTAAAGGATTGCCTTATTATGCAAAAAGTTGATGGTGCCTCTCCATCATGTCTAACTCACTCTCCCAAGTACATTCTTCTACCCCTTGGTTCTACCATTGAACTTTAACCATGGAAATCTCTTTGTTTTGCAATCTCTTAACTTACCTATCAATAATGACAGTAGGTTGTTCCTCATTAGAGAGTTCTGTGTCTACTTTGACATCTTGTGGTTTCAATACATGTGATGGATCCAAAGCATACTTCCTTAGCATTAAGACTTGAAATACAAGGTGCACATGCTCTAAGGTAGGTGGCAATGCTAACTTATAGGAAACTTCTCCAACCTTGGATAGAATTTCAAATGATCTAATAAACCTTGGTGATAATTTCCCCTTCTTGCTAAACCTCATCACTCCTTTCATTGGAGAAACCTTCAAGAAGACATAATCACATACAGAGAAGTGAACATCCTTTCTCTTAGGATCAGCATAGCTTTTTTATTGACCAAAGGCAGTCGTTAATTTGTCTCAAATGAGTTTTACCTTCTCTTAAGCATCTTTTAGCAGGTTGGGTGCCTCCATGAGCTACTCTCCAGCCTTAGTCTAGTAAATGGGCAATTGCATTTCCTTCCATAGAGAGCTTTATAAAGTGCCATTCCTATAAAGAAATGATAACTTTTGTGAAAATGTAATCGATGGAGATAATAATGAACTTGTCCAAATAAGGCTTGAACACACAATTCATTAGGTCTATAAAAGCAGTAAGTGCGTTAGTTAATCCAAAAGGAAGAACTGTGAACTCATAATGACCATATTGAGTTCAAAAAAACATAATCTTATAGATGTCACTCTCTTTGATGTTCAACTGGTGGTACCTTAATTAAAGATCGATCTTGGAGAAATAGCTCACTCCTTGTAATTGGTCAAATACATCATCAATCAGTGGAAGGGGATACTTATTCTTCATAGTTACTCTATTCAACTATCGATAATTGATGTATAGCTTAAAAGACCCATCCTTCTTCTTCATAAAGAGCATGGGTGCTCCCTAAAATGAAGTACTAGGCCTTCTATTTCCCTTATCCAATAGCTCTTAGAGTTGAACCTTTAACTTTCTCAGCTCAGAAGGTGCCATTATATATTAGGTGGTAGCACTAGCAACTCATCAGGAAACACATCAAGAAACTCCCATACAATAGGTATATCATCAGTACCACTCGAAGTCTTCTCTAAGTCTACCATGTTAGCTAGAAATACTTGATATTCCTTCCTCATCAATTGTCTTGCTCCCACAGAAGATATGTAGCTAATGGCAGAATCTACGTTATCCTCTTGATAACTAAAATCATTATTAATCTTGTCCTCGAATAGGACTCTCTTCCCCTTATAATTTACATATGCATTAAAAGTAGATAGTCAATCCATACCCAAGATGACATCGAATTCTATTATTTATAATTCTATCAAATCTATTAGCATACATCTACCCTCAATCTCTACTACACACCCTTTGAAAACCTTATCTTCTTCTACTATCTTACCTAAAGGTGTGGTTATCACTAAGGGTTCATGCAACAACTCATCAGTTCTACATAATTTCACAACACAAGTAGGCAACACAAAAGAATGGATGGCCTTAGTGTCAAAAAGCTTTTAGCCATAATAGTTTCTAGAGACACCGTATCTATCAACTCATTATTGGAAGCCTTAGCATCTTGTTGGTTCAAGGCAAAAACTTGCCCCTTTCTCTATCCTTCTACAACTTGAATAGCCCCAGACGTTTGCCCCTAAAACTTGCTCTTATTATTATTCCCATTTTCAGGAGCTCGATTCTTAACTCTACTCATTTGCACTGTAGGTTAGGATGCAGTTCGTGCAACTTTTAGCTTATTTTAGTATGGGCAGTCCCCGATGAAGTAGCCCATTTCACCATAACCAACATATGCTCTAATTGCTCTCCAACATACTCCGCCATGCTTTCTCCCACAAGTGGCACAATTGGGCAAATTAGATCTTTGAGGTTCATTATGCTAGGCATTCATATTCCCAAGAGTTGATGCTATAAATACGCTCACAGTGGGATGCTGATTAGTTCAATTGCCTTGAGGTCTGTATAATGTTTGAGCAGTGGTGCACTCAGAACTAGTAGCTCCTCTAGGTGGATTACCATGACTCTAACTCATTCTTGAAATTACACTTGTGCTCTCTCTCAGCTCGCTCAGCCTTTTTTGCCTTATGTCTCATCTCCAGCATCATGGCGTTGTTAACTAACTTGGCCATGGTAGGAAAATCAGTAGCCACTAGAGCATTAAATAATGGGGCAATCAGTCCATCTAAACCTTTCAACTCTACTCACCTCAGTAAGGATGACATGGGCAGTGTACTTGCTTAAGTTTTTGAATTCTCAAGCATATTCAAAAATGACCATTCTTGGCTTCTACTTTAGCTGTTCAAACTAAAGTGCACAATGCTAATGCCTCCCTTCAGTTAAGTATTCATTCAGAAATTCTTGCTTAAACTCGACCTAGGTGGGCAAGTCATCACCATATAGGCATTCCTTCAAAGTTCCTCTGAAACTAATCCTAGGTGTCTTTCTTCAATTGCATACCAACCAATTCTATCACTTTCTCATCCAAGCATACCAATCGTTGTGTAACCTTGTCCAACTCCTTAAGGAATTAATATAGGTCCTCACCTTCTTTGCTTTTGAACTCAGGCAGTTTCATCTTTTTGAAATCATTGACAAAGATACTTCATTAAGCAGCATGTGTCTCCTAACAAAGCGAGGTGGTCTTAGTGGCAATTGTGCTTCATCCTCCTTATGAAGTAAGTCAAGCACAACAAATAGTGGTGGAGGCATTTCTTGCCTTACTCCTCTAGCTTCAGCAAGCTCCCTTCGCAAAGCAAAAATCTCTTGACACATAGCTTCAGCATCATTTGGTAGGCCTAGCCCTTGGTTGCCAATAGGCGATGGTACCTCATCGCGTTGGCACGGCTCTTCATAAAAAGATGCAACATTTGGCACTTAGTTTAGTGCTACACTATCACTACTATTGTTATGCTCAATGGGTGAAATGTGTCGATGGGGCAACATTCTATTTATGATAGAAGGCAAATTCAACAATGCATACCTAATTTCCAACATATCCAACATATCAGTACAATCATCATATACTATCTTTATACACAAACAATCAAAAGCACACTATATATGCACGTACTCATATATTGAAACCACATTTGACATTAAAAGAAGAATAAACTAAGTTGAACAATATTCTTAATTCGATAGTCATTTTATTATATCTCAATATTTGAAGTTTCAAAGTTCACAAATCAAAATAATGTCATATGCATATCCAAAATGGTGTTATGGGATACAACCCAATAACAGTATCCAAAAATAGGAATATCCAAAAAACCAAACACAAAAGAAGGGCAACCCCAACTACTTCTAACTCAAAAACCTTCACACAATTCATTACCCCTACTGCCTTGTCTGAACGTCTATAGCTACCCACTACATAATCACGCCACCTCTCATCTTCCTCCGAGTCTGACTCTAACTCTGACTTAAAGCTATCACATACCTTGCCCTGCTCCATATAAGCAATTAACCTAACCTTTGGCTAGGGTGGTAATATCCTCTCAAGGCAGACACTAGCTAGGGTGGTAATATCCTCTCAAGGCAGACACTAATAAATGATCATTCCTATAGCATTTTAAACACTTATAAACAAGAACCACTAGAGGTTGGTTCGTTACCTTAGCTAGAGCATCTACTACCTTAGCTACCTGATTTTGAATATAAAAATCTCTTCACTACTCTCCCTCACCATCTCCATTATCTCCTCACTTTGCCTCCTAAGGGTCTCTAGTGAGTCACTCAGCCTTATAAGCTCCCTATCCATGCCTCGCATCCTTTCTTTGAAGTCTTGAACCCAAGTGGAGTCTAGAGTATCCTCGAGATGCTTTAACATCTCTCTCTCTAGTACCAGAGTGAGTGTCAGGGGCAACTCTCTTCCTAAGTAGTGGTGGCATCTATAATACACAAATAGCAACCATGTAGAAACACAAAAATAAAATAGTAATAATTCATCCTATCTAAGAGGTTTCATGCCTTTCGGACATTTAGCGGGTGTACCCTAGCGAAGACTTGCAATGATGATCACGAATTTCCTATGCTCCATGGATGAATCATGCATGATGTTCATTTTAAATGACTTCCTTAACCATATTAAAAACCTAGGCTATGATACCATCTTTATCACATCCTAGCCTAGAAGGATGTGATAGTTCTAAGACTTGAGAATTGCGTAAGGCTACCTAAACCCATAGAACCCACTATTCTAACCAAATATAAAGTTTTAATATGCAAAAAGGTTACTTTATGATTCATTAATTAACCCAAATTCGATATCAAAATTTAACAGTATAATTTCCAAACATTATTAATTATTTGCAAAACATCATAAATAATTTTCATCAAACCAAAAATATTTAAATAGTCCTAATAACAAAGATGATGCATTATGACACTAATTTTAAAAGATTAACAAGACTCAATGATCCATAGAGCTCTAATCCAAATGACAAATCCAACCATAAGAGAAGGCATATGATTCTTAAGGTTATCTTAACTAGCTCATCTCCTAAAAGGTACAAGGAAGAAAAGAAAGGGGTGAGAATAAGTCTCAGTGAGTCAATAATAGCATCATGAATAATAGCAATAATGAACCAGGTAAAGGATTGAAATTTGCAATTGAACAAAATTACAATTTCGGCGTAGGCTTGGACATACAATAATAAATTTTCAATTCCATTTATAAGAGGTAATTAAATATTCAATAATATACTTAATTCTTTAGCAGGAGTCATATAATGAGGAGACAGTATGTCTATGATTGATCAAGAGTAGCAACCTAAGCCTTACTTATTCAAATACACAATAATGTGCGAGGTTAATCAAACCCCACAACTAAGACCACTCTTCTTAGCTAGGGCTGGGTATGCTCGCTCTATCCACTGGCTTATATGTGCACATGACTAATGTGACCCCTACATTGGAAGGGGACTACTGCTTTTATAAAAATAGGTTCAAAGATTCACAACTACTTTTATAAAAATAGGTTCAAAGATTCACAACATATTACTATCATAGTAAGGCTCAAAGAGTATTAGAGAAGAAGATAAGGTATAGCAAAATAATCAATTTAAGACATTATGGTCATTTGGTATAGTGTAATGTTTGGTTTAATGAAATGATAAAATGATAGGAACTTAGGAAACAAATACCATCATTGAACTCACCTTAGTCATCCTTAACTCCCAATAATGTTGATACAGGTGCTCAAAAACTTGTACCTCTTCTACCACGTTATCGCCTAGCACATTGTAATTAAATCACTAAGAATCTTATTTTCATAATGACTCTTTCATTGCAATTCAAGCAACACATACAATTCAAGCAAACATCATAATAGTTTGCACAACAATCACAACATCCATTCAAAGTGTTTATGCTATAGGGTGACACTCACCAAAGTCCCCCACTATAGCTCCTATAATGAGTAATAACAATATAATTAACATTGCAATCACTTCAAACCACTTCAAAAGATTGAGTATATCAAGTATCAATTTCAATTCTTAGACTTATTTAAATGTCGCTAACTGAACCTTAACCTAGATTAAATCAAAGCAAGAATCATAGCATATATTTAGACATATTATTATTATTATTATTATTATTATTACTACTACTACTACTACTACTACTACTACTACATATGGTTGAACCACCCCCCCCCCCCCCCCCACCCTAGAGGGTACAAACATAAACATTCAATTTCTTAACCAAGATTGTGATTTCCATTCCAAAATATGATTTCAATAAAATTATTATTTACAATGATTATTAAAAATGTTATTTATAATATAATAATTCTATAATTTAGTAAATTGATAATCAAAAATATGAGCAATAAATAATTTAATAATCAAACATATTAACAAACTGAAAAGAAATCATCATAAATCTCTTCAAGTGCCAATATTTACACAAAAAAATTAATTAAATAATTTTAGGGCAATGTTTAGAATTTTACCTTAGGAAAAAAAAAAAGATGAAAAAGGTCTACAGAAACCCTATTAAATCAAACAAAATAACAAAAAAAAATGATTCTCAATTTGTTCATTACTAAGAGAAAATAGAGAATAAATAAAGAAAGAAGGGTTTGAATAATTTTTACCTTAGAATTTGATAAAGAAAGGGTGAGAATGGCTACTATTGGTGGAGAGAGTGTGTTCTAGAATAGGTAAAAGTGGCAGAATAGGTTTAGGTAATATATATTTGTGTGTGCATGCACATGTGTGTGTGTGGTATGCTCTTTTAGGGTTTATTTGCAATTTAAGTTGGCACTCAGTGTCATTTTAATAGCATAAGTGTGTTATGTAAATAATATAGCCATGTCATACGGTGGGTTAACATGACATGGTTATGTCAAGTTAATGACACAGGCATGTCATAAGGTTGGCTAGGAAAGCACGAACATGTTATATGCATGGCAGGGGTGTGTTATATCTAAACATGGCCAAATTGATTCTAAAATAATATTAACACATGAAGACTTATATTTTAACATACAATCACAGAACCAAAGTCAAACTCAATCAAAGTAGCAACCCCAACTCATCATAGCATAATTCAATTATTATTTCAATCATAAACATAACACAATTCAATTATCAATCTAGAGTATTACTAATCAATCAAGCAGGCAACTGGGATTGAGGGACTTAGGGTGTTATAGCTATTCACTATCCATTATCTTCCTAGAACTAGGTTTGGAGGTAAAGAGTCTATGCACATGATGCTTGAAAGTCATTTTTGCATTAAAAGTGCCAAATTTTGCTTTAAATTAATTGGTAGTTCTCTTATTTCTTTTGTTAAAAAGAAAGTGGTCTCCAATGGAGTCGCTAGCTATGAGACCTTACCCGAGCATCAGTTCGATCCACTGAAAGGGATTAAAATGCTTATTTAAGCTGAGTCTCACAATGGAACCTTAGGTTCTGAATGAATGATTTTGAAATTTGATTTAGAATCACCATCTTAATTTTATTTTTATTTGAAAAAGTTAAGGGAAAAATCCAATTAAATGATCCAATTATTATCTCAAAGAAAAAGATCATTAGCTTTGAAACCAAAAAGGATTAGGTGACTAGGTTTTCAGATTAACCTATCAAAAACAGTTTGGCAAGTTTAGCACAAAAATGGCTTAAAATTGATTTTATGAATAATTTATAAATGCATAAAGAATTAAATATGCATGAACATCCATCCATTCCATGAAGTAAAGAAAGTAAAAGAAAAAAAGGTTTAAGATTATAATAAAAATCCAAGTTAGGGAATACCTCCTTTAACCCTTATGGGTTTTAGGAAAGTCACATATTTCCCAAACAAATCCTAAAATAAATGAATAAGATAAAGCAAATCCTAACTATATGAAGAAGGTGATAGAGGAAAGTTGGTTTATTTTTGTAATACTCAAGGGTTCCATAGCTCATTAGAGTTATAATAATACTATAAAGTATAAATTTTTATGAACATAGTACCAATGATATAGTGATGGGATGAAGAAACCCTTTTCGATGCTAAGTGCATGATTGTGTATCTTTATGAAGTGTGAATATTCATGTGCATTTTATTGAGTTAATTTATTATGATATGGGAAGGTAGGATTTGAAATGCCAAGGGAAAGGAAAAAACTATGGAAAATTTTTAAGTTCAAAATATGTGTTTGGGCGGGCTTGCTAATGGGCCTTGGACTCAAGGCCCAAGCCCATGGAATGGCCGACCCACCAAGTTCTCAAATTTTGTGGGACTTAACTCAACTAAGGTTAGAATAAGTTAACTAAGGGTTAAGGTGAGGTTAGGTTAGGTTAGTCACCATTTGGATGATAGCCATCTTTGTTGACTTTTGTCAACTTTGACACCTAAGCTAATCCACTTTCCCATCACCTTGTCCACATGCATTTTGGTGATTATGAAAATCATCATTATGGTGCCAAGTCACCATACACCTAAGGGCAATCTTAACCATCCATCTTGATCAATCTTAACCATCCATTTTAGGCAAAATGCGACCATTGATCTTGTGAGATTAAATCACCATCATTGATTTCACTTACATATAAAGTGAAAATATGTAAATTCCTTTCATTTGTAACCTAACATCAAAATCACATCCTTACCAAAAGGTAAAACCTCTCAACTTGTTCTTCAACATAGGACCAAATTTAAAGCATTTCAAGGTAAGATTTTATGTTTAAGTGTTTCTTTCCTTGTTCCTAACCTAAGAATGATAAGTTTTTTTCTTTTGATTTCTATGGTTGATTTTGATGGGGGGATTTAAGGGAGGACTTAGGTTGCATGTTAGATATGGGAATATGAAAATGGGAGAAATTTGGGGTCTAATAAGTAAGAGGTAACAAAGAAAGCATGAGAAGATCAAACAGAGTTGGGCAAACATGGGTGGCCCCACCACTGGGGTTCCAGCCGTGTGATAAGAAAAATTTAGAATTTCATCTAGAAGCCTCCCATGGGTGGAGGCACGGCTGAGGTTTCACCTGTGGGCAGTTATGTTTTTGGCCATATTAGAATAGTTGGTCCTAGTGTTCATGACTTAATACTAGATTATTTTATTAACTTTTTTATGAATTTCCTCATTCCTAATCCTATGATATAAGACATTGATGAATGATATGTTTATATGAAATAGATAGAGTTTGGTTAGAAAGTTAAAGGAATAGAAATTGATGTACATTGTTTTGATGTATTTGTAGAATCGAAAGGCAAGGGTATTGCTCGAGATAGTGAGGAACCTCGCTATAATTTACGTTAAGTTATCAATATAGGAGCTAAGGAGTAGGAGCTGAGTACTTAATAATATTTTTCAATTTGAGCTTTAAATATAAGCATAAATGTTGATTCATTTCCAATTTGGAGTGCATTGCAATTCTTTAGCAAGCATTATTTACTTTCTTGACTATTAAGCCAAAGTGAATCAAACATTCCTTTATGGAACTTGGCCAAATGAATCTAATTGTTATTGATATATTATCCATTGAATCATTTCATGGATAGAAAAAACATTGTAATGACACCATGATAAGTAGAATACCCCTCTGATGTGGGGCAATACATCAGACATTGTGCACAATGGTAATGGACCCGCGGATAAGGTAAAGAACATCCGAACCTTAGCTAGGAAGGGTTTAATATCTCCAGTATTTATGGCCTGATCAGTTATACGTATGATGAGGTATATGGGAGTGAGCAAGGCATATGCTGCCACTCTATTGATTATGGGGGAAACACACCATTTCCAAGAAAAGAATTGTTCTGCTAAAGATATAATATTTGATACATACGTATGGGAAAATTGTTTCATAAGAATAATTTCTAATCCACTTTACTTTATTGCTATAAAGAATCACTTTTGAGCATACACCATTATTTAACCTTTTGAGATTATTCTGTACTCACTAAGCTTTGTCTCACTCCATAGTTGTTGTTTATTTTCAGGACTAGCTGATAGATGAGCAAGGTAAATTCTAAGTTCTGCATCTCCGCTTGGAAATTACACTGCTATTTTAGTGTTATGTTGTATATACTATGTTATATTTTGAAAGTTTCACTCTAGAGTTCTATGGATTGTTAAGATATGTAATAATGATGTAATTTAGGATATTCATAGCATGTGTATGGGTTCGTATTATTTTACTTTAGTCTAAGTACTTGAGTAATGTATGAATGAGTTATAATTAAAATAATGGTAAATGTTTATCTTATAGATGATTGATATGGTAATTAATGATAAAGAATGGTTGTTTTGGTTCCAATCTTAGGATAAGGGTAGCGTGATTTTTCTTCAGAACTTAATAACTTATAAGAGGGTTCTACGGGTTTAAGTGACCTTAAGTCTTCCTATACCCTAGGACAGTCATGGCTTAAAGATGGGTCGTGATAATTTTAATTGGATTTGCTACTTGAACTTAGCATGCTTATGTATCCCTTTAAATGGAAATCAAAACCCATGCATTTCTCCTTCTTATAAAAGAAGTTTGTTTAGTCTAACCTTTTGATCATGTTTTGATTGATTGATTGATTGAGAGGGTTGGTTAATCAGTTAATCAATTTTAACTGATTACTAAATTGTCATTTCAGTCAGATTTTAATTAATATGAATCGAATTAAGGTGATTAATTATAGAGCATCGGCAAAAGAGAACTAGAAAAGGCAAGAAGTCTTAGAGGGAGAAGAGATCCCAAAAAGGGAATTCCTAAGGAGGGAAAACAAGAAAACTAAAGAAAGGAAAGAGTTTGAGTTAAAGTAAAATACCCTGTGTAGACATGGCTTAGGGATGTAGGGCGAATGAAATGGGCAACCGGATTATAATTACACCTTCTTGTCTTGGTGGAATGACAGCCCTCAATGGTTTAGGGTAACTTGGACAATGTTATTGGAAAACTTTCTTTGGTGGATTTAAGGAAATTTGCCTCAAAATGACAACCTAAAATAATTGCTTTCCAAATCAAGGAGCAGATGCAAAGCAAGAATAAAAGAAAAATAAAAGAAAATTTTAAAACTAGAATACTCATTCCTTTCATACCAAGCTTTAAGAAAATATTTGCTTTTGAGATCAAGAGGATTGATCAAGCAAATTCGAGGTGAAGAAGATGAACAAGAGGGTCCTGTTTATATACGAAAAAGGTTGGACATTAGAAAATGTTGAAAAACAATGTGGGATTTTGGAGCTATTTAAAGGACAACCACACGTGCACTCTGTGGTTTCGCACATGTGGCATACGGTTAAGAATTGGCTTTCGCACGTGGGCCTGTGGTGACTGCCAGGCTACCTACAATCAATGCACATGCAATACGTACTAGCTCTTATTATGTCCATTTTGGCCTGTTTTCAACTGTTTATGATCCTTTTCAGCTTCTCAAACTTGGTCAACTATCTTTATGGTTTAGTACGATACACAAGCCTCTGTGCAATAATTAATTGGTTCTTTGCCTTTTCTATTTTTTATTTCTTTCTTTTCATTTTCTTTTTCAGGTGCCTCATTTTATGATGAGTTAGAAAAGTAGAACATAGAGAGTCAAGAAAGTGAGTAGAACACTAGTACTTTTTATTTATAATGAAAGTCTCATCATCATAAGTTACATCTGTTTCAAAGGATAGGCTAGAAGACGGGTTATAAGATCAAAGAGACTGGGCTCAACAAACTCAGAAGACTCAAACTCAAACTTAGAAGACTCAAAAGACTTGGAGGACTTGGACATAAGCACAATAGGGCCAGTTCTCTTCTCGAAATACCAGTTATTTGGTGGAGCTTGAGATGGCTGAATGAGCTTAATTTCTAGGATCAAGTTCTAAGTGGTTAGTAATCATATAAATGAACTTGAAAAGAGAAGGCTCCATTCTTGCTTACCAATCCTCCTCCTGTAGATAGATTAGCTCACATTCCTCTAGATGAGCCTAACATTAGAGAAAATTTAAATCCCAAAGATTAGTTTCTTAAAGATGGGGCAATACCAGGTTTCAAGGAAATCACAATAAGGAAAGTCGTCCCCTTCTCTCATGAAATAGCCATTTATGGTATTAAAATAAAGGCACATTGGCCAATCATAAGTCTCATTTTGCCTCTTAGCATTAGCTCTCAACTTGGCTCTCTACTCCAATTCTGCTGTGTCCTTCACTTTAGGCTTGTCGCCAAGGCTAAACAAAGGAATGGTAATGTGATACTTTGGGAACTAGGTTATTCCTACCTTATTCTATTTCATTTCTATACTATATCAACATTTGAAAATGTTGTCCTATAGCATCATTAGTAACTAAGACAAGCTATGGAACCCTTGGGTATTACACCCAAATTAGACTATAAATATGCTCTCATAATCATGATTCAAGAAAAACTAATTATACATACAAGTAAAACTTTTTTATTGAAATTGAGCTCTTCAATTCTTCAAACTAGGCTGAGCATGGGATTCAAAGATACTGAACCGTAATGAAAATCTCCATAACTAGAAAATCTCCATTAACCGTTTGACTTTATCCAAACTGAATCGTCCCCATTTTTTTTTTAGTACAGTTCTAGAGTTTAGCAGTTATCTATACCGAAAATTATACCAACTAAAGAATTGAAACTAAAACCGATTTAAGGAATTATACACACACACACACACACACACACACAATAGGGGGGAGGAAAAGCACATTTACTTATGTGCTCTTTATTATACTTTTACTAATTGCATATTTAATTTAAGGGTAATATAGTTTTTGACTATTATTTATTAAAATATTTTACTTTTAGGATTAAAATAATCTAATATATAATAGAACTTTATGTAATAAATTATAAATCTATTTTTATTTCATCTGAGTAAATAAATTATTTTTTTGAAGGAATCTAATTTTTTTTTTTTTTGAAGGAATCTAATTTCATTTTTTTTGAGTAAATAAATCCTTTACCATTGTAAATCTAATTTCATTTTTTTTTAAGGAATCTAATTTTACTTTTTAAGATTAATTGTTTATTTATATTGTTCGCATACTCAAATTTTATTTTTCTTTCATATTTAATTTGGTCAAATTTTAATTTTCTTTCATATTTCATTAGGTGACTAATTAGCTTTATACATTAAAATTATTAATCATAATATAACTCTATTTTTTTAGGCGAATTATATTTCCTCTATTTTTTTAGGCGAATTATATTTATTTCTCCTACTAATAGCTTTTTACTTTTAATGATATTTTATTTTTTTAAAAAAAATTAGTAATATATTTTGATTATTAAGTTATTACCTTTAGAGAAATTTTTTAAAAAAAAATTATTTTTTTGTTAAAAATTGAAAATATTCATTATATTAAAAATAATTCTCAATTAACTTTCAATTTTGATACATCTTGAATTTTTTTAATAATGAAACTTTTAAGTAAATTTAAGTGTTTATAAAATTGCAAATAAATTTTTTTAGAAAAATACAACATTATAAATAGAAATTTTTGACATTTTGATAATAAAACAATAGGATTCTACTCATTATTATTAAATGAACTTTCAATTAGTGTAAATAATTAATTATATTTAATATCTAACTATATTTAATTTAAATAAGGAAATAATGAATTTAATTAGAAAAAAATAAATAAATAATTATTGTTTAATATATAATTAATTATATTACAAATTTATAATTGTGTAATTACTATTATTTAATAATTTAATTATCTAATTTAATTTAATTTAAATAAAAAAGAACGAATTCAAAAGGAAATAATAAAATAATTATTATTTAATATATAGTTAATTATATTTAATTTGAATAAAAAAGAATTCAATTAGAATAATTTATGTTTTCTAATGTTTTTTCGAATATTAAAAAATATAAAACTTTTTTTGAATTTGATTGTTCGAATATTAATAAGTTAAAAAAATTATAATTTAAGAAAAATTATAATTTAACTTTTATTATATAAATTATTACTTCATCCCATTATAAATTTAAAAATTAATTATTTTAACCATTAGTAATAATTTGCATGTTTTCAAAAAATAAATAATAATAGTTTATATAAATGAATTCAATTAAAATAATTTATTTTTTTATGTTATTCCAAATATTAAAAAATTAGAAAAATTCCAATGTAACTTTTACTGTTTGAATATCAACAAATTAGAGTAATTCTATTTTAAATTTAAAAATTAGTTATTTTAACCATGAGTAATAATTTGTATATTTTCAAAAAAGAAATAATAATAGTTTGTATAAACAAATTCAATTAAAATAATTCATATTTTTTTATGTTATTTTGAATATTAAGAAGTTAGAAAAATTCCAATGTTTGATTGTTCGAATATTAATAAATTAAAAAAATTTTAATTTGACTTTGAGAAAATTATATTATAGATTAGAAAAATTACTTTTAGTTCTATAAAAAGATGTAACGAAAAAAGAAGATACACTAATTGAGAGTTTATTTAACAACAATAAGCAAAATCCTATTATTTTATTATCAAATGTCAAAATTTCTATTTATAATAGTATGTTATTCTAAAAAAAATTAATTTATTTGTAATTTTATAAATACTTAAATTTACTTAAAATTTTCAATACAGAGGAAATTCAAGATTTATCAAAATTGAAAGTCAATTGAAAATCATTTAAATATAATAAATATTTTCAGTTTTCAATTTAGTTAATCATATATATTATGTTTTCAAGTTTTAATTAGAAAATCATATATTAATTTTTTTGCTTTTTTCTTTCTCTAATATATTCTAAAATATAAGAATATCATTTAAAATTATAAAAAATGATTTATTTAGATATGCGTAACTCATCTTCTTTCAATATTGTATATATACTACCTTTTAATGAACATTCATATATTTTCAAAAAAGAAATAATAATAGTCTGTATAAATGAATTCAATTAAAATAATTTATGTTTTTTATGTTATTTTGAATATTAAAAAGTTAGAAAAATTCCAATATTTGATTGTTCGAATATTAATAAATTAAAAAAATTCTAATTTGACTTTGAAAAAATTATATTATAGATTAGGAAAATTACTTTTAGTTCTATAAAAAATGTAACAGAAAAAGAATATATACTAAGTGAGAGTTTATTTAACAATATTTTATTATCAAATGTCAAAATTTCTATTTATAATAATATGTTATTCTAAAAAATCAATTTGTTTGTGATTTTATAAATACTTAAATTTGCTTAAAATTTTCAATATGGCGGAGATTCAAGATTTATCGAAATTGAAAGTCAATTCAAAATCATTTATAATATAATAAATATTTTCAGTTTTCAATTTAATTATTCATATATATTATGTTTTGAAGTTTTAATTAGCAAATCATATATTAATTCATTTGCTTGTTTTTCTCTAATATATTTTGGAATATAAGAATATCATTTAAAATTATAAAAAATGATTTATTTAAATATGCTTAACCCATTTTCTTTCAATATTGTATATATATTACCTTTTAATGAACATTCATATATTTTTATAGAATTTATAATTATTTTGTGTTATTATTCTAATTGTATTAAAATGCACGATTATACAATTTAGATAGCATCTATTTTGTATAATTATATTTTCATTAAATTTTTAGATTAAATAATAATTATTTTATTTTTTTCTTATTCTAATTGAATTCATTATTTCTTTATTTAAATTAAATATAGTTAGATATTAAATATAATTAATTATATATTAAATAATAATTACTTTATTATGCACGTTATTAATATAGATTGAGCTAAAAATATACTAACAAATTATTTAATATATTAAATAAAAATAATAATTACTTATTAACTTAATTTGTATAATTATGCACGTTATTAATATTTTTTCTTTTCTTTTTCTTTTTCAACTTTTTTATTTATTTTTTATTTTTTAATAAAGCAAAATTGATAAAATTATGAATAAGTAATACCAGACTTTATTATAATCTTAATATTTTGAAATAAAAATTCATGGAAAACTCTAAAGGAAATTATTAGTCTAAAAGGTAATAATTTAGTATATGAGTTTATCTACGTAAGAACTTAAAAGTATTTAATTAAATAAATAATATAAGTTTTTAGTAATTATTTTATTTAATGGGAGTGCTTATTAAGTGGCTTGAATAAAAAGATAAAATTTATTTCTTGAACTGATTATTTTCCTGAAAAATTTGTATGAAAAGAAACTATAAAGTAAAACTGAGAAGTTTTATATCATTTAAATTAAAAATTTTATTTAATATAAAAATATATAATTTTATACTTAAATACCAAAAAAAAATGAGTCTAGAATAATTAGTTAATGAGAATCAACGTGCATGTTATATATATATATATATATATATATATATATATATATATATATATATATATATATATATATACACACAAAATTCATAGTTTGATCAAAGCATATCGCCAAGTGTAGGTCAAATTTGTAATTTAGGGCAGCCTTGAGCTTTTTAATTGAACTAATGAACCATCTAGATTCCTCATTCCTTAATTCCATTAAAATGATAAAAATTTCTACAAGAGAAAATTCCCAAACAAAATAGGGTATTAATAATAACTGGCTATTGTAACTGCTAGATAGATCATTAAAATGATCATTTAAATGAGCAAAACATATCTTTCTGAATAAAAACTAGTGATACCTACGCTCAAAAAAGGGCAAAAAAAAAAAATAATAATTACTGAGCAGAGCTCTTATTTTCCTTTTCCTCTTCAAATTTATCTTTCTCCATTTTCTTTTGCTTGAGAAAATTAAGTACTTCTCCAAGTGAAACATCAGGATCATCACTCTTCAATAATTCTTCAGCCAAAGAAGCAGGAGTGACCTCTGCACTCTGTATCAACCCATCAATTTCATCAAACAAATGGTGCTCTTTAATCCCAAGGTAATTGTTGACCAAAACTCTGAATCCTTCACTAGTACAAAACGACATGTGGATGTGCATATCCATTCTGCCTGGTCTAAGCAATGCTGGGTCCAAAACTTCTTTGTGATTTGTTGTGAACACAATTATCCTCTCTTCTCCACAACTTGACCATAATCCATCAATGCAATTTAGTAGAGCAGAAAGTGAAAATTGCTGTTCGTCCCAAATTAATATTAAACAAAAATTAGTAAAAATTGTTACCCTTACCCATCAAAATTAGTACATTATCCTATAATTTCACCAAATTCCACTTAATAGTTCATTGGTCGAGTTATTGTCTTCTAAAAATTGCAAGGAAAGGATTTGAATCCATACGAAGTCATTCTTTCTAAGAATTTTCAGTATACTAATAAAGAAATAATCAAACCCCATTAAGATTATTAGGTCACAAAATGCAGAAAATTTACAAAAGTCCAAACCCAAATCACCAAATAAATAATTTAAAAAAAAAAAAAAAAAAAAAAAAAAAAAAAAAACAGAACAAAACAGAGCAGAACAGATCCAAACCCAAATCACCAAATGAATAATTTAAGGAAAAAAACAGAGCAGAACAGAGTAATACTGACCTTGACATAATTGGGCGCATCATCGGAGTCTTCTGAAGATGATTTTGATCTATTGTGCACCTCTGAATTGCAATCTATATCTTCAATAACAGTTACGGATTTTCTGTCAATATCTAGCATGGCTTTTCTCAAATCAGCATCAGACATAATATTAGCTAACTCTAAATCATACACATCAAATTTCAAGTAATTAGCCATGGCTGCAATTAAACTTGATTTCCCAGTCCCAGGAGGACCATAAAGCAAATATCCACGCTTCCATGCCTTTCCAATTCTTTTGTAAAAATCCTTCCTTGCCAAGAATCTGTCCATATCATCTATAATAGACTTCTTTAACTGATGATCCATGGCCAAAGCATCAAAAGTTGCTGGATGTCGAAAATCAATAGAATTCCAGCAGCCACGCGACCTAGTAAAAAGCTTCAAAATCTTTTCACCTTTTGTTAAGGCCTTGGAAGCTTCTAAAATATGGTTTAAGTAACCATGAAAGACTTTTTCCCTGTATTGATCTTCAAATGTAATCTCAAAATGACCTTTGTTAAAGAACCTATCGTTCTTTGAACTATCATCATTTTCTTGCTTCGTAAATTGCCATGTAATTTCTATTCCTTCAAAAACATCAATAATCTTTTCCCCTTCAACTAAAGTCGCTGTTATACTCCTTTGCCCTCTAAATTTACCAACTCTAACGATCTTGTTCTTGGGACCAATCTTCGAAGATAAGTAAAATCTTGCTGCATCTATGAGTTTGTTGCGATCAAGACCATCCCAAGAATCATCAATTATGAAAGTATTATAAGAAGGAGATAACATTTTTCTACAGAAAAAAATCAAGAATTTTGAGACTAGAAAGGTCTCAAGCTTCTTGGGTATTAGTTCATGGTAGGCATTTCGCAAGAGCATCAAGGATGTGGAAAATGAAGCATATAAGGACAATAAAGAGGATGTTGACGGGAACATCTTTGCATATTCTGCAAAAGCATAAGCCATCTTCTAGTGTTTTTTTGGACACAAGATCAAGAATCAAGGACGATTTGTCGTGCTTTTTTAGGCAAGATCAAGAAGTAAGAACTATTACGGAGTGTTTTTGCACAGGATCAACAAGCAAGAACTATGGGTCAGTCTTTGTGAACAATAACATGCAATCAAGAACTTAACAATATCAAGAATCAAGAACTATTGATAATAAGTGCTTTTGGAGAAACATCAACAAGCAAGAATTATAGTTGGGGGTAGTGTTCTTGGTTATATAGCGAGTATGGTAGTGGTATAATTTGCAGTGTGACTGTGAAAGTAACTGGTGTGTGAATGGAATTGTTGCTTCGCCGCCCTCCTTTTTCGTTTTGCTTTATTACTGTCTTTAGCTGGAAAAAGCATCAAACTATTTTTATTTTTATAATTTTTTTTTTTTTTTGTAAACTTAGTAGGACAGTTTTTCTGTAGACTTGGTTGGCAAGGCTAGTTGGTGCACGACCGTATCAACTTGAAATGAGTATGACTTAAACTTCAAAGGAGGCGTATATGAAAAAGAAAAAGAAAATTTTATTTTATGTTTTTTTATTTTTCAGTTGAAAAACTATTTATTAAAGTTCTATTTAAAGATGTTTATTTTCTTTTTATTTTTTATTAGGGATGGGACTAGTATCTTTTTCTTGTTCAAATTTATTAGTATTATTCATATCATGATTTTGTCTAGTTGCTTCCACATCGCTCTTTAATTAATTTTCAACTAAAGTTTGTCCTTCAAATGAATTTGATATAGTACCTTTTTATTGTTGATGACAAATTTATCAAGTGCTCCATATTCAGATTTGATTAACATTTCGATTCCTTTTCTTTTTCCTTAGTTTTTTATTTTCTCTCTATGCTTGCATTGGTGATTTGTGGGGTGTGTTTGTGTATCTGTTTGCATTGTTGCTTCATCATCAACTCTAATGTGCTATTATTTATGCATGTGTATATTATTGCAAAGGATATTTGAGATCACAAATATTGGGAGAATGTTGTGCCTTCCATATATAATCGCATAGCTAAGGTCCCAATTCAGGATGAGGTCACTGGTTTGTTAAGGCCTCATTGTGATGGGAAGTAGCAAGCATTAGCTGTTGAATATCCTGCTAAAGCTACTGCAGATAGATCCTCCACTAACTCTATTGCTATTACAACTAAATCCTCTGTTACTATTACTACCGAAGCCCTCCTTAATCTCAGAGGACCTACTATTACTAAAGTTCTTCCTCCTTCTATTTCAACTCAAAGAGGCAAAGCTCCTCCCAACTCAAGAACAGAAAATCCTGTCACTATTAGCAAAGAAACTGTGACCCTAAAGTCAACTCACAAGAAGAAATGAGCAGGGAAAAAGACTTCTCAGCACATAGGGGCTGTTAAAATAGATTAAGCAACTGCTACTGCGAAGGCTACTGGTGAAGCCAAGATAACATCTGAAGTTGCTAGGAAGGGGAAGGAGAAGGCCTCATTCCCTCTTAAGAAGAAGAAGAAGACAGTTCCTTCATTTGATCATGACCCACAACTTGCTCTAATAGATGAAGATGATAAAGAAGATAATGATAAAGAACCTATTGTCTAGCTTTCATGCCCCTCTCAGCATAAAACTTCTATCCAAGTCGAGAAGGAATCAAGCACTAAGGTGATTCCCATTATTGATGTGGTTATCTCTGATGACGAAGAGGTTCCTTCTATTGAGAAAGGAAAAGAGATTCCTGATGAAAGAGAGGTTCTCACTAGGGAAAAAGTTAGGCTCAAATAAGCGGCTTCAACTATAGATGAGAATGTGCAACCTCCTAAGGCTATTAGGATTGAAGAAGCCCATACAAGAGAGCTTGCTACTGATACTTTTATTCTTCCAATGGTAGCTCATGCTATAAATGCTATAGGTTTGATAATCTCCTCCCAATATTATTTTTCTTTTTGTTGCACTTATTATTATTATTATTATTATTATTATTATTATTATTATTATTATTATTTTGCTCTTAACTTTGTCTTTGACTATGTCCTTGTCACGACTCGCCTTTGAGCCATGACGGTCTTAGGGCATAGGTGGCCATAAGGGCACCGAAAACCCATAGAACCCATTTAACACATAATTTTATATTATACATTGCATTAAGATATCCTAAGATCATAACCTTATACCCATTATTTGCTTATAACTTCCTCATTAACTTGTAACATCATTAACACATAACTTGTAAAACTTCAAAAATTGTATTTTATATCATTAATCAAATCTTTAAGACATTATACATTATTACACTAGCCATTACAATGTCATTCACATTACTTATAAATCCTATGACATATTAGTGCTAAACTCTTTAATACCTATGGAGCTCTAATAATAATCTTCATAATAAAGCATTCCAACATTGGAACTTAACCGAGGAACTTCCAAGCGGAGAATGGGCTTAGAACTTTAATTTGCTAACTCATTGACTTTACTTGAAAAATTTAAACCACTACAATATGAGACAATACTTAGTGAGTACAAAATAATACAATACATAAGGTAAGCACAAGGATTATTCTCAAGATGGTACTCGTAGTTATGAAACATTTTCAATCAATGTTGTGAATTTAGTTAAGTGGCTCATTTCAAATAGAAACAATATCTTTAGCAGAAATATCACTTTCTTGGGAGTAGGATGCTTCCCATACATATTAATTCAAGAGTGGCGGTCTAAGCCTTGCTCACTCACAAATATCACATTACGTAAGACTGATCAGGTTTTATGGTTAGGTGTTCCCTCCTAACAGAGGTTGGGTACTCTCGCCCTACTTGCAGGCATATACTAAGTGCATAAGGTTTGGTGTCTTTCCCCACACCAAAAAGGGGATTTTTGCTTATCAATGGATATTCAATAGGATATTCATTTAATATTCATGTCAAGGATTTCAATGAACATAAAACGATTTCGATATTCAATGATTATCAAAAAGCATCATGTCAATGGGTTTAATGAACACTTTAAACTTGTCAATGAGCCAAGAAACATCATATCCCATGGTTCAATATTCAATAAATAGTTTATACTCATTAAGGTATTGAACAATTTAGCAATTACGGTTTGAACGTTAAAGGTTCAAAACATATATTTCAAGGTACATTATATTATTAAGTATTCACCTTGGACTCCTTTGCTCCCATTAACATTGACTTTGGTACAAGTGGTGCTTCTTGCACTCTTAGACCTTACCCTTGACCTTGTTATTAGACTCTACACATTGCATTCCAATCACATGTCAATTACTTCCTCATTATCACATTACTTAATTTAGCTTATTTTACTAACACTTCCATCTTATTCACAACTTATCACTTTAAGTCAAGATATAATATACTATACATATGCTTATCATCAACTTAACATTTTCTTCTCAAAGCTATTCATTTTAGGAAAGATAATTCCTTTCCTCTTAATTTTATTTTTCCACTTTCATGCTAGTCAATTACAATCAACTAAGAAATTCCAATATTCACTAGAGTCAATACTATTCCCAACATCAATTCCATAAATGAATCTAATTCATTAATCTTAGAGTAAATCATTTCTATCCATTGAAATTCAAAACTTACATTATACATATCATATAACATCATTCTTAAACTTGATCCCCTTTTTAATTTCATAAATCTAAGTCAAATTCTCAAATCCTAAGTTTTCCATAAACCCCTAGGATTTGGGGAAAATCATCAATTCTTTATCAAATCTTCAAATTAGTCATATATTCCTTAAATTAACAAAACATAAACTTATATAATCTTTCAATGATCAATATCCAATATTAAGACATCAAGTTCCCTTTTTAAACTATATTATGCCTCTAAGATATTCAAATCTTAACCCAAGCTTATAAAGTTCACTTTAACACTTCTAATTCATTATTCTTCATCTAAAGTAATCATAGATGTATTTAATTAGAACTTAGAATACTTCCTTATCATTTCCTAGTGTTGGCCAAATTTATCTTATGGTGTAGGAAGAAATTTTTATGCAATCAAGATAACAACATCAACCTTAGAACATAGATAAGAGAAGATAGACAAGATCTCTCACCTTAGTTTCCTTTGATTTATTAAAGCTCTTGTTGATTTGGTGTAGAGAGAAACTCTTTCTCTTGTCATGGTAGAACTTTGGTGTAGAGATAGAAATAATAAGGTGGATGGTGGAGATTTGATCAAGCTCAAATTAATGGCCAAGATTTAATCTAGGTGGATGGCTAGGATTTAATCAAGTGGATGGCCATGATTTTCTCTACAATGGTGATATTCATCACATGGTTTGGAAATAGCAAGAATGAATGTAGGCTTATATATGGGCGAAGGAAGAATTCAAGTTGGAAAAGGAATTGACTTAGTCAAAAGTGATGGCTTCCAAGTCACAAGTACTTAGTTAGCTTTTCCAACAACTAACTCAACCTTGGTTAACCATCCTTAAATCTAGTTAGAACTTAGGCTCATCCACTTATGGGCTTAATGGGCCAGCCATCCAATGGGATTAGGCCTTAGAGTCCAAAAGCCCATTAACAAATCTCTATATGCATGTTTTAAGCTCGGTAATTAGTATATTTTCCATTTCCTTTCTTTCACTTTAACATATATATTTTTACTTTCTAATATCACTACACACTCTAGACATTACTAGATAAATTCCATATATATCGTATTGCCCATTTACTAACTCTTCAATAACATTGTTCAAGTATGTATATTATATAAGCTCATTGGGTCAAACTAAGTTTGACTTCCATTATACATTGTAACCTTGATTGAATTCAATTTCATATATCACTATCATCATCTCCCAATGTCTTAAAAGACGTGAATACCCATTCACTAGCACTTTATATTCACATTTCAAATAACTTATTAATATAGTCACAATAAGTCAAACTCAGTTTGACTTACACTTTATCATAAGGGTGGTTATCAAAATTGATTACATTCTTTGCTTATTACCACATTATTTATTAAATTCACTTCTTGTGATGTTCTTAAGGTTCTTAGTATACTAAGGGGACCTTTATGATATGGTATAAGTATATTATCATGTTGTCTTTACTGTTTATTGTTGGTTAAAGAAACCCTGGGTATTACAGTCCTTTTGAGAGTTATTGAGGCTCTAGTTCCTTAACTAACTTCCAAGTCTTTTCCTAATGAAGGATTTAACCTAGTTGCTTTCATGTAACTTTATATGTCCTTTAAGGGGCCTTCACATACTCTTACTTCAACAGAGCTTGTTAGAGAGGATTTTATAAATGAGATTAGAGGAGAGTTCCTTGAGTAGGCCTACATTAAGCCTCATTCTGACCATGAAACTAATGTTGAAGGGCCATCAACTAAAAGGCAATGAACTAAAAGACTAGGTTCGTAAAGAAGTGCTAAAGTTGGTGAAGGTAGTACATGTGCTAAGACTTCTAGGGATGGGACTTATCACCCTCCTCTCCCTAGTCCTCTTATTAATGAATAAGTTGATGAAGAGCCAAATGTATGGAGCCATTATCCTATGCCTTCTTTAGCTTATATAGGGTTTAAATCTATAGAGGATCTTGCAACAGTGGATCCTGAAATTGTGTGGAGTGCTAAAAGTCTTTTTTCAAGAATGAAGTGCTTCTTCACTATTAGGCCTAAATATATGAAGGAAGTTGTTACAAAGTTTATATTTCAAAAGAAAATGCCTCCTATTTGCTCTTCTCTACTTTCGCTGAACGGCTGGCTTATATCTAGATATTAAGGACTCGAAGTGGTTCAAATAGGCTTATGATACCATTGAGTTTGCCAATGATCTTAGTGTTTCTCCCTACCCTTTTAAGCCTCCTTATGATTAATATGAGATATCGATCATGGATCTACTATGAGGAGAGGCTTATAAGGGTTATGAAGTAAGTTCTTCTCCATCATCTCTGATTATAGTTCCTTTATTTGTTTCCATCTTTTGACCTTTTAATATTTTTCATTGTAGACAATGAGAATTGCAACCATTATAATCAAGTGCTTTGAAGCCTTTGATGAATTCTATGTTGAAGCTTATGACACTGCTATGGCAAGTAGAGACATCATGATGAAGTGAAGGGCTGATATTGATTTTCTTTATGAGGAATTAAAGAAAGCAAAGTAGGCCAAAGCTAACACCCTTGAACTGTAAAGGTTGTATATTGAAAATGAAGGGTTACAAATAAAAAATGCTACTATAAGGGAAACAACTTATATTAGCAGGAAAGATGTAAAGGTGTTGAAGAAGCAGCTGAAAGGAATGCTAGAAGTCTTAAAACTCATATCTCAAAGCTTAAGGAATCCCTATCCATAAAAGAGAAGAGTATTATTGATCTTTGCTTTTCTCTAACAAATTAGGAGAAAGAAATAATTAGTTTAAAGGACAAGGTTGCTTGGCTAAGACTGATAATGACTTCCTTATGATTTGAAGAAGGACAATGACAAACTCAAAGCATAGAAGGAGCTAGAAATTGTTGCCTAGACTTTGATGAATGACCACGATCATTCTAAAGAGGCTGAGCTAGCTCAAGTAGCCATCTATAATTTTATCAGGTCTAATAAATATAAGAGGATAGTAGCTATTGCTAGTGAAAAGCAAACCATATAATTGTATATTGGAGGAATTGATCCTACAATAGTAAAGTATCCATGAGTGTTAGTTGATGTGAAGAAACTCAGGCTAACATTTGAACCTTTGTTCTTCGATGAGTTTAAATTTGCTATTGAGTTGCCTCGACCCATTGCTTTGTCTCTATTAATAAAAATGCTTGGGGTTTTTTAATTCTTCCTCCTTTTACTGTGACTAGTTCTTCTGCTCTTACTCCAACTCAACAAACTATTTTCTCCTTCCTCAAGGATCCCTCTACACATAAGGCTTCCAAAAAGCATCCTCTTGAGGGCTTGTAAACTAACTAGCTCTGTTTTTTTTAACACAACATATTCATGTAAACTTTATTAAATGGAATAAGAATTACTTTCTTTAGTTCTTCTTCTTTATACTTAGTATTGTTCATTTATGTTTATTTTTTGTAAAATTACTTCACGAATGTTTGTCTGTGCAAAGGCTTTGTCAATGTTTATCTACTCCTTATGAGCTTTGCTTGTACTATAAAATTCTCTTCCCCCCCTCCCTTAACAAAAAGGAAGCTTCTTCCTCTAAAGGTCTTATCATTTGTTGTTAAGTCTTAAAACCTTTATACCCTAAGGTTTTTCAACTCAATGCCTTCTCTGTGGAATGGCTTTTTGCTTATCACTATATAGGGCTTTTAGTGTCTAATAAATGTAGGACGTAAAGCCTTCTCTGTTGAAGGGCTTTTTCCTATCACTATGCAAGGCTTTAGCCTACTAAAGTAGTGCTTTAGGTGCTTAACCAATGTAAAATGGCTTTTGCTTGTCATTATGCAAGATTTTGGCCTATTGAAACTAGCCTTTGGGTGCCTAATCAATGTAGGACTTAGTGCCTTCTCTATAGAAAGGTTTTTGCCTATCATTATGCAAGGCGTTGGCCTACTAAAGCATGGCTTTAAGTGCCTAATCAATGTAGGACTTAGTGACTTCTCTGTGGAAGGGCTTTTCTCTATCACTATGTAGGGTTTTGGTTCTCCACTCTAGTGAAGACTCTAAGGCTTTGCACTTCAACCAAACAAAGCTTCTATTCATTCACACTTCATTCATAAAAATAGAGAATTTGGAAATTTGATATTTTATTCATCTTCTTCATTGATAGTACATCTTGAGATGTTGAATGTTTCAAGTATAAGGAACTTGACACATTCTATAGTTATAAGCTTATATGTTGCAGGGTCAATCTGCTTCTAAACTTTGAATGGACCTTCCTAAGTTGGGGTGAGCTTTTTGACTCCTTCCCTTCTTCCTATAGCTTATAGGTATCTCATAATTATATCCCTTTCAGTGACCAATCAATTTTTAACTTTTTTGTTGAAATAATTGGCTACTTTATTTTTGTAAGCTACCAATCAAATGCTTGCTTTATCATTAAGTTCTTTGAGGAGGTCCAAATCAATCTTTAATGCTTTATCATTCTATTCATCTCTACAGAAATTCACTCTTTTGCTTGACATACCCACATCCACAAGAATGACTACTTCTATTTCGTAAGTCAAGCTAAATGGGATTTCACCTATTGGTTATGTTAGAGTAGTCTAGTAAGCTCATTCGTCTGCCTAACTTCTTCCATAACCATCCAATCTTCTCTTCAAGCCTTGTAAAATAGTTCTGTTGACTACTTCAGCTTGGCCATTTGATGAAGGATGGGCCACATATGAGAAGTGCTACCATATGTTAAGGTAGCACGAAAAGCTCTCACTTTAGCATTGTCAAACTATTTGCCATTATCAGTAACAAGCTGATATAGGATTCTGAACCTGCATAGAACATTTCTCCATAAAAATTTAATAATATTTTTCTACGATGATGGAAGCTAGAAGTTTGACTTTGATCCATTTAGTGAAGTACTTCGTAGCTATAATGAGGAACTTCCTTTACCATAAAGCCATTAGGAAAGACCCACAATGTCTATTCCCTACTTTGCAAATGGCCATAGGCTTAAAATGGCCATTTGCTCCTTCATTAAGATGTGTTTGAATTATATTTTTTACACTATATTTTTTATAAAAAGTATGTCTTTGTACTAATTCATATAGCCTCCCCTTTCATTCTTGGCCAAAAATACCTTTGCCTTTTACCTTTAGCTACTAGTGCTTTTCCTCTGATATGCATATCATATGAGCTTTTGTGAATTTTTTTCAAGACATATTTAGTTTCACTAGGCCATAAACACTTCAACTATGGTAGGGAATAGGCTCTTTTATATAGAACCCCATTGTGTAAAGACAAGTGAGTGGTTTTATATTTCACCTTCTTTGCTTCTTTCTAGTCTACAGGCAACTCACCTCTTTCTAAGTAAGCTTTAATAGGGTCTATCTAGTAGGGTTCTTCATCTATCTCCATAACTCCTTCAGCTTCCTGTATACTTGGGAAGGCTAGCAAACCCTAGTCAAATCATTATGGTGACTGGTAGTTAGCTTGCAAAGGTTAACTGCTTAGCAATTGTCAATCCAAGGAACCTTGCAAAATTACACATCAACTCCTTGATTCTCCATTTTCTATACTATTGCCTTTACCTTTTCAAGATATTATATTTTTCATTACTCTCTTCTTTTGCTTTAAATTCTCCACTGATTTGGCCAATCACAACTAAGAATTATTATTGACTCTAAAAGCTTTTAATAAAAGACAATCTACCAACAACAATCCTTGGACCATAGCTTCATATTCAACAACATTATTAGTAGTTATGAAATCAAACTTTAAAGTATACTCTAAGAGGAAACCATCTTCTTTTTTTAGTACTGTGCCAACTCTACTTCCTTTACTACTGCTTACTCCATCCACATAGAGTTTCCATGTGGAACTAAGGTCAAGAGCTTTGGTCTTCATCTTTGCTCTCTCTCCTTCTTCGATGGACATAATCTACATTTCCTATTCAGGGCCAAATGAGCATTTTCAGATAAAATCAGCTAAAGCTTAAGCCTTTATTATAGCTCAAGTTTATATTGAAGTCCATATTAGCCTAACTCGATTGACCAATAAATCATCCTTCTCGACATCTTTAACTTATGGAAGATCTTCTAAAACGGTTAATCTATAATCATTACTCCTTCTTGAGCTTGTAAGTATACTTTATATTTTCGAGCAGATAAGAGCAATGTATATACAAGTTTCTCTAAAGAGATATAATTCAGCATAGCTCCTTGAAGGAATTTATTGAAGTAATAGATGGTTTTTTGGATAGATCGCTCTTTTCTAATCAATACCAAACCTAATGGCTTGATTTGAAATAGATAAGTAGATTAATATCTCTTCCCCTTACAGTGGTTTACTTAAAATCTTCTCTAAACTTAAGAAATCTTTAAGCTATTTGAAGGCTTCATGGCATTCATCTATTTGCTCTAAAGATTTTGTCTTACTCAAATTCTTGAAAAATGGCATGTATTTTTTAGCAGATCATGAAATAAATCAATTGAGGGTTGTTATTCGCCCTATCAGTCTCTATACTTCCTTCACATTGTGAGCGATGCCATGTCTAATATGGCCTTCACCTTATTTGGATTTCATTCAATTCCTCGTTCGCTAACCATAAAGCTGAGGAACTTCCCTCCTTTGATGAAGAAGGTGCGTTTCACTAGATTTAGCTTCATTTTGTATTGGTTCATCATCCCAAACACCTCTAATGGATTTCTTGTATGATCTTTAAAGCTCTTACTCTTCACTGTCAT